>CM065396.1:26853483-27265983 GCA_033060915.1 Euryodendron excelsum
CATTATACCACAAACAATAGGCTATAAATTTTGTTTTAATTCTCTGAAATGAAAGCTCACTGCCCTATTTATAGTGTAGCAGATGAGGTTCTTTTCAGGAGGTTACAAAACTCATGGACAACTAGGTGACAACTTATGCCAACCAAGTAGGTGACAAGCAATGAAGTGTCAATCAAGGGCCAACTAAGGAAATTACGTTAGACACCAAGTATGAAGCCTTCTAGAACTAGGAAACCAAAATCAGAAAATAATCCCCATAAATATTACACTCACAAAAGATACCTTTATGCCCATAAGGAAGTTTAAAGTTAATCGAGGTTCTAATGACTTCCGCCTTTAAATGAAATAAACTCTCCAAATTTCTTTTTTCCTTTAAATTTTCCATTTCTTGCATCTCTTCTAGTCAATCAAATATGTTGATTGAAAATGGGAAGAAACCATGGCACTTGTTTTCCTTTAGATGACTATGTATACACACACAAACACACACATAGAGAGCGAGAGAGTGAGCAAGCAAGAGGAAATGAACATGTATTCAATATCAGCAATGCAGTTCATCAACGATAAACCTAATGCAAATTTTAGAGCTACAACACAATCAAAGCTGAACAAAGAAAATGTTGAATTGAATCGTACCAGTCTCTACTGGGGGTAGCGGCGATCGGTCGATCAGACCGAACAACCTGATTTGAAGATCGCCCTTTTCATAGTAATAAGCATCCGCGTAGACTTCCGCTGCCTTGGCTTCGTATTCAAAGGGCCTTGGGTCCGCAGGGAAAACTTTAACGTAATTGTTGTGCCATAGCATGATGCACTGGTTGAGGCTCGATGGCACACACATCTTTCTGTGTATCCATTCTCTTCCCAAGAGTACGTTGTACTGCACTGGGGCGTCGATCACATAAAACTTTGTAAGGCTTCTGTAATCAAATTTGTCCCTTCAGTTGTGTAAAAAGGCGATTCACACGATCACGAGTCCGCTCCCGTCGAGCCTCTTCGACGGCACTAGCCTACGGGTTCTTCCCACTAGCCATGGCTTGGCCTAACCTTTGGCTCTGATACCACTTGTCACGGCGCTAAGTCCTTCAAGCCCACAAACCGCGGCACCCTGCGCAGAGTAAGCTGAAAAAGCCCTTTCTATCTTATTAGTAAAGCCTAAACGTCCTTAAACTAAAGCGCTAACGAGCAAGAAAGGGCCCTAAACGCAACACGCTCACAGCGGTAGGGTCTGCCACTTGTGGATAGCCCGCACCTTGTCCATACTCATTTTCGTTCTGCCTGAAAAAGTAAGAGAAAAGAAGGAGATGAAATAAGCGTAAGAAAGGGAGTAGGGCAGCTTGCTTGTTGAAGGTGAACAAGAAGAAAATTGATTATCCTTTTGTCCCTATTTGTACGAATTAAAGAGAAGGGGAAGCATTTTGTTCTTTTCATGTAATGAAACACTACTAACCTACTGGAATGCAGATAGTTTACATTGCCCTCATTCAAATGCAAATTAGTAAATAAAATTATGGAATTGAGTCAACATTTTAGACAATTGTTTTGCAAAAAGCAAAACTTTCGGTATATTAGGTTTCAACCTTTTTATAGTTATGATTTTTGCTAGTGTAAAGAATTGAAAATTAAGAATATTTTATGTAGTAAAGATGTGCCAAATTCATATTGTTTGCACAATATTCAAAAGAGTTTTAAAATCTTCAAATGCACAAAAACTACGAAAACTACCAAATCTAGAAAAAGATAAAACAACAACAAAAGGAAGAGTTCCATGAGATATGTCAAATTGAATGTACACGAGCGTTTATCAAATTTTACAAGGTCCAAAAACATTGAAAATTACTAAAACCATGTGTACTTATCCTTGTTTGCTTACATTAATTATTGTGCGTCCAATCATCAATGATTAAAAAACTCAATCCAATTTTATAAAGAATGGGTAATATTTTATATTTTACACAGTAATCATAATTCACATAATACGCTTATATATGATAGAACTTTAATAATTAATAATCTAAAGATATTTAGAATATTTTAATTAATAGAACTAGGAAACATTGAGCTACTCTATCAATTACAATAATAATAAAAACTCATTAAGAATTACACAATATTTAGCAAAAAAAATAGGAGATCCATGCATAATCTTGAGGATCTTGAATTTTCCAAATAAAGAAATCGTATTATATGGAATCTAAATCATAAGAATGCTCGTAATCCTCCTCTTGATACTAATATACATATATGCTTATATTAGTTCTTATACTACACACAAAGATATATATGCATGTACATGTATATCTTCTATTCCATTAACTCAAACTGTAAGAGGATTTCCTCACAAAACTCATTGAACTTTAACATTGAGTTTGAGAAGACGGTATTTCATGGAATTGGCTTTTGAAAATGGATATTTTACTATTTGGAATGGAGGAATTTAAAATGAGATTTTATTTGGATGGATTTGGGAGGGGGGTGTTATGTCTTTATATTTTTCTATGTAACAAAAAAATTTATACATCTTTTTAATTGTTATATATTCAATCATGTGCAAAGATTAGAAGCAAAAACCCGTTAAACCACCTAGGCCATGAGATCCACAATGAAAAAAAAAACAATCTTGCAAAGTACAAGAGACGAGCCATCTGCAATAAGAAGATAACAATCTTCAAAAGGACAACAAGAAGAGCACATGCCTCAAAAAGGAAAGGAGAGCAAAAGATAGAAGAAAAGCAGAGTCTTACAAATATAACAGAGAAACTAGAAGACAAATGAAAAGAAAAGCTAAGTTGGAACTATTGAGAGCACTAGATCTACCACCTTCTTGTTCCTCTTCTTCTGTGCCACTGCTGCTGCTGCGTTGCTGCCGTTGTGCGCTACCCTTATTCCTTCCCTCTTCTTCTTCTTGGTCAAGTCTCAGAGGTGTCCATAAAATGGACATGCGTGCTGGAGAGTGTCCAAGAAAACAAAATTTTGTGAATTATGACGGTTCTACACATGTCCGACATGTGCGGCGAGGGTCCAACACGTGTTCGTGTCCAACACGTGTTAGACGCACATTTGCCCCTCCTGTAGCTGTGTCGGTGCTTCATAGCAGTAGTGACATCCTGAACTATAATTTTTTTTCTTTCCACTTCTTCATCAAACCGAAATAGAAATAGAAAATCCATCCCTTTAAATTCCAATTAGTTCCAAACTCCAAAAAGGGATTTCCTTTGAAATCCTTTCCTTTTTGCAAATCCAAATTCCAAATGAATTTGTTCCAAAATAGGACGATCAACAATCAACCATGTGATGAAGTTAGTTCTTCAAAATTATTAATGAGTATGGATTATTTAGTATAAGAGATTTTTTATTAGAAGGTCAATTGTAGGTAGGCTTCTTAATTGGGTTGGCTAAGCCAAGCCAACTTAGCCAAGGGTATACCTATAAGCATAGATCAAATATGTACAATCAACAAAGTAGATTAAAGTACAATGGTTGTGTAGGTCGGGCCTAAATCAGTGTGAGCTAGGCTTAGATCAAGCACCCAACCAGCTTTGAGACAAAATGACCCACGATTATGTTTTTCCATATCACCCTGTCCTCCTGATGAGATGTGAATATGCCACTATTGAGTTCGGGCTCAAGCTTTTAACCAAGCTCCACTCAGCCCAAACTCAAACTAGACTCAACGAAAGAAAGCTTGGGTTAAACGGGAGGCTTCCTACTTGCCTAGTGCAAGTGACACTTATAAATTTATAATTGGAGGTGTATGTCCACATGCAAGACTTATGATTTTTAACTAGAACAAGTGTGTTGTTAGGACTTTTCCTTCACATATGACTTCTCTTTTAACTAGAACAAATGTGTTGTTAGGACTTTTCCTTCACATATGACTTCTCAATTCCATAAACCCCCTCTTCATAGTGGCGATGACTAGCTTTATTTGCCTAGGGCCATCATGAATGTCTTTCCTCCTCTTAGTAGGTTCCCTTTATCTCCTTATTCATTATTTTGATCAGATGCTTCTTACTATATTTTAAGTTTTATTTAACATGTAATCGAATGTTTTGAAAATCTCTATTATAGATCGGCAAAACTTTGTGGATTCTTGATTTTGGATATGATTACTGGGAGACAGGTGCACAAAAGAACCGAAAACCCAAAAATCAAACAAAACCGGCCTCGTTGGGTCAACATGAAACAGTTCTGAGTTTGAAAATGACCAACCCAATCAATTCAATTTGGTTCTTATGTTAATATTTTTACACGCAGACCTGAACCCAAACCAAATAGAACCGAGACCTACACTATATATTTATGGTACAACATAAACAATATATCTATACCATGGTACACCTGCCACACCTGATTATTGCTCATGCAATATAAATAAGAGGCTATTAGGGCTACCACTTACCCTCTTCATCTTCTGTTCTTTTTCTCTTCGGCGGTGCCTCCACTGAGTCTTGACTTCTGCTCTCATCTTTTTTCTTCTGCTTTCATTATCTCTTCGGGTAATAGGTAAGTCTCTCCCTATGCTCCTCTTTTCGAGATCTATGAGTTCTCAATGTTCCTCACATATATGTATACTAGTCTCCTTTCTTTTCTCCATAGTATATCTATGTCTACAATCACATAACAGAATTGTTGTTATTAGGGCCTTGGATAGGTGATGATGCCTAGGAATGGCCATAGATATACTAACATAATTGTTAGCAGAAGAATTTGGGGAAAGTACTATGATGGAGCTTTTGACTTCCAACTTGGTATGTAATGTGTACATATTTGTACATATATAAGTTTTTATCACTCACTCTTTTTTCATCATTGGGCATTATATACATGATTTTGTCTCTTAGATTGCTGAGTACCCTTTTGAAATTCAAATTAAATATCAACCCTACCACCCCGAACCACAGAATCGACCCACAGGTTTGATTCGATTCCGTGAGATAATCGGTGCGGTACTGGGTCCAAAATCCTTAAAAAAATAAAGATCGATTCAGTTTTGGATTTAGCACGAAGCCAAACCGAATTGACACATGCACACCCTTAGTTTGGGGAGGGGTTGTTGGAGAGGTGCTTTTAGTTTTAAGATGAGAAGAAAAATATAATGCATCACGAGTTGAGCGTTTGCTCTAGAAGGGCAAGGTTGGGATGGGGGCCCCATTCCATTCCCGTCCTCCTCCATCCGTATTGGAGTGTCAATACATATGAACCTTTCCTCACATCATTTCATTTTATGTCCATATATATCTTTGGTGATAGTTTGATAGGTAGCAAGATTCATATCCTGACATGGTCCAATATTGATGTAATATATTTAAGAAATATTTGTATCAAAGGTTTCTAATTTGGGTTTATATGAAGTTAAAAATTATGTATCCTATAAGATTCTTCAAAAACTTTATGGCAGATAGTGATTCTCAAGTAGAAATGGCTTGCTTTTAATTTCAACGTGTTCTACAATTTTGGTTAGAAGTAGGTGTAAGATAGTCATAACCATCAAAACATAGAGGACATTCTTGAATTATTAAAGTGCCAAAAGTATAAGCTTCTTAAGTCATTCAAAGTTGGATGTGGCTATACATATAAAGGAAATCCTCAATGGACTTGTAAATTAATATGGTTTGGCTTGAGTCTCAAAGTTCAGGCCCAAAACAAGTGGATCTAGGCTAGGTGAAGCCTGTAGAATTGGTGGATAGCAGTAGCAAGAAAATGAAGGTAAAACGTCACTCAAATTGTATCTAGGTATTTTTTGTGACAAAGGGTCATGTCAATAAAAATATTGGCTATAACCGTTGTCTCACTACAAATACAGCCATTACAAAGTGAGACAGCCGTTGCAGCCAATATTTTTATTGATATGACCCTTTTTCAGCCATTACAAAGTGAGACAGCTGTTACGAACGCGTACGTAACAGCCGATACAACCATGCTTTTTTTTTTTTTGGTATCATTGATAAATTGATATGTTTGCGTAACAGTAGTGTGAAATGCCATAATGTGTCGGCCAATTTTTAGAACTATGAAACCAAGGGTAGCTTAAGCATAGACTGAATATGTACAATCAACAAAATACAATAGTTGTGTGGGTCAGGCCTAAATCAGGGGTGAGCTAGGCTTGGCTCAAGCTCAAATTGAGTTCAGGCTCAAGTATCTAACCAAGCACATTCAGCCAGAAAAATCTCAGGTTAACCATGGAGGCTTCCAACTTGCACAGTCAAATTGACAATTGTAACCATAGGTGGTAGCTCCACATGTGCTTTTTAACTAAATAAATGTGTTGTTAGGGCTTTTCCATCATATATGATTTCCCAATTCCATACAAACCCCCCCCCCCGGCGCTCCCCTTCTTTCTTTTCCTACAATCGATGCTGCAGTGATTTCTTTGGCTAAAGGGCATCATGAAAGTCTTTCCTCCTCCTCCTCTTGGGAGGTTCTCTGTCTCCTTTTTTTTTATTTTGATTAAATGCTTCTAGCTATATTTTATGTTTTATTTCACTTGATTTTAGATATATGCAGAACTTTGTGGATTCTTAATTCTGGATCTATGTTACTTGGAACGTGGATCGTTTCGGTACGTGGAACGGGAACGGGAACGTGGTACGCCACATGTTTTAAAATGTGGTACGCTGAGAGTAGACTTCTATAAAATATATTATTAGAATTAAGGTACTTTTAACAGAATTTTCTTTAATAATCAGGTATTTAATAAAACATAATTTATGTTTTTTTAAAATTAATCATCTAAAAAAAATTCTAAGAGTAGTATGGTCCATTTTTTTTCATATTGTTATGCCAAAATCCTATTCTTACTATATTTTTGTTCATTATAATTTATTTTTTGCTTTCGTTGGGTGACCTTTACAAATATAAATAGGAAAAATTTAGGATCGCTTTGGATCGCTAAATTTACGCTTTTGGAACGCTAGAGTACCATGTTTCGGAACGCCGTACCAAAAACGCAATTCGCTAGGGTAGTAGAGTATTATGGTAACACAGTTCTGGATACGATTGTCATGTATTTATTTATTTTTCTGATTGTGGGGTGGAGGGTTGGAGAAGTGTTCTAAGGGGTGTGGAATAGGCATCATGTGAGCATTTTTTTTCCTAGAAGGGCGAGGTTGGGATGGGAGCCCCATTCCATTCCCATCCTTTTTGTCATCCATATTTGGAACGATAATGCATACGAATCTTTCCTTACATCATTTCATTTTTTGTCTATACATGTCTTTGATGAGAGTTTGATAGCTAGCAAGATTCATTTCCTCACTTGGTCCAATGCTAATATAATTTATTTAAGAAAAATCTCATTTATTGTACCAAAGGTTTCCAACTTTGGTTTTGTATGAAATTAAAAATTGTCTAAGATGGTAGGTGTAAGATGATCATATCTATCAAAAATATAGAGGACATTCTCGAATAAGTTAATGCTAAAAGTATAAGCTTCTTAAGATTTATCCCACAAAAAGGGTCTAAGCTTCTTAACTCATTCAAAGTTGAATGTGGCTAGAGATATCAGGAAAATTCTAGATGGTTTTGTAAATTGATAATTTATACTACGACATTGAAGTGATGTTGATTTTGAATGTTATCCCCTACCCATATAAAAAAAGTCAAATAGCAACATTGCATAACACAAAAACTTGACAAAAGGCAAAGCTTGAAAAGGCTATTGACTTCTATTTTCTTCTTGTTTCTTTCCGCCTGTAGGCATGTTACCAAATGATGCAAGCCCTTACAAGGTAGAAGACAAGATCGTTGTTCATTGCATTTCAAATAAAGATGATTCATCCTCACCCCTGCAAGGTAAGAAGTGAATGCACTGCAACTTGACATTAAAAATCTTGTTGGTTTGCATTTTCCTTATTCGTAGTACATACATTTTGGTTAACTGTACTTAAATCTTCCAAATTGAGTAAATTTCATGCCCTAATATTTGATTTTACCATATAATAACTAATGTATTCATCATTCACCCATGGGTGTCCTATGTACGTCATGCGATACTTCTGACCAATCTAATGATAGTTAAATCACATTCAGAAGTGCAAATTTGAAATGTCCTAAAAGAGTCTCAACAAAATTAAACTTTGTAATTCTCAATCTCTCACCTTACGGCACAATAAAAAGGTTCGTCACAGGACCTTCTAGTATCCGATCCCCATCATTTGACAAAAAGAGCTCAGTAGCCAAAGGAGGCCTCAACTTCTCCAGAGATTTCCTAAGCCTACCTAGAAAACAAATTCAAAAGTAACATGTCAAAAAAATCATCATAACGATAAGTCAATAACATGAATTTACACAAAACTCCAAAAGGCAAATAATTACCTAACCCAATTTGAATACTTATCATTAGCAACATCCCTCCCAAGACCTAACAAGGCCAAATGCGCACCATTTTCTCGAATACCAAACATAAGAGGCACATACATCCCCACATATATATACATAAAAAACCCTAGAAATCCATTCTTCATCTACATCCTCAAATTCAGTCAGCTTCACCCAATTGCTGGTCACAAGAGCTGTGATTGACGATTCCTCCTGACTTTTCCTCTCTTTCAATGCCATTGGCACTAGTTTACTCATTTAATCGTTAACAAGAGACTCAATCATCGAGTCCCATCTTGACATTTGCGTCAACGGCAATGAAAAGGGGCATACAGAATTTCCCCATTTTGGGATTCGCATTGGATAGAATTCTGGCGGAATTGGTGAGTCTGCATAAATGTCTTTCCCAGAACAAGAGGAATGAACCATTGTTGTGAGTGCAAGTGGTTGTGTAAACTCCTGAAATTGTTTCAATTTTTGACTGTGAGTAACCACCGAATGTGTTTCTTATACAGAGTTTTACAAACACACTTTCTGAATATAAACTTTAGTGTCAGGGTACATAGTTACTAGAATGGGAAGCGGACGTGGAAGCGAAAGCAGGAAACATTAGGGGAAATGGAAGCGAAAATTGCAATTAAAAAATATCCCCGAAAATGCGCTTTCCCCTTCGAAATGAGTTTCCTGGCAACAATGATTTAGTCTAGTGTTTTGAGAAAACGTTTCAAGCAAAATAGTTGTGACTGAGTACCATGTTCGCATTTTGGAATTGATTAAGCAGATTGAAAATTAAAATATTTAGTAAACCTAAACAGTGTGGCACTTAAACTTAAATTTACTTGATTTTGTTTATTCTATAACTAAATAAGAATATAAGCTAATAGCCTGGCTTTTTTGGCTTATAAGCAAAAAAAAAGCTGATTTTTTTTTCTTTTTTACTTATCGTAGCTTATAAAAGCAAAAAAGTTCAAAAAAAATTATACTTTTTTGCTTATAAAGAATCAAAATGAAAAAATCTAAATTTAAGCTCTACCAAACGTGTTCTAAATGTCCATGAGATTGGAATTTTAGTGTAAGCTCCAAAAATTTCATGTAAAATTCATTTATAGTACGAGTATATCACAAATTAATTTCATGAGGCCTCCATTAATTATCATTCGTACATAAATAGTTGTAACATGCATTCAACAGTAATACCCATTGCACGGTTCATTAGTATCAGTAGTACTATTTTAGTAGTATTTCATGAGGACTCATTTAATCATATATAAAGATACACATGAGCTTAACTTATTTTTATCTCATGCAAGTGTTAAAAGACCATGCATAAATAGTTGTATTATTACTTTAAAAATTAGCTCATGTGTGGTCATTTTTACCAAAACCCCAAATTCTTATTGGTGAAAGAACTAATTCATTACTTGGCAGACTCCACATTTTCTACATTAAACATAATGCTCTCAGAAACTTCTAAAGCAAACCCATTTTTCGCTCCAAGTTTTAGCTAAGAGGCAAGGCACTTTTCCTATAAACCTTCTTGACTAATAAGGTAAATAGCTGACTATACGAAGTATCAAAGGCACTTAAATTTTTTTGTTTTTGGCAATGGCATCATGAGAATGTGAAAAGCCAAGCAATTGTAGTGTCTCATCTAGTTGCACTCAATATAACAGCAATTTGGGGCCGTCTAGCCTTGATTTGAACAATGGGTTTGGGTGCAATTTCGTTTGAAAATTTGCTGACTTTGCGATATATTTATTTAGGAAGACCTTTGAGCCGGTTTGGAGTGATCTAAGGTTTGGGAGCCTTGGATAGTCAGTACATGGAAGGTCATTGGAGGGTGTGTGTATACTTATGCATGTAACATTTGAAATTAAAAAGGTTAAGATAATGCATTACAGACCAAAATGTCATTTAATTACAGAATTGTCCATGTCACATTATTATATGCAAGATTCTGTATAACATTGTTGACAAATACAATTTTATAACTTTTCTTTCTTTAATTTCGTTCTACATATAAAATGCGAAAAACGGTAATGGAAATGAACAGAGACATTAATGCAAACAAATTTCAATTCCTTCATGATCCTCTCCCGTTTAAAAAATAAAAAAAAAGGAAATAAGAAATCATCTACTATACTTTTAGAACTTCTAGACTCTTAAAATCGATCAAAATTCTAAACCTCATAATTTATCTTTTGTCTGCCTGAAATGGATAATATATATATATGTGTGTGTGTGTGTGTGTGTTTATATTAAGATATCAGAAAGGCAATACTAGGATATTACGCCTAAAATTTGAAAATTACACAAAAGCAAGAACATTCTCTCCCAAAAAGGGGCTTGTGCCTCCTAAATGTTTAAAATTTTCTTCAGATCCTGTCGATTTTTTAGTATTTGTGATAAGAAATAGTGTATTAGTCCCCCTACAATTCAGAAAATTTTATTTTGAGCCTGCAAAATTCAAAGAATTTTTTACTTTGGCCCAAGTAAAAAAGTTCCTACATGTCTCCAACCAGTGATCATGAAGCGCAAGCAGTTCTTGCTGAATCACACAATGGTGAAAATCCACAAACATTATTCAGTAAGTAACTTGAAGTACTATGAGATAACTTTAATCTTTCTACTTCACATAGATTTTTTCAGTGATATAAATATAAATCCTAACTACTCAACATTCATTTCAATGTCCAGCTTTGCAACCTGCTTCATTTGATTCATCATTTCTGTCAACATCAAGCAAAATTGAACAACAAAACAAGGTTGCTTTAAACAAGTCATATGAAGTAAGAAGTGGTAATTGTTTGACGACCTTAGCGATGCAGACCAAGTTCTTGCGCTTTTTGGGTAAAGCTATGATCGATTTGAGACATGCAATATTTACTAGAGGTGCCACAATTGTCATGAAACTTGACAATCAACCAGGTCCATTCTTTATGTGAGTAGGGTAGATCAAAGATAGAAGTTCGAGTTATATATTGATTTGGAGAGAGAGAGAGTGTGTGTGTGTGTGTGTGGTTGTGGGAAAATCGCTCACAAAAGAAAGGTCTAGCCGATTGTGTAAGGAAAGATGATCAATAAAGTCAAATTTTAAATATTATAATCAGATAAGGATAAAATAATAATTTTAAAACTAAAATTTTGAAAATCTGTTAAAATGATAGTGGTTTTAACTTTTAAGAGATGTATTAGTTGCTTAAATATTTGTAAATAGTTGGTGGGGAGTTTACGCATTTAACGTTTGAAATAAAACAAAGTTAAGATGATGCATTATCCATATGTTATTTGCAGATAATCCATGGATAACATAGTCATAATTAAAACTTTTCAAGTATAAAAATAGGAGACTAAGGGATATATATCATTATCCATATCTAAATTTTTTAGAAAAGTAATATTGTGACCAATCATATTGCCATTAATATTTTGAAATCTAAAAATATGAGAATAATGAACAGCTAATTTTGGTTTTAAAGATCGAACAATATTTTGTTATTTATAGACAAATAGATTTGTGTTAAGAAATGTTGGGTACCATTTTTCTTGTTTCTTTTAAATCAAATTTAAAAAAGAGTGTAATTTTGATTTTACACATGCCGAGCATCAAAATATTCATGAGCATAGGTACAATATTAAAAGCAATACTCATGAGCGTGTGTCACATTTTTATATCCACTTGTGCTAATAAATTTTACATTATCAGTATGTCAAAATTAAACTCTTTAACAAATGTTAGAAACAACAAAAACAAAATAGTGTGTTTTCACTTATTTTAAAAAAATGAAAATAGATACCCTCCTCATACCACCACTAACACTCACTACCACAAACTCACACCCTGTCACCCACCATCAACAGTCACCACCGCCCATTTTTTACTATCACTCATTGCGACTCCCCAACACACCCACCCACCAACCAAATCGTATAGATCTACTAAATGATAATTTTTATAATTTTATTTGTAAGATATCTGATTGTTCATTAATAAATTATTTCCTATCAAATATTGAGTGGTAGTTTCATAATTATTTGGCTTTCTTGTTGGCTTTACCAGGTTTCAATATTCATAATATACATACTCCTTATCTCACCGCATTTTCTCATTTATAGGTACAAGTGAGCAGATCCCATGTGCATTTATCGATAACGTTCACAATACCTTGTGTTTAGGAGTTAAACAATTGGGTTAAAAATGAGATAATGTATAGCATTATTCCAATTTCAATCTATCACTTCTTTTTTTTAGTGCTGGGAACATTTACGGAGTTGTAACAATACATTTTATTTTTTATTAATGTTTTGTTACACATTTTATTTGATTGCTGTTTTGCTACATATTTCTGTCTCATAAATGCGAATATAATACGAGAATTTCCTATGTCACTCGGCTTATATGTTTATTTTTGTGTCAATCTTCTTATCAAACAAGTAAGTGGGAATTCATATATATATATATATATATTACACACATATATAGATTGTTGTATTATTTACATTTTGCATTATGAGAAAGCGTCGTATGCAAATATGAGATTTGAGGCTTGTCTACTTTCTATGCATTTCTGGAGTATAACACTTCAAAAACAAACTTGATGGCAACAGATTCACATTGGGGCAGTTCACAGTAACTCTTGAGTCTGTGCTTATATCTCTGGCTGGGAGGTTTTGGTTTTTTGGGGGGGGGGGGGGGGGGGGGGGGGGGGGGGGGTTGTGTGCGGGGGGATGCTTTTACTGTTTTGTACCGAAAACTAAATTTGCTCATGTTATAATTCCTCTCAACATAAACCTAGGAGGGGGAAAAATTATGCAGTATTCTTAGAGAGCCATGTCACTCTTGCTCCTGTTCTTGCAATGCAGTGGGACTCCTATTAGGTAGGTCCCGAACAAGCAAGAAAAGTCACTAAAATCCAGTAAACCTTTTTAGGTTTGAAGTGATCAAGGACTTACCATATTCATTGCTTCAGCAGTTTATTAACTTGTTTCACTTTGCCTATATATAACCATTTGTTTCTTTGATCATTGAATTACTACAGCCCTGATCGCTGATTTTGGAGGCAGATACTCTGTTGTCATTGCATATTTATCCCCTATGTGGAATGCAATGGTTAGGAGAGTCCCACCAATTTCCTCCCCATACAATGTTGGTCTGTTAGGGAGGACCTCGAACGCTGAGGACAGAATCCGAATATCGTCTGAGTCTTCACCACCTAACACCAAGTTCACAGCCAGTATCTCCAAAGACATATAAACTACATATGAACCTGTTGAATAGGTTAAGACTCTCTTGTAGCCCTTCTATATATAGTATATCTACATGATGTTTGAGTAAAAGTTTTTCAGCGCCTTTTATAAAACATATATACTCTTTTGCCATTCAAGAAAAAAAAAAAAAAAGTTTAAATGTAGAAAGAAACAATTGATTTTATTTTTCATGTAGAATTTTAGTCTTGCATACTAATGTATCTCTTATGCTTGAATTTAGAATATGTGCAAAGGAAACCTAAAATATCAAAATATATCACTTGGTGAAAATTTATGTTCAAGGTTTCGCACCCCAAAATATAATCATGAATCCACCCTTAATTGTCGATATCATGACTTAAAATTCGGTGCCAAGTGCACAAAATGTTTGCATCTGCATGCTTTTGTGCAAGTTACAGGAGGAGAACATTCAAACAAGTAAACAAATACACTAAACAAATATGAGGAATCAAAATAACATAGTCATGCATATCATTGTGCACGTGAATACATGGTGTAACCACATCCTTCCTTTTTGTAACCTCCTGATGTTGGATGTATTTATTTTACTTGTGTAACATCTTTCTTTCTTCTGTTTTTTTTTTTTTAAATGCAGGAAATTGGAAGTTGTTTCACCTCAAGCTTCTACTAATTGAACGGTTCCACAAGCGGTACAAGTCTCTAAATTCAACTGAAGCTTCTACTTATTATATCGCACCATCAGCAGCACAACTCTTTTAATTTTCCTGCCATGATCAAATTTGGAAAGCTCTATGATCACCTCAAACTCCGAACTATAAGTGGCTCAATCAGCAGCACAAGTCTATTTATTTTCCTGATATGAACAAACTTGGAAGCTCTTTCACCTCAAGCTCCTTTTATATAGCGGCTCAATAACCAGAAAAAGTCTCCTTATCTTCCTGCTATGAACAAACTTCTTCTTTCTTTTCAGATGTTGTCTTATACTGTTTAATACTTTATATAACACATTTTATACATACAGATATAGTGTGATGGATTCTCCTATTAGTTTTTTGCTTAAATGTTATGCATTTCAAGTCTAGTTTTATATGCAAATACACAGGAGATTGCTAATGCACTGTCACTATAGTTGTATCCATATCTCCTCTCAAAAAGTGGGGTTCACTGTGTTAGAGGGAAGGCTAGCTATATTGTGTGTGTTTATATAATTTAGATTGTATAATATAGTGTTGATATCCATTGCAAAGAGCAATGCTACACAAACAGAAAAAATATATATAGCCAAATGGGACATCCTCTAATGTGGCTTTTAATTATAAAAATGTCACTGCCACATCATTCTTATGAAAATTAAGTATAAATTTTTTGTAAGAATAGCCACGCCTAAAATTAAATTTTTACCAGTATGTAAGAATTTCTAAAAAATGAAGCAATGTGGTACATGGGCTGATTTAGTCATTCTATTCAATTCAACCACAAAAAACAACAAAAAAAAAATTTTATCCAACAATGGGTTTTTTAGTTCTTTCTTGCAAAACTTTGTGGATTCTTGATTTTGGATACGATTACTAGGAGTAGGGGTGCATGAAAGAACTGACAAACCCAAAGTTCGAACCAAATGGCCTCGTTGGGTCAATTTGGTACAGTTCTGAGTCCAAAAATGGTCAATCCAATTAGTTCAATTTGGTTCTTATGTTAACATATTTCATACACGGACCTGAACCAAATCAAATTGATTGGAGACCCGACCCTATACATTTATGGTACCAAATAAACTATATATATATACCACGGTACACCTGCTACGCCTAATTATTGCTCATGCAATATAAATAAGAGGCAACTAGGGCTACCAATTGACCTATCTTCTCTACTTTTTCTCTTCAGCTGCGCATCAACTGAGTCCTAACTCCTACTCTCATCTTCTTTCTTTCTTCTTCTGCTTGCATTATCTCTTTGGGTAACCGGTAAGTCTCTCCCTATGTTCCTGGTTTTCTAGATCTATGAGTTCTCAATGTTCCTTACATATACACATGCTACTCTCCTTTCTTTTCTCTATATATACGCTCACATGACTATATAGTTGTTATTGTTATTGTTATTAGTGTCTTGCGTAGGGTGATGATGCCCAGGAATGACCATATATATACTAAGATTACTTGTTAGCAGAAGAATTTGGGGAAAATACTATGATGGAGCCCTTGGCTTCTACCTTGGTACGCAATGTGTACATTTTTGTACATATAGTAAGTTCTTAGTGCTCGCTCTTTTCTCATCATGTTTGTGTACTTGTGTGTGTCTGATATATACACGATTCCGTCTCTTAGATTGTTGAGTACCCTTTTGAAATTCAAATCAACTATCCCCCCTACCAACCTGAATCACAGAATCGACCCAAACCAACTCATTCGATTCCGTGAGATAATCAGTGCGGTATTGTGTCCAAAAACCTTGAACCAACCAAGATTGATTCAGTTTTGGATTTAGCACAAAGCCAAACCAAACTGACACATGCGCACCCTTATTTTGGGGAGAGGGTGTTGGAGAAGTATTTTTAGTTTTCTGATGAGAAGAAAAATGGCAACCCAACACAAGAAGAAGGGCAAGGTTGGGATTGGGGGGCCATTCCATTCCCATCCTTCTTTATCCGTGCTGGAGTCAATGCCTATAAATCTTTCCTCATATCTTCATTTTATGTCTATATATATCTTTGGTGGATAGTTTGATTGGTAGCAAGATTCATTTCCTCACATGGTCCAATATTGTTATAATTTATTTAAGAAAAATTTGTACCAAAGGCTTCCAACTTTGGTTTTGTATGAAGTTAAAAATTGTGTATCCTATAAAATCCTTCAAAAACTTTATGGAAGATAATGATTCTCAAATAGAAATGGCTTACTGTTATTTCAACGTGTTCTACAATTTAGGTTAGAAGTAGCTGTAAGATGATCATAACTATAGAAATATAGAGGACATTCTTGAGTTATTCAATGCCAAATCCTTGACGGACTTGTAAATTAATAGGATTGGGCTTGAATCTCGAAGTTCAGGCCAAAACAAGTAGATCAAGGCTAGATGAAGCCTCTAGAATGGGTGGATAGAAATAGCAAAAAATGGAGGTAAAATGTCACTCAAACCGTGCTTGGGTACTTTTTGCTGACACAGGGTCATATCAATAGAAATATCAGCTGTAATGACTCTCTCACTACAAATATCAGCAGTTGCAAACCCATATGTAACAACCAATGCAATTGTGTTTTCTTTTGGTGTGTGTAACATTGATAAATTGATATGTTTCCATAACAGTAGTGCTAAATACATCATGTATCGACCGATTTTTATAATTATGAAGCCAAGGGTAGCTTAAGCATAGACTGAATATGTACAATCAACAAAGTCCAAGAGTTGGGTGGGTCGGGCCTAAATCAGGGTTGAGCTAGGCTTGGCTCAAGTTCAACCCAAATTTGAGTTCGAGCTCAAGTATTTAACCAAGCTTAGCTCATCTTGAGAAACCACAGATTAACCAGGGAGGCTTCCAACTTGCATAGTCAAATTGACAAGTGCAACTGTAGGTGGTAGCTCCACATGCAAGACATGAGCTTTTTAACTATAAATGTGATACTAGGGCTTTTCTGTCATATGTGATTTCTCAATTCCGCATGCCCCTTCGTCCCAACTCTCAGAGTTGCTGCAGCAGCAGATTTCTTTTGCTAAAGGGCATCATGAAAGTCTTTCCTCCTCCTCCTCCTCTTGGGAGGTTCTCTGTCTCCTTATATTTATTTCTTGATTAAATGCTTCTAGCTATCCTTTAAGTTTTATTTCACTCACTTGTAATATAATTTTTTGAAATTTTCTTTTAGATATAGACAGAACTTTGTGGATTTTTTTTTATTTTGGATAGAATTATTATTATTAGGTTTTTGTGGTGTTGGGGGGTGGAGAAGTGTTCTGAGTATTAGGATAAGCATAAAAATGGTAACTCATCAGGGGTGTGGGAGGGTGAGCTTGTTTTTTCTAGATGCGCAAGGTTGAGACGGGAGCCCCTTTTCATTCCCATCCTTTTGTCATCCGTATTTGGAATGTTAATGCATATGAATCTTCCCCCACATCATTTCATCTTTGGTAAGAGTTTGATAGATAGCAAGATTCATTTCCTCACTTGGTCCAATGCTTAATTTAACTTTTTCAAGAAAAGTCTCATTTATTGTACCAAAAGTTTCCAACTTTGGTTTTGTATGAAATCAAAAATTGTCCAAGATGATAGGTGTAAGATGGTCATAACTATAAAAAATATAGAGGACATTCTTGAATAATTTAATGCCAAAAGTGTAAGCTTCTTAAGGTTTATCCCAAAGAAAAGGGTCTAAGCTTCTTAGGTCATTCAAAATTGAATGCGGCTAGAAATATCAGAAAAATTCTAGATGGTTTTGTTTATTAATATTCTATACTAAGACATTGACAAAATCTTTAGAATAAGTGATATTGGTTTTGAATGTTATCTTCATATCTGTGCGAATAAGTCAAGTAGCTACATTACATAATACAAAAACTTGACAAAAGGCTATTGACCTTTATTTTCTTCTTTTTCTTTTCGCCTATAGGCATGTTACCAAATGATGCAAGTCCTCGCAAGGTAGAAGACAAGATCATTGTCCATTGCATTTCATGTAAAGATGATTATTCATCACCCCTGCAAGGTAAGATGTGAATGCACTGCAAATTGACATAAAATATCTTGTTGGTTTGAAGTTTCCTTATCCTTTAGTGTATCTGTTATGGTTAACTATACTTAAGTCTTCCAAACTGAGTAAATTTTATGCCCTAATGTTTGATTTTACAAGATGATAAATAATGTATTCATCATTCAGCCATGGGTGTCCTATGTACGTCTTGCGATATTTTTGACCAGTCTAATGACAGCTAAATCACATTCAGAAGTGAAAATCTGAACAGTCTTAAAAGCATCTCAACAAAATTAGACATTGTAATTCCCAATCTCTCACCTTGCGGCAATCAACAAAAAGGTTTGTCACAGAACCTTCTAGTATCCAATTCCCATCATTTGACAACAAGAGCTCAGTAGCACCGAAGGAGGCCTCAACTTCTCCAGAGATTTCCTAAGCCAATCTAGAAAACAAATTCCAAAGTAACACGTAAAAAAAAAAAAATCATCATAACAATAAGTCAATAACACAAACATACACACATCTCCAACAGGCAAATAATTACCTAACCCAATCTGAATACTTAGCATTAGCAACATCCCTCCCACGACCCACCATTTCCCAATGCGCACCATTTTCTCGGATATCAAACATCAGAGGCACACACATCCCCACGTCTATATACATCAAAAACCCTAGATATCATTTCTTCATCTACATCCTCAAATTCAGTCAGCTTCTCCCAATTGCGACTCACAAGAGCTGTGATTGACGATTCCTCACCACTTTTCCTCTCTTTCAATGCCGTTGTCACTAGTTTACTCATCGAATCGTTAAGAAGAGACTCAATCATCGAGTCCCATCTTGACGTTTGCGTCAATGGCGATGAAAATGGGCATACAGAAGTTTCGGGTTTGAACCAAAGCTTGGGATTCTCAATGGATATAATTCTGGTGGAATTGGCGAGCCTGCGTAAATGCCTTTCCCAGAACAAGAGTAATGAACCATTGTTGCGAGTGCGTGTGGTCGTGTAAGAGCCTGAAATTGTTCGATTTTCAACAATTTTGTGGGCATACACTTCCTGAATACAAATTTTTGTGTGAGGGTTAAGTATAGTGTTTTGAGAAAACATTTTCCGAAAGCAAAATAGTTGCGATTGAGTACCTGGTTGGGATTCGAGGAAGGTAGATTCCGCTGGAGAGTCGGAAGAAAGTGAGACGGACATTTTTCTGTTTCGCCGAATCAGAGAGTCGCAGAGTTGAGAGGTGAAAGCGCGGACATATTCATATTCATATGCTTTAAAAAAATAAAAAAGAAATGTTTGGTACCGTTTTTCTTTTTCTTTTTTTATTCAAAAAAATATTTAAAAATAAAATCTGAACTCTTTTAGGCTTTCGTTTTGAAAAAACTTAAAAGAACAACAAAATAACCTACCATCTTAGGTATCCGTCTCATCCACCCCTATTATGACTGATATGATAACTTATATGAGATGATATTAATTGGAATAGGCTCGGTTTAGAGACAAGGTGTATAACTTGACTTGTCTGAACTAGTCTTATTTATATTTATATATTTATTTTATATATATTTATATATATATTCTATAAGAATGTTAATATTGTGATTTTTTTCTTATTTATTAAATTTTGGCCTTTGTTTTTGTCTACAAAGTGTTTGAAAAAATTATTAACATAAAGAAGACGGGCGAGGGCTATGGGGTAGGGCGAGGGGGTCACCATGGCAGAGGATGGGGTAGACTTCCCCAACTAAAGTCCACATGTTGATATCCCTAAATACAACCCATGTTCCTATTTCGACATTGATAAAGAAGATTAAAAATTAAAAATAATCAATACTATTAAACAGTGCAACAGTTAAAGTTAAATTTACTTAATTTTATTTATTCTATATCTAAATAAGAATTTAAGCTTAATAATACTAAATGTCCATGAAATGAATTTTAGTTTAAGCTCCTAAAATTTCATGTGAAGTCGATTTATAGTATTATTGTATATCACATATTAATCTCATGAGCCCTCCATTAATATTAAATCACACATAAATAGTAGTAACATGCATTATACAGTAATACACATTGCACGGTTCATTAGTATCACTAGTACTATTTTAGTAGTATTTTATGAGGACTCATTTAATTACATAAAGATAAACATGAGCTTAATTTTTTATTTTATCTCATGCTAGTGTTATAGAACCATGCATAAATCATTGTAATGTTACTTTAAAAATTAGCCCATGTGCTAATATCACAAAAATTAGCCCATGGGTGGCCGTTTTTACAAAACCTCAAATTCTTATTGGTGTAAGAAATAACTCTGGCAGACTCTACATTTTCTGCGTTAAACATAATGTTCTCAAAAACTTCTTAAGTGAACCCATTTTCACTCCAACCTTTTACCTAAGCAGCAAAGCACTCTTCCTATCAACCTCCTTGATTGATCAGGTAATTAGAGTTTGTTTGGTAGAGCTTATTTAAAATTTTTTTTTTTTTTTTTTTTTTTGCTTATAAGTCAAAAAGTATTTTTTTATAATCTAAAAATAAAATAAATAAATAAAAACTCATTTTTTTGCTTATACGCTAAAAGAAAGTCAAGCCAAAAAGTCCTACCAAATGAGCATTTAATTGACTATACGTTGTTTTTTGGCGATGGCATCGTGAAAACGTGAAAAATCGAGCAATTGTAGCGTATCATTCTAGTTGCACCAAATATGACAATAATTCTTTATAATCCCTTTCTTGACTTCGAATCTCCTTATAATCCCTTCTAACAAATAAAAAGAAAATATGACAGCAATTTGTGGCCGTCTAGCCTTGATTTGAACAATAGGTTTCGGTGCAATTTTTTATTTGAAAATTTGCTTTGCAATGTATTTATGGGGTAATTACATTTTACCTGTTTATATTTTGATTTAAAAACACATAATCTTCTTATTATTCAAATATGAACATACAATTCACATACAGTTTGAACTAAAGTACATTATCTGCCACTACAGCAAGTGCAAATCTATTCTGCAACCTTTTCCGATCAACAAAACACTCGGGCATTGCTGTGGAATGTGCCATGAAAAAAAAAACACTGTATTTGGTTCTTTTATTTTGTAATAATTATTGTTTGACTAATTTTTCTATCAAGATTTATAAGTCAAAAGAGAGAGAGAAGAAAACGGAAGTGGATTTTCAGCGGGGTGCTACGGCTGCGTAAGGTGGTGGAGGAAAGGTGAAAGTAAAATGCTAGGGACAAACCTTCCCAAGGTGAAAAAATGGGAAAAGGTATTTGAGGGTGAAAATTTCCTTTTATTGGGTAGAAGTACTCTCCCACTTGCTCAATTGGCATGTGTAGCACACTCTCTATTAAATTTACTATTCCCTTTCATTTTACACTTTAATCTGATTCAAGTAAGGGTTATGTGTTTAATTTTTATAAGTTTTTTTTACTAAATAACAAGAAAAAAAAGTATAATTATCCTTATAGTTATTTAGGAAGTCCTTTAAACTGTTTTGGAGTGATATAGGGTTTGGGGCCTTAGGTAGTCAATACAAACAAATTTCAATTCGTTTGTGATCTCTCCCGTCAATAAAAGAAAACAGGAAGGAAATAAGAAATCAACTAACATAGATTTTTGGACTTCTAGTTTCTTAAAATCGATCAAAATTCTATACCTCACAATTTCTCTTTTGTCGGCTTGAAATGGAGAACCCGATCAGCTGAGAAATTTTGTAAATATATATATATATATATATATATGCGTATATATATTAAGATATCACAAAGGCAATATTAGGATAATACCCAAAAAACATTTTACACAAAACAGTAAAATTCTATTCTAAAAAGGGTCACGTGCCTCCTAAACTTTTAAAATATTCTTTAAATCCTATGAATTTTTTAGTATTTGTGATAAAAAATAATGTATTGGTCCCTCTACAATTCAAAACAAAAATTATTTTGAGTCTCCAAAATTCAAAAATTTTTTACCTTGACAAACCTAACAAAATTTTTACCTGCCACTTTCTCCAACTATGATCATGAAGCACAAGCAGTTCTTGTTGATAACCTCTTCATCTGTTTCAAAACAAAAAAGGACCAAAAGACAACCTTAACTGATGATTCTGCTAACGAAACTCGTCAAATGATCACAGAAGTGACTGAAACGAAAAGTGAAATCCACAAATGTTACTCAGTAAGTAACTTGAGGTACTGCAGGGTAACTTTAATCTCTCTACTGCACAGATTTTTCTGTTGAATATAAATATAAATCCTAAATCCTCAACGTTCAATTTAATGTCTAGCTGCTTTATATGCAACCTGCTTTATTTGATTTACCATTTTTGCCAATATCAAGCAAAAGTGAGCAACAAAACAAGGTTGCTTTAAACAAGTCACGTGAAGTAAGAAGTGGTAATTGTTCGACTAGCTTGGCAATGTAGACCAAGTTCTTGCACTCTTTGGGTGACGCCATGATCAAATTGAGAGATCCAGTGTTTACTAGGGGCGCCGAAATGGTCACGAAACTGTCAAGTCAACCAGGTCCTTCCTTTATGTAAGCAAGGTAAATCAAAGATATAAGTTTAAGTTATGGGAGTTGTTAAGTGTCACGAGCTGCCCTTCAAGATCGGGTCCATGCCCTCATTTTTCAGCTTCATGTCAACTCTGTTATGTTTGTACATATTGTATAAAGTATAGAAATGTAAGTTTGGAGTTAGATGCACGCGTAGATTTTTCCCTGTCAAGGTGTGCGGTATCCAAGTTAGTCGTGTCCTAGCCCTATCGAGGAGAGGTATTGTAATTTTTCCAAAGGGCTAGAAAATTAGTTTAGGGTCATATATAGATGTATGTAAAAGGGTTTTGTCAAATTCCTTGTAAATATTTTTGTAGACCCATTATGACTCCTCAAGGGGGTATAATGTTTAGTTGTATCAATTTAGAAATGGCTTAAAAAGCATATATAGGGGAGGATAGTAAGGTGAGTCCAAGTCCCTAGTTGTTGGTTGTTGGCAAACTAAACTCCCCACCTAATTGTAGTCTGGAATTGCTTTGTATATGCAATAAAAGTGATCTTATTGCTTGTAAATTGTGTGCCCATTGCCTTCGTTGTTGCTTTAAACATTCTTAGCTTGTTGCTTCCAAATTGCTTACTTGTGCACCTTCGGGTGTGTGTGTTGACTTTCATTTGCGAGGTGCCCCTTTGGCTGGCTTGTCTGGTGCCGCCCACGATAAGTGCCACACAGCCTAATTCACTTGAAAGTGTCGGACCGTGACATTTGGTATCAGAGCATAGTGGTTGATTGAAGGATCCGGGAACTATGCCTCCAAAGAAGTCAGCACAAGACCGCCTCGACGAGATAGAGGTGGAATTGGAAAGGCTAAGACGTGAGACAGCGGAAACTTGGCCCGGCTCGGTGATCGCCTAGATCTAGTGGAAGTAAGCACGGCAGCTGAGACACCCCAGGCTAATGCCACCATTGGCGGGCTTGCTGACACTGAAGAGCTTCGGGATGAGGTGAAAGAGTTGAGAGGCGAGTTAGATGAGATCAACACCAAGCTAAACTTGCTAATGCGGGCAGTCGGTAACTCGGCCCCTCACACCTCAATCTTTGACACGGCAAAGGTACGCGTTCCAGAATCCCGCGCCTACGGTGGAGCACGAGATGCCAAAGAGTTGGAGAACTATCTCTTTGACATGGATCAATATTTCAGGGCCGTCAAGGCCGACTCGGAAGAGACCAAAGTCACCATGGCTACCATTTATTTGAGCGGTGATGCTAAATTATGGTGGCGCACAAAGCATAAAGAAATCCTACAGGGCCGCTGCACCATTGACACATGGGAAGACTTAAAAAGGGAGTTGAAGGCCCAATTCTTCCCCGAGAACGTCGAGTACATAGCTCAGCGCAAACTTAGAGATTTGAAACACACAGGCACTGTGAGGGAATATGTTAAACAATTATCCGGGCTAATGTTGGACATCTGGGACATGTCGAAGAAAGATAAAATGTTCTATTTCTTGGAAGGGCTAAAGCCTTGGGCGCATGCCGAGCTCCAAAGGCAACGAGTGCAGGACTTGGCATCCGCCCAGGCCGCGGCTGAGCGTCTGACTGACTACACCTCCGAAGCTTCGTCCTCCTCCTTGAACAAGAAGAAGGATTCATCGAGTGGGTCAGATGGAGGCGATGGAAAGTTTATCAAGGCAAACAAAGGACAAAGTGGGGGAGGCGACAAGGGATCTTCTTCCTCCAAGTTCCAACCAAAGTCCCGGGCGCCCAACATGGCAGGAGATAAGCCCAAGTTTATTAAATGCTTCTTACGTAGCGATCCCCATAGGGTGTCAGAGTGCCCCCATAGACAAGCATTAAATGCCTTACAAGCTTCTTTGTCTAGTGGTGATGCGCAGGAACTAGACGAAGAAGAAGAAGTTAAAGGAGCGCCGTGGATGGGTGCCATGCGCTTGCTTAATGCCTTGAAGAAGCAAGCCGAGACAAAGAAGGCCTCGCCCAAAGGCCTAATGTTCGTGGATGTGCGCATCAATGGCAAGTTGACCAGGGCCATGATTGACACCAGTGCCACTCACAACTTCGTGTCGGACACGGAGGCAGCACGCTTGGGCCTAAAGCTAGACAAGGACTCAAGCAAGATGAAGGCTGTGAACTCGGCAGCTCGGCCCATCCAAGGAGTAGCCAAATCAGTGCCAGTAAAGTTACAAAATTGGGAAGGGCATGCCAACTTCACCGCTGTTCCTATGGATGATTTTCAAGTGATTTTGGGCATGGAGTTTCTGCGGGACACCAAGGCCATTACAATGCCCTTTGCTAGCTCCTTATGCTTGATGGGGGAGGACCCCTGCCTTGTTCCCACCGTGGCTCAATCCTCCAAAGACAAGTTTCTCTAGGCGATGCAACTCAAGAAGGGGGTGAAGCACGGTGAACCAACATTTGTGGCAGCTTTGTCGGTGAATGAGGAAATGGAACAAGGACCCATGCCAGTAGCTATCAAAAGGGTTCTACGTGAATTTTTGGATGTGATGCCCAAAGAACTGCCCAAAACTCTACCTCCACGGCGCCCGGTGGATCATGAGATTGAGTTATTGCTAGGGGTAAAGCCTCCTGCTCATGGGCCGTATAGAATGGCCCCTCCTGAGCTCGCAGAGCTAAGGAAACAATTGAACGAGTTGATTGAAGCGGGCTTCATTCGCCCTTCTAAAGCACCATTTGGAGCCCCTGTCCTGTTCCAAAAGAAGCACGATGGGAGTCTGCGGCTGTGTGTAGACTATCGGGCTCTCAATAAGGTGACGGTGAAGAACAAGTATCCTATCCCACTGATAGCAGATCTCTTTGATCAATTGTGCAATGCCAAGTTCTTCACCAAGCTCGATTTGCGGTCGGGCTATTATCAAGTGCGCATAGCTGATGGGGATGAACCGAAGACCACTTGTGTGACGCGGTACGGGGCATTTGAGTTCTTGGTGATGCCTTTTGGCTTAACTAACGCCCCAGCCACCTTTTGCACGTTGATGAACCAGGTGTTTCATGACTACCTGGACAAGTTTGTGGTGGTCTATCTAGATGACATAGTGGTGTACAGCTCTAGCCTCGAGAAGTATGTGGAGCACTTGAGGATGGTGTTCAGGAAGCTACGGGAGAATCACCTCTATGTCAAGGAAGAGAAGTGCTCATTTGCACAGGAGCGCAAAAAGTTTCTTAGGCACATCATCGAGCAGGGACATATTCGGATAGACATGGACAAAGTGAAGGCAATTCAGGAATGGAAGGCCCCAACTAATGTGTCGGAGCTACGCTCTTTCTTAGGGCTAGCCAATTATTATCGGCGGTTCGTTGAAGGGTATTCAAGAAGGGCCGCCCCCTTGACAGACTTGCTGAAGAAAGATAAAGCCTGGGATTGGTCAAGGGAATGCCAGGGAGCCTTTGCTGATCTGAAGGAGGCCGTGATGAGTGATCCAGTCCTGGCCTTACCGGATGTCTCAAAGCCCTTTGAAGTGCAAACCGATGCTTCCGATTTCGCCCTTGGTGGAGTGCTACTTCAAGGGGGCCATCTAGTTGCTTATGAAAGTCGCAAGCTGAGCGACGCCGAGAAAAGATACACTGCCCAAGAGAAGGAGCTGCTTGCAGTAGTACATTGCCTTCGGGTGTAGAGGCACTACTTGCTGGGGTCCAAATTCGTAGTGAAGACTGACAATGTGGCCGTTAGCCACTTCTTAACTCAGCCCAAATTGACCCCAAAACAGGCTCGTTGGCAAGAGCATCTTGCTGAGTTTGACTTCAACCTAGAGTACAAGGCGGGCTGCACCAATCAGGTGGCAGACGCACTGAGTCGCAGGGCTGAGCTTGCTGCTATCAAGTTGGTGGCGAACCTCACGGCTAGCAAGGTCGCCACAAGCATGCGGGAACGGATTAAGGAAAACTTGTTGAAAGATCCTATGGCCCAAACCATTGTGCAGCTAGCCAAAGAAGGGAAGACACGCCAGTTTTGGGTTGAGGATGACTTGCTTATGGCCAAAGGAAATCGGGTTTATGTACCCAAAGCTGGTGACCTGCGAAGGGCACTCCTGCGGGAGTGTCATGACACCGTATGGGCTGGCCACCCAGTGTGGCAGCGAACGTTAGCACTATTGAAACATGGCTACTATTGGCCCCATATGAAAGATGATGTGATGGATTATACGAAGACTTGTCTCACCTGCCAACAAAACAAGACGGAGCGAGCCAAGACAGCTGGGTTGTTAGAGCCACTTCCCACTCCAAGGAGGCCTTGGGAAAGTGTCTCACTTGATTTTATCAGCAATTTGCCGAAGGTTGGAGATCTTAGCTCTATTCTGGTGATAGTAGACCGGTTCTCCAAATATGCCACATTCATCCCAGCACCAAAGTATTGCCCAGCAGAGGAGATAGCTCGTCTATTTTTCAAACACATTGTCAAGTATTGGGGCGTGCCCCAAAGCATTGTCAGTGACCGGGATTTCAGATTCACAGGGACCTCCTGGTCAGAACTTTTTAAGCTTCTCGGTTCATAGCTCGCCATGTCGTCTAGCTATCATCCACAAACTGATGGTCAGAAGGAACATTTCAAGGGGCTACTTGAAGAGTATTTGCACCATTTTATCAATGCCAACCAGAGAAATTGGGTGCAATTACTTGATGTAGCTCAATTTTGTTTCAATTCTCAAAAGAGTTCTTCCACTAACAAGAGCCCTTTTGAGATTGTTACAAGTCAGCAGCCACTGATGCCCCACACGGTGGATGAGCCTTAAACTGAAAAGTCTCCGAGAGCCTACAACTTCACCAAAGAATGGAAGCGGGGGAATGAAGTAGCAAGAGCTTACTTAGAGAAGGCTTCCAAGAGAATGAAGAAGTGGGCAGATCAAGGAAGAAGGCCGCTCGGATTCCAAGTTGGAGACCTGGTGCTAGTAAAGTTAACGCCTGAACAACTCAGATTTCTTCGCAACAGTGATCGGCGCCTAGTGCGGAAGTACGAGGGACCTGTTCCGGTTGTTGCCAAGATTGGGAAGGCATCTTACAGGGTCGAGCCTCCAGCCTGGATGAAAGTGCACCCAGTGTTCCATGTGAGTTGTCTCAAGCCCTACCATGCAGATCAGGAAGATTCAACTCGCAACATGTCCACAAGAGCAGCCATCAACGCCAAGCCACCAGCGCCGAAGCAAGTTGAAGACATTCTTGCTGACAGAGTGGTCAAGGGAAGGCGCCCACGCCTGGAGTACTTAGTGAAGTGGAAGGATCTTGGGGACGAAGAGATCAGTTGGGAGAAGGCGGAAGACTTGCAACCGTTCGTGGACAAGCTCGAGGAGTACCTTGCTTCAAAGTCTACGAGGACGTCGACCGCATAAGTGGGGGAGAGTGTCACGAGCTGCCCTTCAAGGCCGGGCCCATGTCCTCATTTTCCAACCTCGTGTCAACTTTGTCATGTTTGTACATATTGTATAGAGTATAGAAATGTAAGTTTGGAGTTGGATGTACGCGTAGATTTTTCCTTGTCAAGGTGTGCGGCATCCAAGTTAGTCGTGTCCTAGCCCTATCGAGGAGAGGTGTTGTAATTTTTTCGAAGGGCTAGAAAATTAGTTTAAGGTCATATATAGATGTGTGTAAAAGGGTTTTGTCAAATTCCTTGTAAATATTTTTGTAGACCCATTATGACTCCTCAAGGGGGTGTAATGTTTAGTTGTATCAGTTTAGAAATGGCTTAAAAAGCATATATAGGGGAGAATAGTAAGGTGAGTCCAAGTTCCTAGTTGTTGGTTGTTGGCACACTAAACTCCCCACCTAATTGTAGTCTGGAATTGCTTTGTATATGCAATAAAAGTGATCTTATTGCTTGCAAATTGTGTGCCCATTGCCTTCGTTGTTGCTTTAAACGTTCTTAGCTTGTTGCTTCCAAATTGCTTACTTGTGCACCTTCGGGTGTGTGTGTTGGCTTTCATTTGCGAGGTGCCCCTTTGGTTGGCTTGTCTGGTGCCGCCCACGACAAGTGTCACACGGCCTAATTCACTTGAAAGTGTCGGACCGTGACACTAAGCACAGTCGTGTCTGTTGATCAAGCGCGATTGTATGTTTGACACATTAGAGAAGGCCTATCATCAGACAATGGGATCTGTCTGAAATGTCAAGTATCTAGCTACGTCTGACCAATAGGCGTAATTGTCCTTAGCAATTTTCTTAAGTTATATATTAGGTTAGAGAGAGAAAGAGAGTGTGTGTGTGTGTGAGTATGGTCGCGGTTGTAGGAAAATCGCTCACAAAAGAAAGGTCTAGCCGATTGTACAAGGAAAGATGATAAACAAAGTAAAATTTTAAATAGAGGTAATAACATTTTACTCCCTTGTAGTTTGAGCTAAAATTAGATGACTCTTTGTGATTTAAAAATGAACACATGGTCTCTTGTGATTTAAACTTATCTGTGAAATGCATGAAACTCGTAAGATTTAACCGAAATTATGTTATATAAGTATTTTCGTCATTTTATATCTTCAAATTAGAACATCAAAAAAGTGATTTGGCAAAATAATAAAAAACTCTCTCGAAAGCAACCCTTTATTTTGGCATAAAGGGGTCAAATTGTCTTTTTGATGTTCTAATTTGGAGAGATAAAATGATAAAAATACCTTTATGACAAAATTTTTGTTAAATCTAACAGTTTCTAATCATTTTACAGATAAGTCCAAACCACAGGAGGGTCATGTGTTTACTTTTAAATCACAAGATGGTCATCTAATTTTGACTTAAATCACAATGAGGTAAAGTGTAACCACTCCTTTTAAATAGTATAATTAGCTATGGATAAAATAATAATTTTTAAACTAAGATTTTGAAAATTCGTTAAGTGGATATTGGTTTTAACTTTTTTAAGAGATGTATTAGTTGTATTAGTTGCTTAAGTGTAAATAGTTGATGGGGAATTTATGCATTTAACGTTTGAAATAAAAGAAGTTAAGATAAGGCATTATCCATGTGATATTTGCAGGTAATCCATAGGTAACATAGTCATAACTAATACTTTTCATAAGTAAAAATATGAGACTAAGGGATTTATATCATTATCCACATCTAATTTTTTTAGAAAAGTAATATTGTGACCACTCATATTGCCACACATGATTTTAATATTTTGAAATCTAAAAACATGAGAATAATGCAATGCTAATTTTGGTTTTGAAGATCCAACAATATTTTGCTATTTAAATACAGATAGATTTGTGTTAAGAAATGTTTGGTACCGTTTTTTTTTTTTTTTTTTTTTTTGTTTCTTTTAAATTTGGAGCATCAAAGTACGCATGAGTATAGATACAATATTAAAAACAATAATCATGAGCAGGCGTCACATTTTTATATACACTGGTGCAAATAAGTTTTACATTGTTAGTATATCTAAATTAAACTCTTTAAAAATATTAACAAAATAAAAACAAAAAAAATGTGTTTTCACTTATTTAAAAAAGAAAATAGAAATAGGGTATCACTATCACTTACTACCACAAACTCACACCCACCATCAACAGTCACCGCCACCATTTTTTACCACTCTCCAATGAACCTCCCTAGCTACAAAACAATGGCTTTTTCATTTTATTTCTAAGGTATCTCATTGTTCATTAATAAATAACTAGCAGTAAACCCGTGCTATGCATGGGAATAAGAAAGAAAACATAGTTTAAAAATAAATTTTTTATTTAAAATATGTTGACGTTTAATGTTTATAAAATTTACGAATGTTATGAATGATTTAATAAAATCGAGTGTATTAGTCTCATAGTAAATTTAATATTTTGAATGTGCATTTTTTACTTGCATATGTGTTATCTATAGTCCTACCAAATTAAAAAATTTATGATCAAATGTATCATATTCGAACAAAATCATAAAAATAGGCCTTTTTGTTCTAAAAGAAAAAATACTTGCCTCTTTTAATTAAAGTGATACAAAAAAAAATTATTTATAATGGACATAAATTAAGGTGATCAACTTAAGTTTTTCCACAGGGATAGCAAAAGAAATATTTAAATGGGTTGAATTCTTAAATTTTTGCTTAAAATCTAATAGTTGATTATTTCATTTTGAATCAATCATAAATGAATAGATCTTAATTAAATGGTTGGCCTAAAACATTAAACATTATAGAAAAGCAGTTAACTATTTGAATTAGGATTATACATGTCCCAATCATAAATGAATAGGTTTTAATTATATTGTTATGTCTAATTTAGTTTTATATACATATTTTAAAAATATTATGTTCAAAACTTTCTTTCAAATCGGATAGTATGAACCTTCTATTATCTGGGCACATGGCAATTTTTGAAATTATTTAAGTATAAAGAGTCAATACAAAAAAAGGAACAAAAATAATATATAACTTTAACAAACACATATAGATATGCAAATTTTAACATGTGGTTCACTTGGTATATTGTCACATATATTTGTACATTTTATTTGGAAAACAAAAGTAAGAATAAAATGATAAATAATTTCGTTATAGGCCTATTCATTTCATTTTATTCAAAATATTGATTATATTTAAAAAAAAAAAGTTAACAACATGTGTTCTTTCTATTTTAGAAATTTAAGGAAATATTTTTAAGAAAGGTTTATAGTTAAAGGAAATTTGACAATGCTACTATACCAATTGATTGTTTGATTTTACAAAATTTAGAAGAAATAAAAAAATTTAGATATAATTAATAATAGCATGACACATGTATTTTATATTTTTAAAAATTAAACATTTGAGAAAAAAAATTATAAAATAATAGGAGATTTAACTAAGTTTTGGTAAAATTTTACTAATCATAAAGGAAAAAGTTTCTAATTATACCAATATTATTATAACACTTGTAATATTAATACTTAAAAATTAAAAAATTAAGAAAATTGGATTGAGTGTTGCAACTCTAAAAATCCAACAATGTATTGTTATCATATGAAAGTACAGATTTGAGTAAATATAATCCATAAAAAATTAAGACGTACATAAATATAAATTTAGCCAAAAATCAAATTGTAATAAAGCTAGAATGTTTTGGAAGACATCATATTTTACAAATTTAGAAAGACTATTAGATTTAGTTACTATATTGATTTTAAACTGTAGTAATAAAATATATACCTAACTTTTAAATATTATCTTGAATGTTCAAAGTTTCTATGTTGAAGAAATAGTATGTTAAAAAACAATACCATATTAATTAAATGACCAATGAATTTATGACATGTGTATCTTGGGTTTTTTTTTTTTTTTTTGGTTACATCGGAATGATGTATCTTGTTATTATCATATAAACATTGATAGGATTTATCAAATATAGATCTATATAATTAAATAAAATTTTAGAAAGTAATGACTGCATTGATAGGCTTTATCAAATATAAAATCATATAAAAGGAATAAATTCAAAATTCTATTTCTAAACAATGAAAGTGCAAAATTCAAAAATTAAGTTTCTAAAACAATCAAAGTGTAACATGTGTTATTATAATATTAAAAAAAAATTAAAAATTTGTTAAAATTGGATTGAGATTTTGAAGAGCAGAGACCTCCTATAATTCTGCTATAATATGTTGTATAAATTTCCTATTGAACCGTCAATATTTATTGTGTGGTAGTTTCACTATCATTTGGAGTTCTTCTTGGCTTTATCGCACCATATTTTCTCATTCACTCACACAAGTGAGCGGGTTCCATGTGCATTTATTAATGAGGGTAAAACTGCCTTGTGTTCAGGAGTGAAAAAATAGTAGAAAAAATGAAATAATGTATAACATTATTCCAATTTCAATTTACCACTTTTGTGTTTTGGCAGTGTTGGGAACATTTATGGAGGTGTAACTATACATTTTCATATTGGTTAATGTATTGTTACACGTTTTAAGTTCAATTCGTGTTTCATTACATATTTTTATCACATAAATGTGAATATAATACGAGAATTTCCTATGTGATTCGCCTTAAATAGTTATTTTTTGTGTCGATCTTCTTATCAAACAATTAGGTTGGAATTCATATCTCTTATCTATATAAAAGCGAGAATAGCAATAGAATTTTCCTCCGGAAGTGAATTACCAATATGCCCTTTATATTGATATCTATCACATACAAAGTTATCCTTTTGTATGCATAGCACTAAATGGTAAGGGACAAATGGGATCTACCATACAGATTGATATATTTGCCACATACGAGATTGCACATTTGCCAAATCATGTGAAATCCATCATATGAATGTATGCCACCATCCTTTTTCACCGCCTCAACATATGAATAGATAAATTTCACCAAGCACGTGGGACCCATCATATGCATGTATGTCATCATCCTTTTTCACCATGGCAAAAGTATTCTTTTGTACGACAATTATTACTCTAATACTCTAACCGCCTACAATGTTCCTATCAACTTATACGGTGCATATTAGCACAGTGCACGTCCTATCAACTTATACATTAAGCAACTATATGAAGTAAGGTCGTTGTTGGGATAATGGCACAACAAGAAATAATAACTGGGGTGCAACCAAGGTAGCAACTAAAAAATGAAAGTAACTTGTTTGCGTGGTTAGGAACTGGCGAAATCAATTGGAGAGTGTTTACTTGCTAACCAATGGATTGATAAAAGCTACCAAAACACATTTAATTTTGGGTTTATAATTTTTGGGCTAAAGAGTATGAAGGAGCTGATAAACTTTAACAAATAGAACAATAATTTATGAAGATTTCTCAGTAAACTGAAATAACAGAATTAACAATTGTAGTGAAAGACAGTAGCTTGTGTTAAGGAGGAAAACATATGTTTGTGTGATTGAAAATTAGCGAAATCAATTGGAGGGTGTTTAGTCATTGGCCTAATGTTTTGTTCTTGTGTTTGTATTTATGGAGAACATTCGCACGTGCTGGACCACTAGTATATATATGCAAACATACATAAATTGTTGTATTATTTGCATTGTGCATTATGAGAAAGCATTGTATACAAATATGAGATTTGAAGCTTGTCTACTTTCTGTACATTTTTTATTCATAGTACTTCAAAAACAAACTTGATGGCAACATATTCACATTGTGGCAGTTCACAATAACTTTTGAGTCTGTGTTTACCATTTTTTAAGCAGCTTGTTCATTCTTATTTGCACAGTCATTGCTTATATCTTTTTTTTTGTTTTTTGATCAGCAAAAGAAGAACTTCATTGAAATGGGAATGAAGATACAGAAGCAAGGCTTCACTGAGGTGGATAAACCAAATCAGATCAGACCAAAACATAGAAGAAGCAACAAAACAAAAGAACAAGATACCAAAAAGAAAGAAAACAAGTTGGTAAGAGACCAACTGAAACCATAAAAGATATAAGCAATCCTCATGTTATAATTCCTCTCAACATAAAGCTAAGAGGAGGAAAAATTATTCAGTGTTCTTGAAAAGCCATGTCACTCTTGTTCCTCTTCTTGCAATGCAATGGAACTCCTGTAATACCCGCTATATTTATTCCTCGACTGCGTTACCCATAACGGGACTGACCAAGACACAACCATAGAGACATAAGCCATAAGCGAAACCTTTTCAAGCCCAACCTCGTTCGATTGAAGAAACTTGATTCCCCGGAACTAGAATTCGAACCTAATTACTCGGCAATCCGCATCATCTAACACCCTAACTTGAATCGAAGCTTCCTCTCTCATCTTTCATCGGATTTCGACGACTTATATGTCTAAAAACATCACCTTTTCAAGCCTGACGCCTCGGTAATCTCATAATTCCATTCTGTAGGGTATCGATCCCTCGAAAAGCCCTCGAACGCCGCTGTACCTGGAAATTCACACCCGAATCCTCCAAAAACTTCGTATTGAGTTTTCTCTCTCACTTGGTGTCGGAATCACACGAAATCCGAGTCTAAATCGATTAATTTTTTGAGAGCCTTCTATTTACGATCTAGGATTGCGTATTCGACGAAAAATAAAAACCTTAAACTCAGTCGCTTTAATCTAGGGACTTCCTTCCATAATTACAAAATTGCCCCACCCCACCAGCTTGCATGGCCGAGCACTTTATCTATATCATGTATAGTATATATATGAATTATTATAAGCATGCATGCATGCACGCATGCTTATGTAGCCGAAACCCCTTCTTGTAATACAGATTACACTATACCTTATATAATAATACACTAGGATATATATATATATATATTCAAAACGCACATTCACATATCCATTTAGCTTGGCAATATTTTAAGCTTTATTGCTGAACATTTGCGGCACAAAAACTTCCCTCTCAGCCAATAGGAATTGAGGGATTGGAGAATGATGAAGGAACCAAGAACTAGGAGCGCAGACGACCGAGGGGAATGTCGGAAGGAATTTCTCGCCGGAATCCTTTGTGCACCCCGCAAACTGGGCAGTGCATGGGGACGGCATTCTTCTCAGAATACTGTAGAGAGAGAGAGAGAGAGAAGGGGATGCTGAGAAGGTATAATTTGAGAGAGAGAGAGAGAGAGAGAGAGAGAGAGAGAGAGAGAGAGAGAGAGAGGTCACTCCCCGTCACCCTTATACACACACCACAGCCCTATAAATACACATGCACCTCCTCCCTCATGGGTTGCTCAAGAAGAAGCATTGTGCGAGAGAAATAGAGAGAACCCGAGAAAGAAAAGAAGAGAAAGAGAGAGAGTGGGGGAGAGGGAGCTCAAGGCTGTGGCATTCAAAAACAAGGTGAGGAACCCACCTTCAACCTTCTAAACCCAGCACAAAACCGGCCACAAACCTTCCATTCGGGGGGGCTATTAAGGCCACTCTCCCATTTTTGGGTTCCCTGAATATTTAGGGGTATCCTGACAATTTTCCAGAATTTTTCTACCAATAATTTATTTTCTGTGAATTTTCATCTTTTTAACCGTATATAATCCATGAAAATTCACAGGAGTCTCAAATTGCCCTGAAAATTTTAGGGTAGCCTCATGTAGTAATATCATGGCTGCCATAAAAATATGAGATTCAACCGAGCTCACACGGGCCGTCATGCGTCGCCAGTCGCGCGTGGGGGTGGAAGGTTTGCCCTTCTTCTTCCTCCCGCGCGACTGGCCGCGCTTCCAGTCCAATTTTCGGCGATTCCTGGCATCTCCCGGCCATGCATGTGTGACCCAGAGATTGGTAAGGACTTGGGTCACACATCTATGGTCGGTTCTTGGCTGAAGATGGTTAGAGATGGCCATGCATGGCCAAAAACGCCAGCTGCATGACAGAACCCTAGGGGTACTAACCTGCAACCTCGTTTTTGGCTATCTTCCGGCGATAATTAGGCCACAATCCCTTCACAAAATTTGTTCCTTGCCCAGAGACAGTTCGTCCCCAAGTGGTCCGGTCGGCAAAGTTTGCCGGTGGTTGGAGATTCGGTTCTCTAAACATATTCCGGCGGGTTCGGCTTTGCAGAGGATCTCAGTGCATGCACAGAGGTCGTGGACCTCTCTAGGACATCCAGAAGGGGTCCCCAAGAAGTATCCAAGCTTTTGTGACAGCCCTCGTCTCCTGGGTTTGCCGCAGTGAGGTAGGTTGGGTCTCTCACGACATTTCTTTCTTCTTGGTTTCTCTCTCTTGCAGTAGGTTTGTGGCCGGTTTTGTGCTGGGTTTGGAAGGTTGAAGGTGTGGTGAAGGTGGGTTCCTCACCTTGTTTTTGAATGCCACAGCCTTGAGCTCCCTCTCCGCCGCTCTCTTTTTTTTATTTCTTTCTTGGGTTCTCTTTATTTCTCTCGCACAATGCTTCTTCTTGAGCAACCCATGAGGGAGGGGGTGCATGTGTATTTATAGGGCTGTGGTGTGTGTATAAGGGTGACGGGGTGTGACCCCCCCTCTCTCTCTCTCTATAAAATTGTACCTTCTCGGCGTCCCCTTCTCTCTCTCTCTCTCTAAAATTCCCTCAACACCTCTCTCTCTCTCTCTCTCTCTACAGTATTCTGAGAAGAATGCCGTCCCCATGCACTGCCCAGTTTGCGGGGTGCACAAAGGATTCCGGCGAGAAATTCCTTCCGACATTCCCCTCGGTCGTCTGCGCTCCCAGTTCTTGGTTCCTTCATCATTCTCCAATCCCTCAATTCCTATTGGCTGAGAGGGAAGTTTTTGTGCCGCAAATGTTCAACAATAAAGCTTAAAATATTGCCAAGCTAAATGGATATGTGAATGTGCGTTTTGAATATATATATATATATATATATATATATATCCTAGTGTATTATTATATAAGGTATAGTGTAATCTGTATTACAAGAAGGGGTTTCGGCTACATAAGCATGCGTGCATGCATGCATGCTTATAATAATTCATATATATACTATACATGATATAGATAAAGTGCTCGGCCATGCAAGCTGGTAGGGTGGGGCAATTTTGCAATTATGGAAGGAAGTCCCTAGATTAAAGCGACTGAGTTTAAGGTTTTTATTTTTCATCGGATACACAATTCGAGACCGTAAATAGAAGGCTCTCAAAAAATTAATCGATTTAGACTCGGATTTTGTGTGATTCCGACACTAGGTGTGAGAGAAAACTCAATACAAAGTTTTTGGAGGATTCGGGTGCGAATTTCTAGGTGCAGCGGCATTCGGGGGCTTTTTGAGGGATCAACACCCCACGGAATGGAATTATGAGATTACGGAGACGTCAGGCTCGAAAAGGTGATGTTTTTAGACATATAATACGTCAAAATCCGATGAAAGATGAGAGAAGAAGCTTTGATTCAAGTTAGGGTGTTAGATGATGCGGATTGCCAGGTAATTAGGTTCGAATTCTAGTTCCGGGGAATCAAGTTTCTTCAATCGGATGGGGTTGGGCTTGAAAAGGTTTCGCTTATGGCTTATGTCTCTTTGGTTGTGTCTTGGTCAGTCCCGTTATGGGTAACGCAGTCGAGGAATAAATATAGCGGGTATTACAGATACAATTACAACTTCAAATAACTCACAACAATAATAATAATTCTTCCTAGGCTCCAAGATATTTTAACGCCCAGAATAATGATTCCAAAGTAAAGCCTTAAAGTGATACTCAACCAGCACTTTATATACTTCCACTTGAAAGATAAAATTTAACTGGGAAGTATATAATACACAGGAGTACAAACGCGAAGTTCATGATAGCCAAAGCAAGCTCAATGAATAAATCCATTTGATAGAGTATAATAATTATTTGTCAATCAAAATTATAAACAAAACACGTGTCGGCAACAAGTATTTCAATATTATCATGAGGCCTGTACCCGGCCTTTCTTAGTACCATGCCAAACGCCACCTGCGCCACATAACCATTGCCACACAAGGGCATCCAGTAACCAAACCTTGCCACACAAAGACATCCAAGAACCAATCCTGACCAACAGATGCGTTTGGGCACGTACCAATCGGTTCCATGGCACATCAACCAAAACGAATTCCAGATATGTTCAAAACTATAATTCTATAGTTGAGGCAACGAGCGTGATAAGCAAGGATGTGCCAGAGAATATCATAGAGCCAACAATCAGATAATCAAGAATTTAAGATATTAAGTAAGAATGCTCAAAAGAAAGCATATTGTATACAACCCGGTTACCTCAATCGCATTTCACTTATCTCGTAAAAATCACCACACTACCCGAAGCATTTTTGTGAAATTCCACAATCTAGGAGTTAATACAATCTAATCAATCGTTTAAAAACGACTCCTAGTGTAGCCCGAGTCTACTAATGCTGCTAACCATGACTAAAATTCATAGAGCTCTCCATAAAAGAATGCCTATGAGGGTGAAAACATAATCCTAAAAACAACTCTCTTCCAACTCTATATTTTCTAAGCTTTGAATACCAACATTCACCAAGTCGGTTAAGCTGTCCAATCTGACAAAGGCTTACTAAAGGGGACAGAACTGAATATTCTCTTGCCAACCGAGTTCAAAACTTATGGAAATACCAATAGACATCCCAAGGAACATCCACACCAAATTTTATGATTAAAGGACAAGCCTAGGTATTTATTTTGCATTTTAGAAAACAAAACAGTGCTGCCGAAAGGGAGATCCTGCTGCAGTTGGTCCGAATTTCATAGGTTCTAAACATAGGAATTTTATACTCAATTGACCCAAATTTTGGTACAGAGTTTCATCCATACATCCAGTAGACACAGTAAAAATTTCATGATCTTTTGAAGAATCTAACTTGGTCAAAACTATTGTCAAAGGGAGGGGTCTCAGGATAGAGTTCCAGAATTCTGCAGTGGCAACATAACTTTGAAAAATCACCATAATTCGAATATTAAACGTTTTTGGCTCAAACCAAAACCAAAATTTCCCTAAGATCTCAAAGTTTAGGTGTACAAAAATTCAGCTCGAAATAAGATTTTTGGATAAGCCAAACGGTCTCTGACAATGGTTATTTCTGCAGATTTTCGCAGCAGAAAATCTCTTTAAGTTTGAACATGGTTTTCTCTTTCAATTTACAATGTTTTTGTGCGAATCTGGTGTCTAAATTGAAGGCTTTTAAAAGATCTATCTATCAGTGATTTCAGAATTAAAATCGGATGTCATTTGGCCATAGAAATTGAGCTCTGAAAATTACTGCGCATGAAAGAATTTCACTTAGTGCACTAGAAGCTTTTCCATCTCTCATAAGTACCCATGACATGCAAGACCTTTAAAGCTTAAAATCAAATGATAAACTACTAATACACAATCAAAACAGAAGCTAATGCATGCGAAGCCTTATGGCAACAGGGGAAGAATTTTTATACCTCAATCCGCTTTCCTTTCTTTGCTCTTGTTTACTGAAACTCCTATTCTCCAATTTCTTTGCTCAGCCTGCAAGCTCTCTCACTTTCTCTCTCTCAATTTCTGATCTCTTGCACTCTCTATAATTCTCTCCAAGTATAATGGTCAACACTTGCAGCCGGGGTATATACATATAGAGGGAGCATGGGGGGTGTCGGTTCATGGGGCAGCTCCCATGCCTGCCTTGTCTCTTCATTTCTCTATCTTCCACGGCTGTTCTCTCTCTCTCTCTATCTATCACTCTATAGTTATCACTCTATGCCTCTTTATAATAGCCAACATTTGGCTTGGAATGGCACCTTATTGCCGACAAATGGGGAAACAAGATGGGGGAGTGTGTGATAGATTAATCCTATACATTAAACTATAGGTTGTATGCTAATATTATACCAAAGCCAATAACTTTATAATATGTAACTTTGACCAAGAATAGTCCAAGTGCATGGGTTCTATGTGTTGTGCATGCAATATCCCCCACCTTTCTCTCGGTTTCCCTCTCTATCCATGCATGGCATGCATGACACTCAACCCCCCTAACTTTGACTAGCCAATGGGGGTTCATGTTTGCCGAAAATGAAAGGGGCAAGGTGCTTAAACTATACCTATTGATTTGTATATTTCATTGCAACATGTGATAGATATATACATATAGATGTATACACCAAGCACTAACAATATGATATTAATATAGCTAAGTGTACAGCCAGCAATAAATGGGCAAGGTGTTAGGATTATAATTAGAGTGTTATCCACATGCATGTGATAGTTATATTGATGTGCATGTGCATATTTATTGGACTTAGTCTTGCACTAGCAATAAAATAAGGTATTATCATGTGTTGTAGATACATCTATTAGTGTATTTCATGAACTACATGTATAGGTGGCAGCCGGCCATGCAAAGGTGGTAAGGTGCAATAGTTCAACGTAAAAGAAAGTGGCCTTGGCTCGAAGCGGCTGAGTTTGGGATTGCAAACCTTATTAAATGCTCATTTCGAGGCCATGGGTAGAAATTTCTCAAAAAATTGATCAAGTTAGACTCAAATTTCATACAATTCCGATGAGAAACGAGAAAGAAAACTTGATCCGAAGTTTCGGTAAAATCAAGTGCGAATTTCCAGGTGCAGCGGTCTTCGAACCTTTTTCGGGAGACCAAAATTCTACAGAATTGAGTTATGAGATTACGAAGGGGTTAGGCTCAAAAAGTAGATAATTTTAGACATTTGACTCGTTAAAATCCGTCAAGAAACGAGAGAGAAATCTTCGATTAAAGTTAGGGTGCAATTTGGTGCGAATTTGTCGGGTAATGTATTTCGGAGCCCTTTCTCGGGGGATTGATTTCTCTCCAAGTTCATTGAAAATCTAATACACAAGCGCGAAGCATATCCTCTAGGATCTGGATAACTCACTCGGATTGGCCATCCGTCTATGGGTGGTAAGCAGTGCTCATGCACACATGGGTTCCTAACGCCTTCTGCAGGCTTTGCTAGAATCGCGATGCAAACCTTGGGTCACGATTGGATACGATGGTTTTAGGCACTCCATGCAATCGTAGTACTTCCTTCAAATACAACCGACTTAAGGTACTAAGACTATCGGTAGACTTGATGGGCAAGAAATGTGCGGTTTTTGTCAAACGATCTATGATTACCCAAATCGTGTTACACCCTTGTCTATTCCTCAGTAGCTCAGTAACAAAGTCCATGGTGATTTGTTCCCATTTCCATTTTGCTATGGGCAAGGGTTGTAACAGTCCACCGGGTCGTTGGTGTTCTGCCTTTACTTGTTGACAGGTGAGACAATGTGCTACAAACTTCGCAACGTCCTTCTTTATTCCTCTCCAATAATACTGTCTTTTAAGATCTTGGTACATTTTGGTGTTTCCTGGATGTATTGTAAACTTAGAACGATGAGCTTCAGATAGAACATTCCGTCTAAACTCCTCCTTATCCACCACCAAGTACCTACGCTTATATTGGAGTTCACCTTTGGCATTAATGGTCCATCCTGGTTCCATTATTCCTTTCTCCAATTTTTCCTTTATCTCTTGTACTTCTTGGTTCCCTTGTTGGGCTTGTCGAACTTCCTTTAAGGTCTGGGATTGTATATGGAGACTAGTCAATATTCCTCCCCTCTTTTCTAACCTTCCATAGGATTCAAACAATTGTACCGTCTTCCATTTCTCCAACACAATGCCACTCATAAGCCCTTGATTTTTTCTACTTAAGGCATCTACCACGGTATTTGCCTTACCGGGGTGGTATTGTAAGGTAAAGTCGTAGTCTTCCATGTATTCTGCCCACCGTCTCTGCCTCAAGTTCAAGTCTTTCGGGTGGTGATGTACTTAAGGCTCTTGTGATTCGTAAATAATTCAAACTTTTCTCCATACAAGTAGCATCTCCAAATCTTAAGGGCAAAGATTACCGCGGCCATCTCTAGATTATGGGTTGGGTAATTTTGCTCATGTTTCTTAAGTTGTCGAGACCCATAAGTGACTACTTTGCCTTCTTGCATCAAAACACACCCTAAACCTCGATGAGAGGCATTAATGTAGACTATATAGGGCTTCCTACTTACGGGAAGGGTGAGAATAGGCACGGTAGTGAGTTTTTCCTTTAATAGTTGAAACGTTTCCTCACACTTATCTGTCCAAACATACTTCACTCCTTTCCGGGTTAACTGTGTTAGAGGGCCCGCTATCTTAGAGAACCCTTCCACGAACCTTCAGTAGTACCCAGCCAAGCCTAGGAAACTTTGAATTTCGGTTATAATAGAGGGCCTCCTCCAATCCATCATTGCTTCTATCTTGGCAGGGTCGACTGCTATCCCTACTTTTGACACCACGTGCCCTAGGAATTTCACCTCCTTCATCCAAAAGTTGCATTTACTCTTTTTAGCGTAAAGTTGGTGTTTCCTTAAGATTTGAAGGGTGATTCTTAGGTGCTTCTTGTGGGTTTCCTTGTCAGACGAGTAGATAAGGATGTCATCTATGAAGATGATCACAAAATGATCTAGTTAGGCTCGAAACACTCTATTCATCATATCCATGAAGGCAGCAGGTGCATTAGTCAGCCCGAAAGGCATTACCACAAACTCAAAATGACCGTAACGGGTCCTAAAGGCTGTTTTGGGTATGTCAACTTCTCTCACCTTCAATTGATGACACCCTGATCTTAAGTCTATCTTAGGAAACTATGTTGCCCCTCTAAGTTGGTCGAATAGATTATCAATCCTCGGGAGTGGGTACTTATTCTTAATGGTAACCTTATTTAAATGCCGATAATCTACACATAACCTGAGGGTTCCATCTTTTTATTTCACAAACAACACTGGCGCTCCCTAGGGCAATGTACTCGGGCGAATATACCCTTTCTCCAAGAACTCATCTAGCTGAGACTTTAGCTCCTTGAGTTCTACCGGGGCCATTCTATAAGGTGCAATGGATATAGGTGCTACCCCTGGATGCAATTTAATTGTGAATTCAATTTCTCGATCTGGAGGTATTCCGGGTAGATCTTCAGGGAATACATCGGGAAACTAGTCCACTACAGGTAGTGGCTTTGCATCAACCGGGTTCTCATTTTCTTCGGATAGGGTACTAAGGAAACAAAAGCTCCCTTCTGATTGCTTCTGACGCTCCTTAAGAGTCGTAAGGGGTCTTGCCCAATTGGTGTTTACTTCATTGGGAAGGTGCACCATACATCCACTATGATGCCATAAGGTTAGGGTTTTCTGACTGCAGTCCATAACTACCTTATTTTTGGCCAACCAATCCATCCCTATGATCACGTCAAATCCTTTCATATCTATTTGAATCAAATCAACCGTAAATTCAAAGGTACTTATTCGAATAATGCTGGATGGGCATCCTACTCGTACTATTACTGTCCCACCAGTAGGTGTTTGAATGCTAAGGGGTGAAATCAACAGTTCAGTAGTTAGCCCTAGATCGTCTACACATTTTCTCAGAGATGAAAGAATGCGTAGCTCCGGAATCAAATAACACCAAGACCCACGAGTTGTAGAGTAGGATTGTACCTTCGATCACGGCATTGGGGTCTTTGCTACTTTCTCCGGCAGTGGGACGGGCGTACATCCGAGGTGGACCAGCATGGTTGACCTGCTTTCCTTTGTCTGCCATTCCTAGGTGCACCCAATTGGGGTTGAAGGTGGTGGTTGCAGGTCTTCCGGCCATGGTCTGCCAGGGTGCAGGTGTGGGTGTTGCTTGGAAATTCCGTACTGGCGGTATTTGCAGAGGAATCCTATTACCATTCCCGTTTTCGCTTCGCATGAGCTGAGGGCAATCTCGCTTTAGATGCCCTCTTCGTTGGCAATTAAAGCAAACGGGCCTGTTATCTGATGCTCCCCTAGAATTCGGAGGGTAGGGTTAGTACCTCGAGTTTGGGCGTCTAGGGTTATTAAAGTTAAGGGAATTTCAAACATTTCGGCCAGGTATTCTCAGGTTCAGCGTTTGTTGTTGTCCTTCCAGCTCCTGTTCTATCAACATTGCCCGATCAATTACCTTCATGAACTTTTGTCCCATGAACACAACTACTCGAGATTGGATTGCAGGTTTCAACCCCTTAAGAAACCTTCAAGTCTTTCTTTCTTCTGTGGCCACAAAGTCTAGGGCAAATCTTGACAACTCCAAGAACGTGGCCACATACTGGCCCACCGTCAAATTATTTTGTTGGAGTTGTACAAATTCCTCCATCTTAGCATCCTTAACTATCTCTCGAAAGTAATGGTTATGGAAAAGGACTACAAATTCCTCCCAAGTCAGGCTTTTCACATCCCTCATGCGTTTCACTGAATCCTACCAAAAATCTGCCTCTCCCTCAAGTCGATAAGTTGCGAATTCCACTTGGTACTTAGCCGGGGTTCCAACGACATCTAGTACCTTTCGGATTTGCTTGAGCCATCACTCCGCGACTAAAGGGTCGTGTTCTCCGACGAATCTTGGGGGGTTCTGCTTTTGGAATTCTCGAAGTAGTTTCGTCTTTCTCTCCTCAAGATTCGGAGGGGGCATCGAGTTGGGTGCTACTCTGAGAGGCTCGGGGCCTGGTAGGCAGTTGAGGAATCGGTGGTGTTGAATGATTTTGTTACTGTTGTTGCAGCAGATTGGTCATGGCTTGCAGGCTTTGTAGAACTGGTCCAATTGGGTGTTGGGTGGGTTTTCGTTGTTCTCATTAGTCCCAGCTCCGGTCCTAGTCCTTGCCATCTAGAATGGTCATTAATTTTAAGTTAGAATGCTATTTTTTTAAGTCAGAAATTAAGTCATTATAATAAGGTCTACCAAGCCGATGATAACTACTAAAGAAAAGGTTAGTAGATACAGTGTTAGATAAGTACATCAAAAGAATCTAACACATCCTGGTTCACTCCTCACATACATAATTACCGCAAAATGTGGAGGACCGCAAGTACTATCAGGGATGCTAAAAGAACACACACAATCACATATCTAAGTCCTCCTCGGGCTCCTCCTCACTATCCGAGACATCTATCACAGGAGTGGCCGAGGTCATAGGTACGATGGGGCTAACTGCCAGCGTGGGGTCCTCTACGGACATTTCCGGGGTCAACGGATGGTACTCAAGGGAGGGCGGCTGATCAGCTGGGGTTGGTGTTGTGTGTGGAGTAGATTGCTACCCTTGGGCAGCTGGTGGTGGTGGAGGCAGTTCGGTGGGGACATGGGTCTCGGGTAGTGGTAACTCTTCGGCTAGCTGCATCTCGAGTATCAGCTGCTGATACTCGGCTGGGCACCTCACTATCTCGGATATCTCTTGGACTATCCCTATTAGGGAAGTCACCCTATTTCGAACAATGTCATCCTGCTGGCTCCTAGAGAGACATCCCCAACACTGTGCTACCCCAGAAATCTCAGCTCTTAGAAGGTTCTTGGCTTGGGCGTTAGTCACTGTTCTACGGTTGTTTCATATATCTCTCTCTACCTCGAGCTGGTGTAGTAGCAAGTCATCCCATATGGCTAGGTTCATCTGCACATGACATTTGACATTAATATACAGTTGAGACTAGTGAGGAAAAGTAACATAAGGAGTGTATGCTACATGCAAGTGATTTTCTTCCCTAAAGGAGGGCGAAGTCGGGTCGTGATCACTCTTTATGTTAAAAATTCACAGGAAATAAATTATGAGTAGAAAAATTTTGAAAAATTGTCGAGACACCCCTAAATATTTAGGGAACCCAAAAATGGGAGAGTGGCCTTAATAGCCCCCCCGAATGAAAGTTTCCAAAATCTCTCTACTTGGAATCACCGGCAGTTTTGTTCCTAGCTCAGCGATGTATATCGCCCCAAAGGGGAAGCCTGAACCTTCCACCTCATTTTAATTAAGCATTTACTGATTTAACTCACCCCTCCCCACCTAACCATACTTTAACAAGGTCCTTTTTATAATAAAGCTAACAATAGACTGGGCCAAGATGTTCCTTTTTTTTACAGACATACTGAACCATCTTGATTTCCGAAAAGAAACTAAAGGTAGGAATCTATGCATTTCTTTAAGATTCATGCTCACATATTTTCTCTATTAAATAATTTGTATACTGTTATGCTTTATGCTTTCCTGTCAGATTATCTTTCTGTTCTAAATGTCTTTTATTCATTATTTTCGAAATATAGCATTCTCGTTGTATGATTGCATCACTGAGAAGGTATAAGGGTGGTATAACCAAAAAGGAAAAGACCCCGAGTTTTATATCATGGGTGTACCGGACTGACTTGATACTCGGGGCTATCATGGGTCAGTATCACTGGCTTGATATTGGGCTAGATGATCATGGATGGGCCCCACTGGACTTGATGATGGAGGATGAATCATGGGTGGACCCCATTGGCTTGAATTGGCCTGGGCAGTACATACCTGCAAGGATCCTGACATTGATGAAAAGAAAGAGAAATTACAAGGGTCATGTGCATGCCATAACATTCTTTTACTACATTATCTTTTATCCTGCACCTTATAGAAATCTTAAATCTCCTACTAGGCTTTGCCGCTCATTCCTATCTTATGGGACATTTTCAGAAATAGAGGCACCAAACTAATTCCCAAGGAAATGAGCATACGAGATCAAGTCCCCCTGTTATCTTATCTCTTTTAGACTCTTAAGTTATTCTATGCTGGATTGTAATATTATGAGACTTACGCTGGTTTTACGCCCTTGATATAATATTTCTGGACTATCTATGACATGTTCATTTTTATGTTGTTGTGTTAAAAAATTATAAACCCCATCACCAACCCGTAAACCCAACCTTAAACCCTTCACTGTCACGGCCTAGTAAGGGCGAAGTCGGGTCGTGACAACTCCCATTAGGTAGGTCCCGGACAAGCGAGAAACATCACTAAAACCCAGCAAAACCTTTTTAGGTTTGAAGTGATCGAGGACTTACCATATTCATTGCTTCAGCAGTTTATTGACTTGTTTCACTTTACATGTATATGACCATTTGTTTCTTTGATCATTGAATTACTACAGCCCTTATCGCTGATTTTGGAGGCAGATACTCGGTTGTCATTGCATATTTATTCCCTATGTGGAATGCAATGGTTAGGAGAGTCCCACCAATTTCCTCCCCATACATTGTTGGTTTCTTAGGGAGGACCTCAAACACTGAGGACAAAATTCGAATATCATCTTAGTCGTCACCATCCAACACCCGAGTTCACAGCCAGTATCTCCAGAGACGTATAAACTACGTATGAACCAGTTGAATAGGTTAGACTCTCTTGTAGCCATTCTATATATAGTATATCTACATGATGTTCGTGCAAAAGTTTTTTAGCGCCTTCTATAAAACATATATACTCTTTTGCCATTCAAGAAAAAAAAGAGTTTAAATGTAGAAAAAAACAACTGATTTTATTTTTCACATAGAATTTTAGTCTTGCGTCCTAATGTATTTCTTATACTTGAATTTAGAAATATGTGCAAAGAAAACCTAAAATATCAAAGTATATCACTCGGTGAAAATTTATGTCCAATGTTTCGCACCCCAAAATAAAATCGTGATTCCACCCTTATTTGTCGATATCATGACTTAAAATTAGGTGCCGAGTGCACAAATATTTGTGTCTGCGTGCTTTTTGGAAAGTGACAGGAGGATAGCATTCAACTTTCTAGCCTGTTTCTCTCTATCATAGACGCACAAATAAAGAAGTAAGTAAATAGACAAATACACTAAACACATACGAGGAATCAAAATAACATAGTCATGAGTATCATTGTGCATGTGACTACATGGTGTATCTATATGCTTTTGTTCTGTAACCTCTTAATGTTGGATGTTTTTGTTTTACTTGTACAATATCTTTATCTTTCTTTCTTTCTTGTGTTATTATTTCTTTTATGAAATACAGGAAATTGAAAGTTGTTTCACCTCAAGCTTCTATTTATTGAGTGGTTCCACCAGCAGTACAAGTCTCCAAATTCACCTGAAGCTTCTACTTATTAAATCTCTCATTCAGTAGTAGAAGTTTCTTAATTTTCCCGCTATGGACAAAGCTTTATGATCACCTCAAGCTCCTACCTATAAGTGGCTCCATCAGCAACACAAGTCTCTTTATTTTCCTACTATGAGCAAACTTGGAAGCTCTTTCACCTCAAGCTCCTACTTACATAGTGGCTCAATAAGTGGAACAAGTCTCCTTATCTTCCTGCTATGAACAAACTTCTTCTTTCTTTTCAATGTCTTGTACTGTTTAATACTTTATAACACATTTTATACATACATATATCGTGTGATGGATTCTCCAAATCGTTTTTTGCTTAATTTTTATGCATTACAAATTCACTTTTATATGCATATACACATGAGATTGCTAGTGCACTCTCACTATAGTTGTATCCATACCTCCTCTTATAAAGTGTGTTTCACCGTGTTAAAGGGAAGGCCAGCTATATATACCTTGAGTTTTTATTACTCAGATTATATAGGATCAGTCAAAATAATATTATGTATGTTTATATCAATTGCTAGGAACAATGCTACACAAACATGAAAAAAAATATATAGAATTTGTATACAAAACAATGTGGTTTAAATGGGACATTCACCAATATGATATTTAATTATAAAAATGTCACTGCCACATTATTCTTATAAAAATTCAGTATAAACTTTTTTTGTAAAAATAGCCATGCCTAAAATTAAATTTTTACAAGCAGCAGGTAAGAATTTCTAAAAAAATAAAGCAATATGGTACATTGAGTTGATTTAGGTCTTATATTCAATTCAACTGCAAAAAAAATGAAAACAAAATATTTATGCAACAATGTGATGATCAATTAATACATGTAAATAAATTACTCTCAAGAAATACGATAATGCCACGTAATCTCTCATATCTCAAATGCACTTTCTCAATGATTTTTATATATATTTATGATAACTCTTATTTATAAAAATGTTATTACCACATAATTATGAAAGATTAACATTTTCCATAACAGTGAGAATATCAAAGTTTCTGCCATTCCTCAAGTTATTTTCTCATTCCTCTGGGAACGGTTTTGTTGCGGTCTTGCAAGGTGCAGTTGGTCAAGTCACACACGTGTTCTAGTATAACTTTGCCGCATGGCACCAATTCCGTCACCCTAAACCATTGCATCTCACCTGATTTCAACTTTAAAATACCCTTTATTGATTCTCTCTCTTCAATAACTTCCCATTCGGCCATTCCAATAATCCATCTCTCTCTCTCTTCCCTCTTTGAATGAGATTCAGGAGAGGGGAGGGGTAGATACCATATATTTGCAGAGTTTTATTTTATTGAAATTCAAGATTTTCTTTAGTGTGTTAATACCAAACGATGAGTTTATAGCAAGAAAATGAAGAGAACCAAAGGATGATATACTTGAAGACGATTCATAACGATTCAACCAATCTTGAGAGAGAGAGAGAGGGGTATGAAGCTTCGGTTGGGTTGTGGTTGAATGGTAATTTCCGTGAGTTGTGAGCATCGCCGGCAAGAGAGGCATATAACATACGTATACCTGTAGATATGTAGGTATGTGTGTGTATATATATGTATAAAGCATTGTGTGTATACATAATATCTGAGAGAGGAAATGTTTGAAGATTCTCCGGCTGGAAAAAAGAGAAAAAAAAACTCACAAAGAATTTTAGACGAAATTGCTTCTTACTTGGCAATTCATTTTGTTTGATAAAAATAAAAAAATAATTATATTAAAAATATCAAAAGAAAGAGATGCTAACTCTTTACAAAGATTGTATATAAAAAAGAATAATGCTATATACAATTCTATTTCACAATATCTTTTTTCTCACTCCTAGACGCATGCTTGTAGGATCTACATTAATAAATTTATGCAAGTGTTAATAAATTTATTATAGGCAAAACATTATATTTATGAATTAACATCAAATAAAAATCAATAAAAAGGTTTGAAATATAGTGGGAGTTGACAAGTTAGTAGGGCCAGTGCCTCCACTGGGCCATTAGAACCCTGCTGTTGCTAATGAAGCAACATTTGGAAGAGGTGCCATTGATGCAGTGTAAGGAAAGTTTGAGGGTTCCTGTATTAGGGTTTCAAATACAACGGTTCAACTCATTACGTATAATTATATATATTGCATGCTATATAAATATATATTTTTTAGTCCTGTATAAAAATTACTGTATACAGTTTTTGAGGTTTGTCATTGGAGTAATGCTATATAAATTGTCCATGATAATAGAATGATATGATATCTTGAAAGGTTTCACTTTAAAACAAAACACCAATAAGGAGGTACTAAATTACAAAAGAAAAACGCTTATTCTTTTAAAAAAAAAATTGGTACAATCAATCCTATCAAAATGATGTTGTAATGTAATTTTTTTGTAATTAAGAGTGTTTTGTTTTAAACTAAGAGGCTCTCGTTCAATTACATCATTTTGTATCAATTTCTTTTTTAAAAAAATTTGTATATAAAACACTATCAAAATTATGTGTAATGACATTTCATAATTAAGAGTCATTGGATTGGTATTTTATTTAAAAATAAAATGCTTTAATTCAAACACATTATTCTGTACATAAATTTTTGTATAAATTTTCTATTTATGGCATTTTATATAGCATTACTTTTATACAAATGCTAACATGTGTTCTTATGACACATTTTAAGCATGCTTTGTTTGTGTTTTTTTAAAAAAAAAAACCATGGCTATTGTTATATAGTATTTGCGTAGACACTTACCCTAAAAAAGTTTAGTTAATTCGAAGAGGTTTAATCATTAATTCTAATAAAAAAATTTAGAACATTTTTTTAAAGTTTTTGACCATCTTAGATGGTCGAAAGTTTTTGTTAAAAATTAGATTTTTTAATCATATTAATTTTTCGTATGTAAAAATAATCTCTACATTAATGACACCAGTCAATGGTAAAATTCCTTCTTGTTGCCATTTCAGCATTAGGGAAACACAAATGGACCTATGATTGACGTAATATTTGTTGGAAATAATCGGGTCAAAACATATTATTCATCTCACTAAATTAACATATAAAATATGGAATTCACATTACAACATTTGATAAATTAAAGTAGAAAGAAAACTTATCGACAGAGGCGTGTAGTCACTGTCCTTAAGAATAGATCGCATCCCTTTAAATACGTGACCTGGTGCAACAGGTTATGACGGCCTACACTCTAGAATTCAACTGTCAGTCTCAAGTGCATAGGTATAGAGAACAACTTATTGATTGTCCTAAGATCAAATAAATCATAATATATGTTTTGTAAAATATACTTCAACCGGGTTACTATCTCTACTCTATTACCAAAACTCATATACACGAAAATGAATTGGACCAAACTCGAACTCCAAAAAGCTATCAGTTATGGATATATATTGAATCAATCCAACAGTTACAAATACAAATATAAATATGTATCGATAACCCACTAAAAGAAAGGAGAAAAAGAAAACATAATAGCACTTCAATGCTCCTAACATAAAAAGGTTTTGAAAACCGACAATGATTTATAGCATGCTTTTAATAAAATAAATTGGTATAATAAATATGAAATAATGTGAACATTAAATTATATATTTATATTTTGAAATATTAATATTACACCAACAATATTTTTATCTTATAAGTCTGTTCACGTAGCAAAGATTTACAGAAAACTTGATGGGCTAATATATCAAAGATAAGATAGAAATTGCCAAAAAATAAAAATAGACAATTAGTATTGAGAAATGCTAAAGTAATTTTTTTTTATTTCCATCAAAAGACAAAAAAAAAAAAAAAAACCAGCAACATCTGACAGCCTGTTTGGAATTTGGGGGAAAGAAGAGAAAGAAATGGAAAATTTTAAAATTTTGTCATTTTCTTGTTTGATATTATCTAGGAGAGAAAGAGAAGGGAAATGGAGGGAAAAAGCTATTCACTCTCTCTAGAGAAGGGAAATGGCATGAAGTAAAGAAACTATTCACTCTCCCTTCTTTTCCTCTACTTTAATTTTTTTTTGGTGCAAAATCAAATAGAGTAGGGAAAAATACTAGAGATATTACAGTCTAGCTTTATATAATTTTAGCAAAAGTCACATATTCTTTTGTAGTTGAAAAGTGAATGCATGACTATTGGATTAAAAATTAAAAAATAAAGATATCGTTGAACGTGGACGTGTTTGGTCATTTCATTTCGCGAAAATGAATCTCCTTTTATGTAAGAAAATAACAGCATGTTTGAAACCTGGGGGAGAAAAGGGAAAGAGAAAATGAAGGAAAGAGGAAGGGAAAAAAGAGGAATTATTTTTAACCAATCTATTTCTTTCTTTCTCTTCTTTTCCTTCATTCTTTTGCAAAACCAAACATAGAACGGCCTGTTTAGAACTTGGGGAAGGAAAGAGAAAGGAAATAAAAGAAAAATTACTGTTTGCTATCATTTTCCTATTTGGATTTTGCATGTGCATAGACCTTTCCTTACAGACTCAAGTTTTCTAGTCATACATATTTGACTAGTCAAACTTTGACTATGACGTAGGTGGATCATTCATCTAAATTAGGAAAGTATCTCACATGCCATAATGCTTACTTTCCTATATAATCTTGTAACCCTAATTTCAAGAGAATGAACTTAATTAGTCAAGGTTTCCTATTTGGAACTAGTTTTGTGAAGTATCTTTTTAGTCAAACTTGTCAAGTTTTTCAAATCTTGTAGATACCATACTTATGTACTTTCCAAAAGTGACAAGTTTCTAAATTTTGTGAAAGTTTCCAAGAATAAAAAGTTTCCTTAAATGTCCTAAAGTGTTTTAAAGGTAAGTTTACAAATTTGGAAAGTTTTCTAATTCCAAATTGTTTTCAAAATATAAAAAAAAGACATGTTTTTTTAAAAGAAAGAGGAAACAAGGACTAATCAAAGTATGACTAAGGTCATTGGATGGCCGGCTAGTACCAAATGGGCTAGTGAGGCCCACGAGCCCACTAGGGTTCACTAAAAATATTTTTTTTCAAGATGGATTCCTATAATTAAAATAAGAAACTTAGCATTATCACATGCACAAATTTTGATTTGGAATCAAATTGTATGAAAGAACTCTCAACTTTAAATAATCAAGTGGGAGAGGAAGTACTATATATCCCACAACCTTTCCATTGTAGGCTCACAAGTAAGGTAAATGTGCACCTTGACACCAATCTTGGGTGCTCCTCTAGAAGGTGCATTGTTTACTAGTTACAAGTTGTAAGTTTCCTTGTGATAGGGTTAAGGTGCATGCGGGTGAGGGTGATTTTCCCTACGAAAATGCTTTCTTATTCAAGTACTCTTTTAACTCTTTATAATGCTATACACTTAACCAATTCAAGTATACCTTGACACCAATCTTGGGTGCTCTTCCGGAAGATATTCTTGGATTAGAAAGCTAAAGAATGTCAGTTGTCAACCTTCACTTGGCATAAGATGCTTAGGTAGTGAGAGTTGATGGAGATAGTATCCACACTAGTTGGTGGGCTTGTACCTTGACACCAATCTTGGGTGCTCCTTCGGAGGGTATTAGATAATTCACTAGATAGCTAGTAAGACTGATGATCTCTACTATGCATGTTGCTTGAAATTATCACAAGATTGCATTTCATTCATTTCATTCTCATAAAATCTAAATTTACATAATTGCTAATGTATGGATGTATGTTTACTTTTCAAATGTATAATCATTTTAATCCACTTGTTATTATTCTTGGGAAAAATAAACTTACTGGCCCAAATTATGTGGATTGGAAAAGAAATCTTAATATTATGCTCACAACTAAAGGGTACAAATATGTCCTTATCAAGCCCTATCCTGATATGATAGGGGCTCTTACTCCTCAAGATGAGGTAGAAGTATATCATAAGTGGCAGAAGGTTGATGAGATGTCTTTATACTACATACTGGAATTTTTGTTAAATGTGTTGCAACATCAACATCAAAATATGCCTATTGTTGCTGATATGCTTCAGAATCTCAAGGAAATGTTTGGAGAGCAAGGGCGACCTGCCATGCAAGAAGCCATGAGGAACCTACTTAACACCAAAATCGTCGAGGGGACTCCAGTTCGAGATCATATTTTAAAAATGATTGATTTTTTTAATGAACTTAAGATTCTCGGAGCTTAGATAGACGGGGAGTCCCAAATTGATATGATTCTTCAATCCCTGCCTAGTTCATCCAATCAATTCAAGCTAAACCATTTAATGAATAAAATAGATTTTTCTCTAGCTGAACTGATCAATGAACTCAAGGCAGCTGAAGGAATTCTCATGGCCAAAGGAAGTGTTAATATGGTTCAGGCTAAAGTAAGTTCTTCTAACTCTAAGTCAAAAGGCAAGAATGCTGGGAAGAAGAATAAGCTTGAGGGAACACCTCAAGGAGTAGCCAAGCCCAAGGTAGTTATTGGGGACACGAAGTCCAAAGGGAAGTGCTTCCAAGTCCAAGCTCACTCTGACACTACCACTGACACTATTATCTAGAATTCCACAGAACCCAGCAGGGATGTGAACATTCCTATCATGCCAAACAAATAGATCCACGGGGATGAAGTTGAATTGCACAGTTTTACTTTTTCCCGAGAACTACTGAATAAAAATAAGCATATAGAGAGAAAAATTAATCAAACTCGTTCATCTTCAAAGTTTGTGTTTAAATTTTCTTTCCCGCACTCTTTGGCATTAGGCATTCCCAAAATATAAATAACTTACAATTTTCATAAAATATACGAAAATTTGAATAAAACTTTGGGCAATACATTTGCAACGTTGAGATGCATTTGTTTTGAAAAATAGGTGTATGCCTTCTCGATCTCTTCACTTCAATGAACTCTTCTTAAAAAGAAAGAACGTGATGCCTGCCTTTTTGTTTTGTTAAGGATACACACCTCCAGATTAAAATAAAAAATAAAAAAAAATCCAAACATAACCAAGAACCCAACCTCACATGTTTAAATACATAGAGCGCATTCAAAGAATAGATGTTAAATAGTTCCACCTGATCACAACATCTAGAACACAAAGGAGAGACATCCATGTTCCATCCTCCCGTGTTACAAAAATAGTATAGGATACACATTTATTCATAATGCTAAAATCCAATCTAGGATATTTTCATAAATTTATGGGATACATTGAAAGGTAAATATATGCAAAACAATATTTTTCAAAAAATATAGAGGGTGGAAAATTCCGGCTTCTTACGTAATTAGAAACCCAAAAAAAAAAAAAAAGAAAGTGTAGTTGCTACCATAAAACCATTGTTCCCCCCCAGGAGTAGTAGTAATACTTGACTAGATCCATGTTGCACTCGGCATTTGGAAACATGAGAGGGACATGCGTTGTCCATCACTAAATGAGCCGTACGAAGTGCACAAAATATTTGCCTATTCCCCCCTTCCCATTTATTATACCCTAAGCAAAAAATAGATAGATGAATATTAGAAAAGTAGTCCTTTTGTTGACAATGGCAAGCACAAGGTAAGCCACACGAACAGGACCTGTTGAAATTTTCTAGAATTCCACAGAACCCAGCAACCTCTTCAATATACTCCACTTGCACTAGCTCAAGATCCACATGCCTGCCTTCAGACAAAAGCAATACTTAAATAAGTTTGATCCTGCTTCAACTTAATTCATTGGCTCAAAACATAATTAAGTCTGATCCTGCTTCAACTTTTTGTCACGAGGAACACTTTACAAGCATAATTTAGATCCTGCTTCAACTTTTTGTCACGAGGAACGGCTAATTGTGATTCCATCATTCCAAAATCTAACAATGCATCAACTACTGTTTCAAAACACCACCTATACCCGACATGTTCTCAAAGGCATATTAAACTTTTCCACATCATGAGGAAGAATGTTGCACATTCTCCTTGCGAATTGCAGCCAACTTCAATCTTCCAGACTCGAGTGCCCTACGCAGTTCTTTTATGAGCAAAAAGCCACCACAAGTCACTACGGGCCCATCACGACAATTTTCAGGTAGGAATTCTGAGTAAACATCAGTCTCCTCCCAGCTTTCCACACCACACTTCGTGTCACTATTTCTCAAACCTGGCGCAAGGAAGCAAAAAAAGTACATAAGTCGATTGTATAAAGTTGGACGACTACATATATGTGAGTTCAATAAAATCACTGAATGGCGTCAAAGAGCAAAAAAGAGGGTTAAAAAAAAAAAAACAAAACAAAACAAAACAAAATTGCTTCTCACGTTCTAAGACCTCAGCCTTCCACGCGTTATCATCGAAGGACAGGGAAATGCGCTCCTTCAGTGTCTCCTTCAAGAAAATAATCACAATAAGGATACCAACAAATAAAGAGTTGCTGTTAATTGCAAAAGTAACAAGACCAAGACACCACATCACAAAAACAATTACGCCTAAATCCACCAAACAAAACCTAAATGCCAGGACTCATAAAAGATCCAATAAGACCGTCAATGGGGGAAAATCTCACTAAATGAGTAACCAAGCAAAAACTCATTCCTCCCAACCCGTAGGATTTCCTTTTCCTCTTCCCATTCTTACTTCTGTAGGTTTCCCGGTAATAGGGAGACCTGCGAGAGACTCAGGTTATTATAATGGATGGCGACTAAAACAGTAGCCTTTCTTAAATAATTATGGCCCTTACCCTCCTGACAGGATAGCCTTCCTGCTTTCCAAAGACAATTGCCAGAACCAAGTGCTCAAGTCCCACCGCTTCATTACCTGAAACATATGCTCAGGTGTTAAAAAGAACTTTTATGCTTAAACCTACTACATCACACCCCCAACCTAATCCATAGCACAGTTAATACTGAACTAGGTTTGAGACTCATGGTGTCAGTCTATTGTCATTATATGCCTCGAACAATTTCAAAATAGCCAAACAAACCGCCAATTTAAACCAAAAGGTCGGATATTCCAAAATATTCTAAGTCAACCCAACAGAATATATAAAGAGAGTAAAATTAAAGAGAGATTTTACCGAGATAATCAGCAGCATCGCGAGATAACTTGTAAATCCCAAACATAGAGAATTTTGAAGGTAGTCCACCCAAACATTTTAACTCCCCATCATGGAGGAAACTCTTGAAACAGTCACCAACTCTCGACAAAGAAAGGCCAAAAGAAATATGCCTCAGACCGATGAAGCGCTCACCTTGCATTCTTCTTTCATGATCGGCAATCTGAATCACTTCAATAACCTCCTCTGTACAAGGTCCAAACTTACCACTTGATAACGGAAAAGCAACAGCTTTCTGGAAATACACCAACTGTAAGAAGGAAAAACAAAGCATTATGAACGAGGCTTAAATTAGAAACCCCAGAGACAGAGAGAGAGCATTGAGAATGGCATGTTTTCATCACTCAATAAATTATTCGGGGCCTAGGTTGGATTAACCATAAAGTGCAAGAAGCAGAGGGATTCAATGACCCAACAGAAAACCTCAGGATGCACTGTTATGCTACATCTATCAATAAAGCTACAGTAAATTAAGATCAGGTGAAATGGATAAGCAAAAGTACATCACAAATATATATGGATAAGGAAAAGTACATTACATATACATACACACACATACACACTCCTGTGCAATAGACATGCATCTTCACGAGAACATGAGGTCATCTACCATGTGAAATTAGCAAAAACCTGTAAAACAACGAAAAATAGCTGCAGAGGTTGAGGGCAAAATGCTCCCAATTACTGAAGCATATTCTACCGATATATCTTAAATGTCAAACAAAGATTTTCCAGCTGCTGCACACTAAATGTAGAGCATGCACAATGCAACATATACTTTATAATGCAGAAGCTTCTGAGCAAACAGGAATTCTAAAGCCAACTATATTTAGCTGAGGTGAACTACAAAAAATAAAGAAGGAAGATTCCTTTCTGTTGAGGCGCTCAAAGCATATTTGTCAATCTCGCATAGGCTAGTGTACTGCTTTTGTCCTTGGTACGGTAGGTACCGGTACCGGTATGTTTCAGCATACCGTTTCGGATTTATCCTCGTAAAAATATATAAATATTTATGAACTTTAATACCCACAATGACTTTACTTGTATCAAATATGATTCAATGTTGAACTATTTTAACATAAATAATAATTAAATGAGACTAACATTACGATATTACTTATAATAAACATTATTTATAGAAGAAGTTTTTTTGTGGTACTCTTAAAACAAACCAAATCGAATACCTTTACTTTAACACATATATTAAATTTTAAATTGCTTAGCAATAAAATATAAAAGACCATGTAGTAGTTAGATGATATATGTGTGTGTGTATATTAACTATTACTTGGAAACAGCCTGTGTGTCAAAGCAGAGGTAAGACCGCGTACATAAGACCTGCCCCAGACCCCACAATGCGGGAGCCTCGCGCACTTGGTTGCCTTATATACATATATATATATATATATATAGAGAGAGAGAGAGAGAGAGAGCAGAAAAAGAAATGCTGGTAGGCTTCTGCAGGTACCAACGAATGCTTTGCTTGCTAGTGTGTTGTGGCCAATTGGGATAATGTTTTATGAAGAAAAACTTTAAAATTTCAAACTTAAACAGGAGGGCTGAGACAGACCGGTACTCAGGAACATACGTAATGTCCGGAAAAGAATCGGAAATGCAAGAGAAGGCCGGAAACATAACTGGAACACAACATCACATGACTTGTTCCGTTTTTCTTACAAAACAGTACGAACCGCTCTGTACCGGGTATCAATAATTATGGCTCGAAGGCCAAGGGAGAGGTCATATTAGAATAGCAGTGATGGAGGGAGGGGAAGGATGGAAGCATTTTGCTTCTTTTTTTGGCTAGAAGCAGGCAAGGAATTCTAGCCTCCAAGATCTTTGTGGAGGCTGCGAAGTGGGGCAGCTGGGCCAGTCTCGGTGGTTAAAGTTGGGGAAAGGAGACACCAGAGGGATGTGGAGATTGAGATGGAGCCGAACACGTGCACGAAGATGATTTGACTTTGCTAAAGATTTTGGTGGCCAGATTAGTGAATCGGGGTAGCCTTGGTGTCATGCCGGAGGTTGGATTGATGCAGCTAAAACATTGTAAATGGTGATCTACTTCTTATTGGGAGATTCCTGCGATGGTTTACACAAGGAAACTTACAAGTTCTCAAAAGCTATTGGAAGGCGATGGGGACGCAGTCTAAGAAAGCAAGCGGACAAAAAGATGGGCGAACGTCTTCGTCCAAGGACAGAACTAGAAAACTTGTCTGGTCAGTGAAGTCTAATAAAAACGCTGAAAAGGAGAGGGGAGGGATGTGGTGACAGGAAGGCCAAAGCTCAACAATTGTTTCTCCAATGAAGCTAAGAATTTTGTCTTGGAATGTCGATGTGTTGACTGATCCTGACAAGAGGAAGGTCATGAAGGCTATATTAAAGAATTGGAGAGTAGATTAGTATGCATGCAGCAACCAAAGATGGAAAATATGACTTTGCACGTTGCAAGGAGTTTGTGGTTTGGTAGATGTGTGGATTGGACCTTTCTGGGAGCTGAAGCTTCGTCCAAGGGGATTGTAGAGACTGCTTTCTAAAGTGAATTCTTGGATCAAAACTCACTCAATTCTTCATAATGGAAGATGGTTATAGGCTTATAGCTGGGTGTTCCCTGGAGTTCATGCACTTGTTCTTCCGTCAAACAAAAGAGCTTTGTGGATGAATTTGAGGAAGGCGCAAAGGAGGTGAGCCGAGCGGTGGAGCATTGGGCGGTTGAGGACTTGGGGGTAGGAGGGGTTTTAATGTGATTAGATACCTGTTTGAAAGGAGGCCGTGTTCCCACATTTCCATTGCTATGAAGGAATTTCCTGACATCATTCAGGATATTAAGTTAATGGATTTATCATTAGAAAAGTCTAAATTCACTTTGTGCAGCAATAGAAGCGCTCCTTCGCTCTCTCACATAACAAGGTTTCTTATCTTTATGGATTAGGAAATGACTACTCTAATCTACGTAGCACGAACACGAACACAAACACAAACACGTGATGTGTCCAAGGCATGACACAGATACGCCGGCATAGTGATTTCAAAATGCAAGATACCACACCACAATGACACGGTAAAATTATACATTTTACATATTTTTTTATATCATCTATAAAAATATTTTACACAAAAATAATGAAAAAAAAAAATGAATGATAGCACCGATGAAAATTAAAAAACATGTATTCCATAGTTTAAAAATCAAATAAGGTGTACAATCATTGTTTTTACTTCATTACTAGATCCCTAGCTGTGTTACCATAATACTCTACTACCCTAACAAATTACTTTTTTGGAACGGCATTCTGAAACATGATAATCTAGTGTTCCAAAACAGTGAATTTAGCGATCCAAAGCGATCCTAAACTTTTTTCCTATTTATATCTTTAAAGGTAACATAACAAAGGGAAAAAAATCAATTATAATGAACAAAAACATAGGAAGAATAAAATTTTGGTATAACAATATGCACACAAAAAAAAAAAAAAGAAACCATAATACCCCTAAAATGTGTTTTTAGATGATTAATTTGGAAGAAAACATAAATTATGTTTTATTAAATGTCTTATTATTAAAGAAAACTCTTCTACAAGTACCTTAATTATAATAGTATACTTTATAGAAATCTACTCGTAGTATACCATATTTTAGAACATATGGTGTACCACGTTCTCGTTCCATGTACCGAAAATATATGGGTTCCAAGTAACATAAATCTCAAGTTATTATCTTCAAACTTGTAGCGTCTAATTAATGGACACGGATATCAGATACGCATGTCCCCAAAGAGTCAAGTTCTAAAGAACTCATAAAATAACAAAACACATACGTGTGCTTAACACATGTCAGCGAGTGTCTAATACGTGCCGGTGAGTGTCTCACGAGTAGCGCGTCCAAGACGGTGTGTGACATGGACACGACATCGTCTTAGAAGTGTCTATGCTTCTTAAATTCTAAGGTTTCATAGGCGGGTCTTCTCGAGCCAATTTCTAATGTTTCAAGGGTTCCCCTTCTCCTTTCAAATTTGAAAATATGTGGTTGAAAATGAAGGGTTTCATGGACAAACTAAATGAATCGTGGAGTTCCTACCAAGGAACAAAATTTTCATTTTTTTCGTCGAAACAGCCAAAATGGTTCAGTTTCCTAAGAGATCGAAACGAAACAATAGTGAAATAATGGAATTGTAATGTTTCTAGAAATACACTAGAACATAGGAAAATGAACAAGCACTTAACACAATCTACAAAAGCCATAAGTTATGTCGACATGAATTTAGAATTTTCTCTAAAGTATACAAATCTTATTGAGATAAACACATAGACTTGTATTTAACTACACTTAACCTTTGTAACTTCTGAAACGTTTCCATTTCTGTGCTAATCGAAACAGCACATGGAACGAAACTTGAAGAACTGACACACTTCCTTAGCTTGTTCCTTGACATGGCGGATCCTAGTTGTTGAAACAAAATTCAAGGCACACCCTGGATGTTGAAGGCAGATGTTAGGAGACAGAACAAAGGGGGGTTCAAAATTGTATCTTTTGAGAAGGCCTAAGGCTCTCAATGTTATCAAAATTATTGATGCCAAGAAAGGATAAGGTACCCTCTCCCCGGTGGAAGCCATGATGAGGAAAGAGGCTAAGGCCGAAGTAGGACGTAGTTCTTTCTTCAAGGGAAATTAATTGGCTCTCAACCAAATTGAGAGCTTGATGGTGGATCCAGTAAAGAGGAAGAAAGAAGAGAAGATTTGAGAAAAGATAGTACATTTCTATGAGAACTTTGAAAACACGTAGTGTCACCCTCATTTAGATGACTTGGACTTATCTCCTTGTTATATAGTTGTTGCATTCCACCCACACCAGATTATATATATGTATATGTGAGTGTGTGTGTGTGTGTATAGAGAGAGAGAGAGAGAGAGGGTGGTACCTCATCATGTTTATCACAAATCAACGAAAAGAGAGCAATGATTATGTAACCAGCACGATGCGAGAGCTCATGATCTGCTATCTCAGCTTGTTCCATGACCATTTCTTCAGCAGAATGTGATAGCTCATAACGCGATGCATCAGGAAAATGGCTAAATAAGTCCTCAATGTCGATGTCCTTCAAAGCCTCTAAAACCAAAGTATCATGAACACGATAACTTTTCGCACGCGTCAACTCCAAGGTAAGCTGCATTTTACAATCGTCCTGGTTTTCCAACACAAAAACAGTGACAATGGTGATGATACAACTCATAATTCTCCTCTTCACAAACAAACCAAGCAGAACACTTGCAAGAATTATAAATGTAAGATAGCTGAATGGATAAAACATTAGACTTTAAGACTGAAATTGATCATTCACATTTCAAGTATTGACAGCCTCCACCCAAAGAAGGGGAACAAAGAAACATAAATAAATAATAAATCTACAAAACGAGATTTAAATGAAGGAACGGGAATGAAACCAAAAAAAAAAAAAAAAAAAATGTGTTCCAAATTGTAAACTTTACACGTCTTTCAACAACCACAAAAAGAAAAAAAATCATTCTCATCGAGCAGAAAGAATCACCAAACAACAAGCTTAAGTAAGATGATGGGCATAAAAAATCAATTCCTCCTTATCAATGATGAGAACACATCACACATCACACTTAAGCTGCAACCCATGTCAGCATACAGTGATCAGACTACACTAGCAGCACTGCAGCTTACGTCGGCAGATCGAGAATTTAAAGAACATAACTCAATAATTTGTCCTGACATTAAGTTTTATATGGAGAACTCTTTTTTTTATGTTAAGGGAAAAGACATTAACACAGAAAGGCAGACAATAATGATGAATCCCTGATTTCAGATGAAAAGTTGAGAACACCAAAATTTAGAGTTCATACCTTTAGAGGCACGTACTTCCGCATCACCATCATTGCACTTGTTATATCAGACTCGCTAATATCATCCCACTACATCCATAAGATTATTAACCAACATAGCATGGTCAAATTATCACTTGCAAATGAGTTACGATGCAACTAATCCTATCCAAAAGAATTGGAAAAGATTATAATACAAACTGAAGGAAATAATTACCTGAACAGGGGAAATAGGAAAAAACCGCGGTCGGACCTATAGAGATAAGTATGAAAACAAAATTAAACTCCACAGAAAGAAAAAAAATAACTGTCTAAAAGGCAAAAACAATAAAAGGGACCCACACAACCCTCATGGTAGTCAAATGGACACTAGACGGGTAAGATTAGCAGTAACAAGGACATACAACACAAACAGCAGCAGCCGACATCATCTTGCCCACGAAGAGGTCACAATTCCCAAGTTCCATGTAAATTCTTAGGGCATTAGCACAATCATTCTTTCCATGGATGAGCCAGGAGACCAACAATTCTGACATTTGTAACATATAAAAGGCTCTCAAGGGTTTCAACTATGTCAAGTCATACCACACTCGAACAGTGCAAGATGACTTATTTTGCAAGTTCCAAAAGGAATGAAAGGAAAAGGGGGCCGAACTGCAAATTTAACCATGCAGTAACTCAATCCCATACATCATGGAAAAAATGTACTAGTGCAAATTAACCCTTCATTGAAACAAGGATAAAAAATTGAGCAAAAGGAGAAAGGGAAGAAAGGAGAGACCATATATTGAGCCATCAGCAATGACTGCAAACCAAAGAATTTTTGAAATACAAGACAAGGCTGAACTGTAATAGCACAAATACAAGCTGAGGAGAGACACAGTTTGGTTTTACCTAGAGTAAATCCTATTCTAGGGTCCTAACTTCTGAAAACCAATAAAGAAGGCTTTAAAGCCTTTAAAGGTCAAAATAACTTTGTTGCCGTGTAGAGAACTTTTGCTTTCTTCCATTGAACATGTACACGCATCCAAGTGCCTGGAGCAGTTTCCTGTGTAGCCTTCTCAAGGCTATGGAAGTTATGAAATAAAGAAACCATGACTCACCTTGGAATCAACCAGAAGACAGATTACAACAGCCTGCACTAAAAGTATTGCATGAGTTGAAATGCTTCACAGACTTAGTAAACTAGTTGAGCATTTTCCAACAGTCTTATCGTCTAAGACTATAAATCTGTGTTTACCATAATACTCAAATACTCTAGCGAGTTACGTTTTTGAAACGCCGTTACCATAAATCTGTGTTACCATAATACTCTAATATCCTAGAATTTGTTTTTTAGATGATTAATTTTAAAAAATATAGATTATATATTATTAAATGTCCAATTGTTAAAGAAAATTTTCCTAAAAGTACCTTAATTTTAATAGTATAATTTATACAAGTCTACCCATAGCGTATCATGTTTTAGAACATGTAGCGTACCGCGTTCGCGTTCCCGTTCCACGTACTTGAACGATCCACATTCCAAGTAACATAGCGTGAAACGTACTACAAGTTTGGAAAAAATAACTTTGAGACCCAATAGTAAAATCAAAACAATGAGGGTATACTTAAATTGTGAACTATTTTCACCTTGTTTTTGTTAAATGATATTTAAATTATGATTTAACCAGGTTTTCAAGTTGAATAGAGTTACTTTTTCAATATTTATGATAGGTTCATGGATATTACATTTATATACGTATGAAAAACAAGAACGCAAAAAATGTATCTTTTGTTGTAGCCCTACTGAGTCCATACCCTCATCATTTGAAAACCATTGTATCCCGTGTTTGTAATTGTTTTCTTATCTATACTTACATAGTGTCTATTCTTATCCAAATTAATCATGCAAGAGCACACCAATTCTTTTACTTAACTTTGTATCACCAAAGAATTATGGCAGTTGACCTAGTTTGCTCAAAAGTTAATATCCAAACAGGTTAATGGAGTACAAATTCTGGAGAACTTTCAGCAGGTTTCAAGCTTTTGGAATTTGAGTAAATGTTTCTAACAAACAACCTACAAGTGATTCCAAGACTAAACTTCCATTCATGTTCTTCTTCCCCTTTCTCAAACCTTTGCAATAAAGACAATCACCTACTAAGATTACAAAGGAATCCGACCAAGACTTCAAGAATCCTACCTAGGGGTTGTTAGTATAATTAAGTCTACACTTGAGAAGTGGCCACCCAAGGCAGAGGCCACTTTCAACGGAAGTTGTGGCTCCATGGCTCCACCCTTTCCATTCTAATAACAAGCCCAAAAAAAGATCATTGCCAGCACAACTCTGGAAGTTCCAAATTACTTCCATGAACCCCAAATAGTTTCCATTTAATTAGTCTGTGACAGGCCGTCCTCATATTCTCCTACATCGCATATTTCTCATTCTTTAATCAACAAGAAGAAATTATCTTGATGAAACTTATCCATGTCACCCCAGATTAGTGGAACTACTCCAAATTCTAGGTGACACTGCATTCCAATTAGTTGGTACGCAAAGCCCATCCACTCACCCATTGAGTTAACCAACGTGATGATAAGCACATCCACCACATTTTAAAAATAGAGGCAAGTGATGAATTTCCTAGAACTCTATCAACCAACAGAACAAAAATAAATCACCAAGCACAACAGTGTTTGCATTTACTTCACAACCAAGAAAAGAAAGTTAAAACAAAAAATTACCTCCAAGTCTTCATCTTCAGCAAAATCTTGGTATCGCTGCATAAAGGCAATTATTCACATGAGAAATGTACAAATCACAAGTCTTGTCACGGCTGGGATAGAGGACAGAATTCTTACCTGTAGTATGTCACAAAGATCATGTTCCCTTAGGGTGGAAAATTTATCTAATTCCACCCTCCCATCAGCAACAACTGTTAGAGGATCACAGTCGCACTGGAAAAAGAATTTTATTTGTTGAGGAAAAGAGAACAGCAAAAAGACCAGGAAAAGAAAAACAATAGGCTTCATGTCATACCTATATATTAGAAGCAAAATTGTCTGTACATACAAACACTTACAGTGTATAGGTTTGAAAAGAACGTTGAACACTCGTCCTTGACCACATTGTGATTATATATTCTCTCAAAATCTTCCTGAAAAAAGGAAGAAGAAGATGGAAATGAGGGCAGTGATATGTGCAAAATGAAACATATTAGTAGAAACACCACAACTTCCGCACCAGGTACTATCATTTTTTGTTAATAAAATATAACAGAATAAGAAAAAACAATGATGACACATGTTCAGAAGTAATGAATTGACTAGAACAAAACCGTGACGCCAAACTCAAAGTTCGCAAACAAATCTACTAGACTACTATAAGGTTTGCCGACCCCCACCCCGATAATAATCAAAATAAGGAGTGCAAATTACACCATAACTGGGGTGAGGCCGCCCACTTACTAAATCCTGCCTCAGTTGGTGTGACCTTTCAATATTCTTAAATCAGCACGTAATGGACACCTCTCAGTCTTATTACTTACTATTGACTCTAATCAAAGTTAAAAATTAAACCAACCATTTGGACTAAACATGAAATCATCTTGCTAGAGTACTAGCTAACCATACTAATTCACTAAAGTGGTACAATTGTGGAGGGATTTTGACTCCATAATTCCTATAATGTCATTGAAACAAAGAGTTGCACTTATGCATAAGATGAACACTGCCTGATCCAAATATCATTAGAGAGTTGCAACTCTTTGCATCGGTCAATTGACAAAGCGTGCACACACTTGGTTGTTCCATATATATATTGAAGCCATTCCTACCTGACCATATGACGTAACATTGTAACTTAGGGTTTAATTTTGTTAGTTGTCATTTTATTTAGTTTTGAATAATCTTGGTTGTTTATTTTTCCAGCCCATGATGTGGAGGGTCTTCACGTGCTAGGCACTTGATCTCTCAAATGACTTCACACATGGCACAGTATGACGGTGAGACCTAAGCAAAGGGATTATGGTATAGTTTCTCCTCTAAGTTTCACTGCAGCATTCACTACTTGCTGCTGCTGCTTTTTTTTTTTTAATAGGTTGCTGCTGCTGCTGCTACTACTAATGCCTCCTTTTGCAGCTACCACTCCTTCCTTCTTCGTCGTTGTCGCTGCCTTACCTACTTCTTGTTGCTGCAGATTTCCTTCCTCGTTGTTGTTCTTTGTTTCTCTGCCTATCCACAGTTAGAACTAGACCTAATCACCTTAATCCTCTGTGGTCAAACATTTATCGAATCAACGTCAAATCCTGGACCAATCCTCAGTGGTCAAATATTTTGTATAGTTGGATCTCGGGTATGTAAACCCTAACCTAGACCAATATTCAGATTTCATTGACATGATGATTGATGGATAAATAAGGACTGTATGGTTGCTTAGTCAGAGTATTACATCTTTTCTAAATCTCCTTTCTCTATATGGGTTGCCTATCCTTGATGCATTTAAGTCTTTGTTACATGGACTCTTCCAAACTTTATGAAATACTCGTGAGTCGTGTCGGACACACTAAACTCAAACTTCAACACTTGTGGATATGGGTATGGGGTATATGTCCGACATGTTGGACATTAACCCAACAGTAATAACTTTACCACATAAGTACATGTAAAACTCTCCTTGTAAACACCCATTTTATCCCCGTGTCCTTGCTCATAGAAATTAGCTGAAACTAGACATATACCTAAACCCGACAAACACGTACCCGCACCCAACTCCATACCCAAGTCCACGTAACATTGTTTTAAGTAATACTTCAATTACTTATATAAAATAATAATAATAAAAGAAAAGTTTAAAATACATGCATAAAACAAACAGAACTTGAAAGTATCATTTTCATAGAACAAAAAAAATTGATGAAAGAGCCATGAGACTACTACTGGAAACAATAGCGCCACAAAGAAATGGACTCATGCACGTTAAGGCAAAATTTACCGTATCAAAAACACTCAAGACAAACTTTGCAAAACTGTCAAACAAAATTCCTCGAAATTTTTTGAACTCTTCATTTGGGAGTAGCTCCTCCAACCTCCACAACTCAGAGCAAACCATCAATCGCAAGGTTAATGCCGCAACAGCCTTTGCAATGTGCAACTCCGTCTTGCATTCTCCTTCAATTGCCTGAGACCACAATAGCATTATGGAATGCCTAACAAATAACATCGAAAAAACTAAAGGTTGATTGACTATTGCACAACAACGAAAATAAAGTTGTCTCACAGCCTAAAAAACAGATATTAGCCAAATAAATCAATATGCAGAGACGGTCCCTATTTTCATACTTCAATTTCAGTTCCTACCAGTATTGGTTTTAGGCTATGCTTGGTACAAAGGAATGGAATGGTCATTCCCACTTTCATTCTCATTCCTTATTTGGTACCCACTATTTCAAGGTGGAATGGCCATTCTCATGGAATGACCATTCTCACGTTTTGTTGAAATGACTATTCCCTATTCCAATAATGGAAATGGTCATTCCATTCCTACATGTAAGAGCATAAATCAAAACTTTGTAAGATTTTTGTAGTCAAATTTCTTTAAAAAAAAAAAAAAACATGTTCGGTAATTATTTTTAATTTTAAAAAATTAAAAAAAAATTAAAAAGTTAAAAATTCCCACCATCACCGCCGTCACTAACCGCCGCCATCCACCGTTCGCCACAATCACCCGTCATCCACCGCCACCGCTATCCCCACCGTCGCCGCCACCCATAGCCGCCCCCCCCACCACCACCACCACCACACCGCCACCCCTACCACCCACCGCCACAAATGCTTAATAATATTTAATAACTAATATATAATATTTTGTATATGACATAATATTGAATTTTCATATTATACACTAAAATTTCTTTACATTCCATTCTCAAATTGTTCATTGGTCTTACCCAACAAGGGAATGGGAACGACCATTCCATTTCCATTCCCAATCCATTCCTTTCTATTCCCTTGTACCAAACATAGCCTTAGTGTAAAGACAAATGGACGAAACACTAAAATAAAACCCAACAGCAATTAGCACACATCTCAAACAGATTACCCATTACTATGTTGACTTTTACCAAAAAAGTAGCACAAAGGGCCCAAACGATACATGATTTTCGTAAATTTAATGTGCTTAATCAACCAAGTGCCCATTTGTGTAACTTCTGCAAAAGCAATTTATGAGTGCAAATAGTTAAACTTTTAATTACTCTGATTAGGAAGATAGCGTTCACATTATGTTTGCCAAATTGTAGTTGGTCACCCGAAGTGATTATAAACCTAATTGGATGTGCTACACTGAAAGCTATAACCAATTGAATTAATTTACTAGCATGAATACGCACAGACAACAGGCCGTCAAGATTTAGCAGAGAGGGAGCCTAAAACGAAACCATAATATGAGCCCCACAATTACAGATTCATGTGACAATTAAGAGTCTTATTTGTCCATGATTCATATTCTAAGTGCCTCTAAAACAGAATTCCAAATAAATACAATATTTCAGCCCTGCAACCAAAACCATATTATATACACTAATAGATTGCATTTCTCTTTTGAGAAGCACTAGTATGTTGCATATTTAGAATTACAAAACACAGGGAGTCAATCCAAGTGAGCCATAAGATGTCGAGGAGATGAGGAAGTTACCGATAACTCATGGACTTCCAGTTCTCTGTCAAAGCTATATTCTTTCTTAGGCTTGTCCTTCCCAAAATTCTAAAGTACCAATGGGAGAAGTTCCACGAATAAATAAATATGTCACAAAAAACAACTAAAAGAAACTTGTAACATAAATGAATAATTTACCTACCAACACAATCAAATGGTTGTCTTCTTCCTTTTTTTGATAAGGTTGCAACAACTGAGAAACCTTTCTATTGGTCACGTCTCTCCCTTCAGCCTCCAATGTTTCCCCGGCCTTTCTCTTTCCAAGATGGATCTCACATTCTTCAGGTTTGATCACCTAATAAAAGGGAGAGGCCATGAGAGAGGGATAGCAAGAAAGAGCAACTGGAATTCTGACACATGCAAACATATTCAGCATTCTACAATGAGCCGTACCCTTGCAACATCCTCCCTTTCACCATAGGTATATTGAGTAAATGCGCAGTGAGCCTTCTCTCGTTTTGACACAATTAGAGCAGCATCCCTGTTTTAGAAGTGTAACTAAAGACGGGTGAAGAAGCATGAAACTTGGCAAACAAATAGATCCATGAACCAGCAGGGATGAAGTTGAAATTGCACAGTTTTAAGTTCAATGGGTCGACTTTTCCCTAAGAACTGCTGAATAAAAATAAGCAGATATGTAACTGCCGACCTAATAATAATTGCAAACACTGGGAGCATAAAGAGAGATTGTATTGGTAGGACAACAAAAAGAGTCACTTGTACAAACCACAGCATGCTTAAGAAAAGATATATGTATGTATATGCGTGCACATCCACGTTCAACTACCCTAAGTGAAAAACTTGCCGTTGGCTCACAAATTGAACATATTGGGACCTTGTGCTTTCTTTTTTTAATCGATACATAGAATCACCAATAGTCAAATTGTTCTTTATTGGATCCATAGTACATTCGAAAATTAGTAATCACTATTGCCATTAATTATTGCAATGAATTAAAGGACATGACATTAGTCTTCTACATTTGAATCGAATCTAGGTTCTTGCGACTTCAAATTTTGGTTTATATTGAGAAACTGTTGATGGTCTGCTTGTATGTAACCTTGTATAGACGAAGTGCAATCATGTGTACTGAGGATATCAATTGCGACCAAAAATGAGCAACATGTATTGAATTGATTGACATTTGGAAATATCCTTAGCTGACAACAAAATTCAGTTCCTACAAACTGTATGTGCATTTTGGCCGATTTAATCTTCAGAAGTGGCCAACCCATCAACCTAATCAGGCCATAAATTCAGTCTTATTGTACTCCAACCCAAACCATGCAAGTTATATCAATCGAATGCATCCTCTTAACTGTTTCTATAGAATACTCACAATCTTCCAAAGTAGGCTCTTGCATCACCCAAACTTATTCTCCCACTAGTGTCAGGTTGATTTGTAGGCCAACAAGATAAGGACAGTACAATAAATGGTCCAAAACCTTCTCAAACCAAAAAAATATAGTCCAATGAAGCATCTCTATATAAACCTACAAACCATCCCTACAACGCAACTCAAAGAGCCAAGGGACAAGACCTGGCAAGCTCTTACTCAGACAACCACATATAAATGCAGAACAAGAAAGGACAACTTTGTGAATTGTGTCCTCCACCCATGGTACAAAAGGCATCCCACTATAGTGGCACTGACAGCTTATTAGTTGGGAACAAGCAGAGCATTTGTTAATCAGTGGCAAGTATTGGAGTGAACCAATTTTTTTTTTTTTTTTTGTAAAACAAAGATAAACAAACGGAGGAGGAAGTCAATGGCATGTTATGGGTCAAAGTCTGAGGGTTTTTAAGAACTAGATTAAGTGACATTGAAACCATTTTTCCACATACCAATAAAAATGACATCCAAATGCAACAAATAAAGCACCCGAACCAAACATGAACAATTAGTAATTAAAGACAACAGCAACTGAAAACGTGTATATGATAAACAAGGGGAACAGCAGCCACAGCTCAAGCTCACCATCCACTCCAAACCCTATCCATGTCCTTGGTTCTAAAGTCACGCAATGCATCATAGTCATCGTACAGATATACATCCCGAATTGCACTAGCCAGGTCCCTAATTTAGCCAACACGCCCGAAGCATAAATTGTTAAGGAACTTCCACAAAAAACCAATAAAACTATGTAATGTAACCAAGAAAATTGCAAATAAAGCTTACTTTCCACCATAAAAACCATCCACATCCTCACTTTCAACTGCTCTTTCGTCACCAGTAGGGGGTTGCTCCATGATTTATATCCCCCTTCAACAAATTCCCTAACGATGGCCACGCAATGAAAGCATGAATCCTAGTGGAACGTAAACAAAAGTAGTTCATACCGCACCTACTGAATTAAGGAGACCACTAGAAGAACTAACCTTCCAGCCCCAGCAAAATCCCCTTTCCAAGTTTTCTCTGAGAAAGCACGCAGCCAGAACCAACTCGTCATTATAAAAACAAAAACAAAACACTAACGGCGAAAGAAATAACGAAAATAATTCACGTGGATCCATATCGCAAGTCAATCAAATAACAAGCTGCAAAACTCTAGCCACCAAAAACATAAAAAAACAAAGAAAAAAAAATCTATTTATAGTGCAGAAACAGATATAGGCCCCTTTAATTAGGCTTTTTTTAACTTATAAGAAAAAAAAAGTTAAGATTTTCAAGTTTTTTTACTTTAATTTTTTGTGTTTCTACTTATTTTATCTTGTTAAGGGCAAAAAAAAATAAAAAATATTTTTAATTTTTTTATTTATAAAACAAAATAAACAAAATAAAAAAAAACTCAAAAAATAACTGTACCAAACGAAACAATAGAGAAGTTGCCATCGTAAGTAAGTAGCCCTAGCGACAAAATCTGGGCTACATCCTTCACGGTGAAACTCCAATACAAATGACATATTTTTCTAGGGTTTCGCTTTTTTGAGCACCAGGCCGCAACTCACTGTCTCAATTTCAAATTGAGGTGGCGTTTGGTATCAGTTTTTTGGCTAGTTTTTTTAAGCTTATAAGCAAAAAAGTTAAAAAAATTTAGCTTTTTTATTTTTTATTTTTTACTTTTTTATTTATCTTTAGTTAAAGTAAAGCCAAAAAAATAAAAAAACTTAGAAAAACTTAACTTTTTTACTTATAAGCTTAAAAAAATTTAATAAAAAAATTGTACCAAACGGGCCTTGAGAACATGGTACGGCAAAGATAAAATAAACCTACCCCTCCTTCCCCTAAAATAGGTGGCACCGTATACTTATATGGTTATATCACGAAAAAATAAATAAATAAATAAAATTTTGGGGACGTTTTTAGAGAAAAAAAAAATGGGCATATGACACCAAGCAAAATGTAAATAACTAAACTATCCCAGTGGACGTTGGCAGTTCAGCGTATCTTAAGTTCAAATTACAAAACATCCTCTGTATACACTTAATGTATTAGTAGCAACCTAGTGATATGTATGAAACGATATAATGTGTGCCAAAAATTATTATGGTAACGAGGGAATAATTAAGGGATATTCGAGTTAAATATTTTTTAGAATATTAAAAATATATTTCGGCAATGATGGAATACTTACAAGTTACAAGAAGTTCTCAAATCATATATTTTCTATGTCGTTTCTTTAGATTAGCATGTCTCATCTCAAGCTTTTTACCATGATATTCTCAATAGTTGTACAGGTGCTATAACAGTTTCATTCATATTCTTGTTACGTTTACGCGTTCAGCATGATGCATTTTCCCTCGACATCAAGGTGTTAATCCTGGGGGCATAGCGACTGCGGGTCAAAAAACCCCCAGCCTAGCCTAGTTCAATAGGACAGGCCTAATAAATACTAAAACAATTCATGTGGACTAGCAATAACTCAGGCCCACACTTCAGGTCAACCCAAATAGGAAGACTACCTGGCCCCAACCCACTGAGTCACCCGAGTCAGAAATATCAGAGCATTCAATGTTCTATTGTCAGTATTTAATATTGAACGGACCCGCATTAAATGCGGGAAAAACACAGCACGCGACGACCATGCTTATATCCAGTCAGTCGAACTCAAACATGGTGATAAAGGTGTATTCTTATCTGGTCAGCACACTTTAAATAGCATAAACCTATAAGGTAGGCCCTGATTACATGAGTAGGCTCGACAAAGAACACTATACTATAAAACACAACATCTTGAAGAGACAAGGTATGGACAATTAATTTATAAGCATTCACTGTTTATATTTCTAGATCTATCTTCAGTTAAGATTGCTAATTTGATCGTCGAAGTGTGATCAGTCTGAATAGGATCAACCCATTCTAACTCCTTTGTCTCTTTACAGCAGGTTGGAAACTCACTGATATTGGTTTGAGTGATCGTTCAAGCCTTCCTAGAAATTCCACTTACAATTGACACCGTCTGTGGGAAGATCCAAATAAACACGAGTACCAGCTTCTTAGGGAGAAGAGGAGTCTATGCCACTGGACAAGAGAAAGCAAAACGGGAGGCTGAGCAGCTAAGGCTGGGGGCCCCCCGGCAGAAAGAAGACAGAGCTAAATCAATCTAGGTGATCAACGTGTTGCATGGATCGGCGGAATCAGAAGCTATCAACCAGCACAAATACCGGGCCGATATTCAAAAGGCCCTACATTTGAGGGAGATAATGCAAATAAGCCCCCCTCCGAAGAAAGTCAAGGTCGGCAGTGATACTGACGCCATAACCTTTACTGACGAAGATCTCGTGGGAGTTCAAACTCCCCACAATGATGCACTAGTCGTGACCCTACACATGGCGGGTTATGACGTGAAGAGGCTGCTCATTGACTAAGGGAGCTCCTCCGAGGTTATGTACTATAACATTTTCAAGAAGCTAGAGCTGAAGGATGCCAACCTCCAATCCATTGATCAGATTTAGCTCCAACCCGGTTTGGCCACTTGGAAAGGTAACTATCCTTGTAATTGTGTGAGGGATTACTTTGCAGACAGAATTCTTGGTGGTCAACGTATCATCCCCGTATAATGCAATTATGGGCCGAACATGGTTGCATCTTATAAAGGTTATTCCATCCTCTTACCATCAATTGATTCAATTCCCCTCCCCAAAGAGTGTGCAAGAGATAAGAGGGGACCAAGTCGCTGCCAAGCAGTGCTTCTTTACAGCGTGTGCAACAAAAACAAAAGCTGGTAAAGTGCAGATGATGGAGCTTCACGAGGACACCCCCACGATTTATGACGTTGGGCAGATACCAAAGAAGAAAGCCGTTGATGACTTGAAGAAAATCCGTATAGATCGTCAAAGAGAAAAGTACTTTATGATAATGCTTCACTATCCACGACTGAAGAAAATTTGTTAATTGAGCTCTTGACAAGCTATATCGAAATCTTTGCTTGGACTTTTTATGATATGCCAGGAATTGATGCAAAAATCGCTTGTCACATACTAAGTGTGGACTCCCAGTGCCGACCTATGGTCTAGAAGGGCAAGAGAGCAGCCACGTAACATGTGGATGCTTTCACAGAAGAGGTTGAAAAGCCCTTGATGCTGGGGCAATACGGGAGGTCTATTACTCGCGGTGGTTGTCAAACAGCGTTGTGGTGAAGAAGAATGACGGCAAGTGGAGAGTCTGTGTTGACTTCACTGATTTGAATAAAGTGTGCCCTAAAGATCCTTTCTCCCTTCCCAAAATTGACCAACTAATGAACGAAAATGCTAGTTTCGAAAGGATGAGCTCTCTGGATGCTTATTGTGGGTATCACTAGATCTCACTCCATGAAGACGATCAAGAAAAAAACCGTCTTTATAACCCTCAGGGGTATCTTCTACTACAAAGTAATGCCTTTTGGACTGAAAAATGCCGGTGCCACCTATCAACGACTGGTTACTAAAATATTCAAAGACTACATCGGCAGCACTATGGAAGTTTACATTGATGACATGGTGATAAAAAGTAAGGTCGACACTTCCCATTTGGAAAACTTGACGGCAGTATTCAACATTCTGAAGTAGTATAAAATGAGGCTTAACGCCTCCAAGTGTGTGTTCGGGGTCAGCTCAGAAAAATTTCTGGGATTCTTGGTTACACACAGGGGCATTGAAGCAGATTCGCAGCAAGTCAACACTATTCAGAATGTCCAAGCTCCGAGGAATGCAAAAGAAGTGTAGAAATTAACTGGCATGGCAATAGCTCTCAACAGGTTTATTAGTCGATTTTCGGACAAATGTCGACCATTCTTTCAGCTTCTCAAAAAGCAAGAGTGGTTTAGCTGGACCACGGAATGTGATCAAGCCTTGGTAGATTTGAAGAAATACTTGAGCCAACCTCCTTTGCTCTCCACCCCATCGAAGCATGAAAAGCTCTTCCTTTACTTCGTAGTGTCAGAACATGCTGTTAGTGTCATGCTACTTCGACAGCAAGATCGGCAACAAAAGTCGGTTTACTATGTTAACAAAACTCTTTTAGGGGCAGAAAGTAGATATCTACCATTAGAAAAACTGGCCCTTGCATTGATAGTGGCATCGCGCAAATTGGTACACTATTTCTGGGCCCACACCATCAACGTGCTCACAAAACACCAGCTAAAACCACTATTGAGAACGGCCAACTTCTTCGAAAGAGTGGTCAAGTGGGCTGTTGAGCTGGGAGAATTTGATATCAAGTTCTAACCACGGACGACAATTAAAGGCCAAGTATTGGCTGATTTTATTACCAAATTTTCTGTTGAACTTCCACAGAAAACCAATCCAACCCCGATTTCCAATGCACAATATGATGAACTCTCCTTGCACTTGTGGGAGAAAGCTGATCATTGGAAGTTGCTTGAGATGAAGCATCCAATGACCGGGGCGCAGGATCAAGGATAGTCCTCATCACGCCAGATGGTATGGCATTAGAGCAGGCCGTTAAGCTGGAGTTCACTGCTTCGAATAATGAGTCAGAATATGAGGCTCTGCTCACATGGTTACGCTAAGCTATTGATCTCAAAATTGCCGAAATCATAATCTACTCAGATTCTCAGCTGGTAGTGAATCAGATCACTAGAGAATATGCAGCAAAGAAAGACAGAATGGCGCAATATCTGGCAAAAATAAGAGAATTAATGTCAAAATTCAGCAAGTACAAGCTCCACCAGATTGGCCGCGATAGTGACGCTCACATCGGTGCTTTGGCAACATTTTCCATAGCCCTGAAATCAAGCTTAAAGAGAACAATCTATGTGGAGACGCAAGCCAACCCAAGCGTATTTCAAGAAGAAGAGCAAGCCCTAGCTATCCAACAATTGGGACTTTCCTGGATGGACCCGATCGTTTCCTATCTGGATCAAGACGTACTCCCCGGGGACAAGAATGAGGCTAGAAAAGTTAAATACAAATCTCTAAAATACTGGTTCTCTCCTACCAAGGAGCTCTATAGAAGGTCTTTTACTGGTCTCTATTTATATTGTGTTCATCCTGACAAAGTGTATGCCATTTTGTTTGAAATTCATGAAGGAATCTGTGGAAGCCATATTGGCGGTAGGTCTATCGCTCACCGAGTAATTTCGCAAAGTTTTTGGTGGCCCTACATACAGAAAGACGCCACTCAGTACGTGTTGAAATATGAGAAATCTTAGAGATTCTCTTCGTTGATCCATCAGTTGGCTGAGGACCTCACAACGATCACTGTCCCCTGGCCTTTTGCCCAATGGGAATTGAATATAGTCAGACCATTGCTCCGAGCTCCAGGTAACAAGAGATTTCTCATCGTGGACATAGACTACTTCACCAAATAGGTAAAGGCAGAGCCGGCTTTGACAATCAAGGAGTTGCACGCGAAAAGATTTGCTTGGAAGAGTATCATTACATGGTTCAGCATACCCCGTACACTAGTATCGGATAACGGCACCCAGTTCGATGGAAACAAGTTCAGAGAATTCTACGATGAGCTAGGCATCAGGAATTATTATTCAATGCCAGCTTATCCACAATGCAATGAGCAAGCTGAGATTTTCAACAAAACAATGCTCAATGGCATCAAAAAGCGTCTAGAAAAGGGTAAAGGAAGATGGGTTGAAGAGCTCCCTAGCATCTTGTGGTCCTACAGAACCACTCCAAGGAGATCTACTTGGGAAACCCCTTTCTCAATGGCATACGAGATAAAAGCAGTGATACCCTTGGAAGTGGGACTCCCTACTATCAGATCGATAGTTTTCGATACCGGCCTCAATGATTAGACTCTGGCAAGGGACATGGACCTTGTTGAAGAAAGGTGTGAGGTTGCCCTAATTAAACTTACCGGGTATCATCAACAACTGAGCCGATTTTACAACAAAAGGGTACAGCCGAGATCCTTCACTCTTGGAGATCTGGTATTAAGCAAGGTATTGGGGGCAATAAAAAATCCAACGAAAGGGAAGCTAGGCCCCAATTGGGAGGTCCCTACAAAATTACCTCCTAAGTTGGCGTGGGGGCATATCGACTAGAAACTGTCGAAGAAAGGAGACAACTCCCTCGACCTTGGAATACAAATAATCTCAAAAAATTCTACCAGTAGGCCCTTCTTATCTTCAAAGGATGTATCTGCCTATAGTTTGTACTCAGAAGAATGCAACTTCCTTAAACAAATGTGTAATCTTTGTACAAATCAAAGAAATTGGAAGCTACTCAACAAATTTGATGCCACTTTAAACTACAAATTACTGAAGGAAGACAAAAAAATCAGGTGTAAAAACCTAGTTCTGGATCATTTATAACTAGGTTAGCCAATGAAGGTCATTAAAACCAAGTGTAAATACTTGATCTTGTCTAAGTTAGACAGGTTGGCTAATGAAGGTCACAAAAAACCAGGTGTAAAAATCTGATCCTGGATCATTTATGACCAGGTAGGCCAATAAAGGTTACAAAAAAAAGGTACAAAAAGTTGGTCCTGGATCATTTATGACTAGGCCGGCCAATGAAGGTCATTAAAACCAAGTGTAAAAGCTTGGTCCTGTCTAAGTTGGATAGGTCGGCCAATGAAGATCACAAAAAACCAAGTGTAAGAACCTGATCCTGGATCATTTATGATCAAGTCGGCCAATGAAAGTTATAAAAAATTAGGTGTAAAAACCTGGTCCTGGATCATTTATGACTAGGTCAGCCAATGAAGGTCACAAAAAAACCAGGTGTAAAAACTTGATCCTGGATCATTTATGATCAGGTTGGTCAATGAAGGTCACAAAAAACCATGTGTAAAAACCTAATCCTTTGTCATTTATGACCAGGTCGGCCGATGAAAGTCATAAAGACCAAGTGTAAAAACTTGGTTCTATCTAAACACAAGGCAGGTCAGCTACACATAGGCCACAGACCTGTCTTGGTCTTGCCTAAGTCAAGAAGATCGGCAGAAGAGCCACAAGAACTGAGGAATCAAAAAAGATAAGTATCTTGACTTAGCCCGACCTAAATCTAATAGTTTGGCCTAGTAAAATGCCACAATTTACGAGTTAAGGCATTTATTTTCTTCGCTAAAAATAATTTCTAGCCTAAATCTAGAAGCTCGGCCAATGAATGAAGACTTTTTATTTTCCTAAACTTATCTAGAGTGACTGTCTTTGGCGAGTTAGCCTAGGTATAAGCATTATAAATCAACTATTTATTAGGGGAATGGCACGCAAAAGACAAGTAGAGAAATGTACATTCATAAAAAATAAAAAATTACACTATATTGTCCACAGAAAACAACAAACAAGAGAGGCCCTAAGGTAGCTCAGCAGCTGGAGGTTCAGCAGTGGACAGATCAGCCAGAGGTAACTTAGTGGTTGATGGCAAGTCGGCTAGAGGAAGATTGGTAGGATTGGCTCCATCAACTACCTTAGGTTCGAGGCCAGTGTTCGTCCCTCCACTATGGGTGTCAGCGCCCTCTTCGTTCTCAGATTCCAGCTCGGCATCAGCCCAAACAAGAATATCTGTCCATAGAGGGGAAGATTTATCTAGCGTTGACTTCCTCAGAGCCGATGTACAGCCGTCTTGAAAGGTGCCCTCAGATATGGTCTTCACCTGGATCTCATATTGATCCCCGGCGTCATTGAAGCCTTTGGTGTACTGAGCCTCGTACTCCTTCTTCAGCTCCTTCACCTCTGATTGAGATTCAGCCAAAGCCATCTTCGCTTCGGATGCCGATTTCTCAGCTTCATCCAGCCTAGTCTTCAGATTGGCAACTTCAACCTTAGCTTCCTTAAAATCTTTTTCCCTCTACTTAAAGGAGGCCGGCATATCCCCTAGGACGACCTGGTGCTCTATGAAGGCCTTTTGGAAACCTCTGGCCTCATTATCCCTTATATGGAACCTACGTTTGTATCAGTCACTATCTTGCAACAGATTGACATATCGATCTCGTAAGATGCAAAATCAATGCAAAACCTCCAAACTTTGGATCGCCCCCTACACAGGACAAAAGAGGGCAAAGTTAAAATGAGAGCTCGGCAGAAAACTTAAACAAGAAAGACAGATGGGAAAGACTCCTTACCACCATTGATCTGTGAACGACGTCTGCTAGCAGCACATCATCGTCAATCTCGCTCAGCTCTTGAACATCTCCAGGCGGCACCAAGGACTAGAGAGCCCCAACGGCCATTGCGGGACAGTTGAGTATTGAGTCCTGGGTGTTCACGGGCTGACCAGCAACCTTTGGCAGAAACCATAAACTCCTCAAGCATCGGATCCTTAACCTTGCCTTTGCCCCTTGGATTAGCTTCTGCCGATGTAGATGAAGGAACAGAAGAATCGGCCTTCTTCGCTTGAGAAAGCTCTTTTTTAGCAGTTTTCACAAGTTTCCTTTTCTTAGCGCCTTGCAGAGGTGCTAGGGCTCCATCCAAAACTACCAACTCAGGGCCAGCATCAGCTCCAGCGCAGGAGTGCGCATGAGGAAGAGGAACCTCAACACTACCACTTGGGGTAGCGACTTCGGCGGTGGAAGAAGTGGCCGAAACAGAGGATGGGATCACCCCTTTCCTTTTCCTAGAAGATCTCCCTCCTAGTGCCAGTGACAAGTCGCGCATTTTAGGGGCCATGTCTTCATCAGCGATAGCGAATATAGGCACAGCAACAAAAGCGGCAAGGGATGGGGGCAACAATACTGGGTACTCGCCAATCTCGTGTAGAGTTCCTTTTACCTTCTGCGCTGCAAGGACTGAGGCGGCAACTCCATATATTGCTGTGAAAGATTGGTACCGAACTGGGTATCCCAGTAAAACGTGAGCGGCTTGCCCAATCCCGGCTAATGCTCCTTCACCCTTGTACGCTTAGGTAATGCCTAAAGCATTCAAATCCACCCCCAGAAGTTCGGTATCCTTGTCCTTGGCATCGAAATCAGATGCAAAGCAGAAATAAGAAAGTGACGAGTCAAAAATAGGTAGAGTTTCAAATAAATATAGAAAGGAAACTTGTACCAGATTGGGGAAGAAAAGATTGACTTATTTTCTGTGGGACCCTGGTACACCGTGCTGGTGGGCTAGCTCCACAGGGATATTTCCAAATTCCTAGGGGCCGCTCACCCTAACTATAATATCATTAATCCCCTTCCCCGAGCTCGGAAGGAATTGAACCAACTCTCTAGGGCCAGCCCTAGTCCTAAAATAGTATCTACGGTGGTCTGACCGGGCAGTGTTCACCTCCACTGCCGAATAATAGTAGTCAAATTCGTGAAGCCCTAGGTTCAGACCCAACCTTCTACTTAACTCGACCACCCCCATCACTATCCTATACCCATTTGGTGTGAGTTGGATTGGGGCGATTTTGTAAAGATTAAGTACTTCGGTCAAAAAGGGGCGAATGGAAAAACGGCGTCCACCCTTTACAATGGCAACGAGAGGGAAGGGAGTTCCTTCCTCTATTACTACCAAACTGTCGTTCTTGGGACCGATTAGCCTAATGTCTACGCCCGTTGGAAAACTATACCGGGCCTTGTACATAGCTATATTGTCAGAAGTGGCAAGCATACTTCTACGGCACGACCCCATTGTGGACAAGAGACAAAGGTTTCTAAGGTTTCCTACCTGGAGACTCAAGAGATACACAAGACAAGGGGGAAAACTTATAGAATTGCAACCTTTGCTAAAGAGACCAATTTGAAATTCGAAGTTAGAGTTTGGCCCTCTGTATGAAAGGTAGCCACAACCCCTTCGATTGATAGAGAAAGTTGAGACTGCAGCGGTGTCTTTAGGTTACTCAACGATCACATTGCATTAAAACTTTTGACGGTGTAATGTCACGGTTCAGATAGTTATGGTGTATTAGCTCCAGCCCCCTACCAAAGGATGCTAGGGTTGAGGGGCAATTGTGGGTTAAAAAACCCCAGCCCAGTCCAATAGGGCAAACCCAATAAATACTAAGAGGATTCATGCGGGTTAGCAACAACTCAGCCCCACACTTTAGGTCAGCCCAAATAGAAAGACTACCGGCCCCAATCCACTAGGTCACCCGAGTCAGGGATATTAGAGCATTCAATGCTCTATTGTCAGCATTTAATATTGGATGGACCTGCATTAAATACGGAGGAGATACAGCATGCGACGACTATGCTTACATCCAGTTAGTCGAACTCAAGCATGGTGATAAAGATGTATTCATATTCAGTTAGCCCACTCTAAATAACATAAGCTTGTGAGGTAGACCATGATTACATGAGTAGGCTCGACAGAGAACACTGCACTATAAAACACAGCATCTTGAAAAGGCAAGGTATGGACTATTAATTTCTAAGCATTCGTTATTTTTATTTCTAGATCTATTCTCGGTTAAGATTGATAACTTGACCGTCAAAGTGTGATCGGCCTAAATAGGGTCGACCCATTCTAACTCCTTTGTCTCTTTATATCAGGTTGGAAATGTTGACTCAAGGTGAATCCCCATGTTGATTTTGATGATAACCAAACCTTATATTATTTTACTAATGTATTTACTTAGTGTGCAGATTAATAAAGTTTATAATTTAGACTTAAAGTTAAATTATAAGTATAATACATGTCAAAGTGAATGCACAACTAGCTCAAGATCAAGTAATGAATTCCAAAAGTTATGCAATGAATCAAACAGAGCATTGACGCCTATTTCTACTTCAAACAAATGATTTGCATTCGAAGAGATTGAAGGTGTTCAAATAAGGCTTTCATCAAGCATGTATAGACTCAATAAAGTTGTATTACACTCAAAATGATAGAAGACTTCATCAGAGTGTGCAATGATCAGTTGAAAATGATTCGATTACGAAGAGATTGAAAATGCTCAAAAGAAGATCTTATCAAGTGTGCAAAGATCGATTCAGGATAATGTGATTGGAAGCTGTTTGAGAAGAAGATTCACATTGATTGCTTAATCTCTACAAGGAATCCAAGTGAAGAATTCTTCTGAGATATAAAGAATCAATGAAGACAATGTGTGAGAAGAAATTTCATCAAGCTTACAAAAGTCTCATTGAAGTGATTTTAAAGGAAAAAAAAAAAGAATTGCTAGCAAAGAGAAAAAATCGGCAATGAAGCATTGTGAAGCTCTACACAATAGAGAAAGCTTGACATTGAGAGAGATTGTTTTACAATGAAAGAGGAAGCTTTGCTAACAAAGAAGAAGAGATCAAAGTCGATTTAATATAGCTTTGACAGTTTGGAAATTAAGAAGAAATGAATGTCAAATGAATGATTCAATCTAAATTGAATAAAAGTTATCTCTGATAAGTTAAAGAATTTTGATTGATCATTATACCCCAAAGAGAAGACTCCTTGAAGATCTTATACTATTGCTGAGATGAACTAGATCATTGTAAGTCAGAAAGTAGATTTCTAGGTAATGAGCCGACTCATGGAAATAAAGAGTCGCCTCATGAAGGCAGAAGCAAAATGACGTGAAGACAGAATAATAAATGAGCCGACTCATTAACATGAAGAGTAGACTCATGAAGATAGTGGACAATATCTAGCAAATGCTGAATTAGAAATGTCGACTCTTTATGCTTGGAGTCGACCCCTGGGATATAACGGCTAGTTTTTCTAACGTTATAACAGACTGAACGTGCATTAAATGAAACCTAACAACCTCCAATGGATGAAATCAATACAGGGGTTTATATACAAACTTCCAGCTGCATTTATAACAAGTAGAGATACAAGAAACAAGCAAGTACTGACTAATCAACTGAAATTCCTGAACATTCCTCTTGTCTTCACTTTATAAGCTTTGATTGTATAATCTACTCTTGTTAGAGAGTTTGTGAGTTACTTGTATATCTTTATACACTTGTAAGTGAGAGTTTGAGAGTTCTCTTGAGAAAGAAAAACTCTTGTAAGTTTGAGTGGAGCTTGGACAGAACCACTTGGTGGCTGAAGAACTTGGGTAGAAGTTCTTGTGTATAGTGAGCTGAGTACTTGGTCAATCAATATCCATTTGTAATTGTAGATTACATAGTGGAGGAAGACTTCAAGGGAATCTTGGGGTGAGGACGTAGACCACGGATTGTGGTTGAATCTCGGTAAATCTTTGTGTTCTTTCTATTGCTTTGTTTTCTTCTCTTCTGCTGATTACATTGCTTTACTTATAGATTGATCACTATTGCATTGTTTAGATTAATTTTAATTAATCTTAATTGTTATTAATCTTCGAAAAACCCAATTTACTCCTCCTCTTGGGTTGCCTTTTGGGCCAACAGGAAACTCACTAATATTAGTTCGAGTGATTGGCCATACCTTCTCAGAAATCTCACTTACAGCAACAATTTCAGAATTGCATGTATGATTATATGTAAATTTTACAACAAATGGCTAGACAATAATTACTAATATGCCTATGTAATACCCACATTTGTTTTTTTTTAATTTTTTATTAATAGAGGTAGAGTTATTTCATTTTACATGTTATCTTGGAGGGTATTTTAGTAAAACACAAATATATAGGCTTCCTACATCACCTAGAAAAAACCATAGCTTTATATTGTTAAGGGAACGGATTATCATCTCTAAAAAGTCAGAATCAAGCTAAGCTCAATCCTCCTTAATTATGTTCTTTTGCACGAACACATTAAGAAAGAAAAAGAAGAAGAAGAATCGTAGGCAAATCTGTTAAAAGGTTGAAGGTCTTCTTAAAGTTGACTGTTAATGATTAATTTCTTAAGGTTTATGCGGTTTTCATATTAGATGCTTTTGGTCAGCTCATTGAATTAATTGGTTCATTGGTCTTTTTGTTGTTTTATGGTGACTGGCCGAGTTGGAGTGGCTTTGGAAATCCTGGGCTCCCTGAAGATACAGATATTTTGTTGGCAGGCTGACCAAAACAGAATCAAAACTAAAATTTTTCTGATGCAGAGAAAATTTTAAAACTAGTTGAAAGTCTTTGTGTTTTAAAGCATCTCCTACTCAAGTGCAGAACTGCCTGGCTAGTTTGGGGCAAAATTCTCCTATGGTGTGGTTTCGAATGGGTAAGCCTGATACCATTGTGAGCCATAGTTTCTGGGGGAGGGATCAAAAGCAAAGCAAAATGGGCAAACCAATCTGGGTAGCACTGTATGAAGCCATATTATGGAGTATATGGGTAGCCAGAAATGAAGCTATATCAACAACAAAATAGCCTATTGGGGGGACATAGTAGAGGAAACCAAGCTGCAAGTTTGGCAATGGTTTCAAGCAAAATCAAGAAGTGGTGCTTGTAGCTGTTTCAATTTTCTTCACTCCATTGATGGGTTAAAATCACTCGATCTCTCTGTCTTATTGTCATAGTCTCCTCGGGTATTGTTTTGGGTCTAGTTGATCCTGTTCAACCAACTCTTAGTTGGGGATGTTATTGCTTTGTAGAGACTTTCTGGCTTGTAGAGCTTTTTCCTCCTTGTTTTCTCTTCTTCAATAAAATTCTTCTTTTGCTGTCCAAAAAAAAAAAAAAAAAATAGGGAACATTTGCTACATTTCAAGCATGCCATAACTCGTAAGGTACAATGAAGAATTGGCCCAAAAAAAAAAAAAAAATCCTGTGAGTGGCAACTCTTAAACAGTAGTAAATTTCTGTCCGTATACCATTTTTCTTTTGACATCCACATCACAAAGACGAAGGCAGGCAATCGTGCACCCACTTCGTGAGCACCTGCCTCTTGGAAACCAGAAACATGTAGCAACATAGCACAAGAAGCATACTTCAGGTTCATCAGCACATGTCCAACCAGTTAAATAAGCGAATTATACACCCATAAATATATATGTACGCATGACTTTGGAACATGTAAATCATCTGCCCCACTTCTTTCTTTTATCTAAGTTATTACACTCCACAATGCATCAACTACGGTTTCCACATCACCTATGTCCCGCCGTGTTCTCAAGGGCGTATTTACTTCCAAATCGCGTGGAAGAATTAATGTTGCACTTTCTCCTTACGAATTGCAGCCAACTTCTTAAATCTTCCAGACTCACGAGCCCTATGCACTTCTTCTACGAGCAAGCTGTTACGAAATAGCAGTAGGGATCCATCATGACAATCTTTTGGCAGGAACTCTGAGAAAACATTAGAGTCCTCCCAGCTCTCCACACCACACATTGTGTCTCTTTTCCTCAAGCCTGGATTAATAGGAAAAGAAAACCGGAAGCAAAAATAAGCACGTAAGTCCGTTGTATAAAATTGGCCTATAAGTTTAACAAAACCACTGAAGGTGTCAAAGACCAAAAAAGAGAAACAAATTGCTTCTCACGTTCCAATACCTCAGCATCCCACACGTCATTATCGAAGACCAAAGAAGTGTGCACCTCGAGTGTTCCCTTCAAGAAAAAAATAAACAATAAAAAAATGTCACTAAACAAATTAATGTTCTTACATAGCTACAAGAAAGGAAAAGTTGCTGTCGTTCAGGACCCCATGTCATAACAACAAATATTCTTAAATCCACTAACCACCGCTTAACTGAATGGCAGAATAAAAGATGCAAAAAGAATGTCAATAGGAAAACCTGACTCAAAGGGTAACTAATTAAAAGCTCATTCTCCACCTGGACTTGGGTCATTATCATATAGATAGTATTAAAACAGTAGCTTACTCTCAAAACAACTACAGAACTTACCCTCATCACAGGATCACCTTCCTGCTTTCCAAAGACGATTGCCAGAACCAAGTGTTCAAGTCCCACAGCGTCATCACCTGAAACATTTGATCAGGTCTTAAAAAAAATAAGAATCTGCATAAACCTACTACATCCTGCCACAGGACTAGATCAAGTTTCCCTAACCTAATCCATAACACAATCAAGACTGAAATAGGTTTGAAACTCATGGTGTTAGTCTGTTGTTTTTTTCTGCCTGGAACAATTTTAGAACAGCCAAATGAACCTCCATTTTAAAAAAAGGATTGTATATTCTAAAAGATTTTTATTTTCACCTAGTCTAAATTTAAAAAGAGTAAAATTAATGGGATATTGAGGTCAATACAAAGATAGATTTTATCGAGATAATTAGCTGCATCGCGGAATAATTTGATACAATCACCATCACGGAGGAAACCCTTGATACAGTCACCAACACTCGACAGAGAAAGGCCAAAAGAAATGTGCTTCAGACCGATGAAGCGCTCACCTTGCATCGTCCATACAAGATCTAAACTTACCACTTGATAAGGGGGGGGGGGGGGGGGGGGAGTAACAGCTTTCTGGAAAGACGCCAACTGTATAATGATATCTTGAAGCAGAGTCGTAATCCTATTTAAATAGGAGTAAGAGTCCTAACAGAATTCGACTTTCGTAGGCTCAGGCCGTTGAGACGGTAGGAATCGCCATCCGGACAGTCAGGCAACTTCTCATTGATAAACTGCATGCCGTTAGGGCGGTAGGAATCACCGCCCAGACGATAAGCCAATTCCACAATTGCTCATCTCTGACCCTTGGGACGGTAGCCCAATGTCACAATCCTCACCCTCTGATAGTTGGTACAGCTCTCTAGCCGTTGGAACGGTAGAGCATTTCTTTGTTTAATTTCACAATCCATAAGGACCACAGCCTTTGACCGTTGGGATGGTTATCCAGCCGTTGGGACGGTCAGAGGTTCTACTTCTCCTCCTCACTTGGTTTTGACATCTTTAGCAGCCAATTCAGCCAAGATACATTAGATGCAAAGTTATGGGCCATGAAGTCCTCTTGCCAATGACGTAAAAACCAAGCTCAATCAGACGTAAGAGTGAAAAAGTTGTGGCTCATCCACCAAGACAGCATCGTATTATAATCCTTAGCTTAACCGCTCAAGTCTCGACTTGATTACCGTTGCTTTCGTTTCAACCCTTGAGCTTTCAAAATTTATAAAGTCAAACAACATACAATTATATCCAAAGTAACTAAAATAAAGCAATATCCATTATTTTAAGACGAACAAAGTCCAAATTAAAAGTATATGATTACATTTTATAGTGAAATCAATGTATAAATAGGTTAGGGTTAGAGTGAATTATTGCACCTTATATTTCAAACCTGATTTAACTTTAATTAATATCATTTCATATCCGTTCCATTAGAGGTGAGGTTGGGCTGTACTGGACGTGAACCCAGTATGTCAATTTGTTTTGCCAATCTCTAATTGTGTCCCTTGATATCATCTGCTGCATTTTTTGCCTCTAATTGTGTCCCTTGATATCATCTGCTGCATTTTTTGAAATCATTGTGTTGACACTATTAGCGTGTCAGTGTCTTGCCATGTAATATCGCGTGTCTGTACTGCTTAGATTAGATTAGTGCTCATACCAATACATGGAGATGAAAAAACCTGGAAATATGAGAGAGCCAGCGCTTTGCTGCAAAAAGTGGAGATAAGAAACCTGGCAATACGAGAGAGCGAAGGAGCACTTCTATTACTGCAAAAAGTGAATTTAGTCCTTTCTAATGGGAAATCTGTCAACTCATTATCCTCAATGAAGTTAAGGAAATTACTTCGTAGCAGTGGGTATGTGGGAACACGGTCTCCTTTCAAAGGGGTATCTAATCACATGAAAACCCCTCCTACTCCAAACCCCCCCACAACCACCCAATGCTCCACGGCCAGCTCACCTCCCTTGCACCTTCATCAAATTCATCAACAAAGCTTTTTGTTTGACTGAAGAGCGGGTGCATGAACCGAGGGAACACCCAGAGCAAGGGAGTCAGGATTTTGATTTGTTCTGGACTAAATAAAATTTAATAAATTATCAAAAAAATTATAAAATATGTGTATGTAAAAGTTATATAGACTAAATAATTTCACAACCAATATATAGCAAGAGTATACAGAAACAGATAAATATTAAAAAATATTCAAGAAAAAATACGTATTGAAGTTGTGTCCTACAGTTTTTTAACAAATAGAAATTATTTATTATCGAATCTATATCGATAGGTTTAGAAAGTTCTCTTCGATATAGACAATCATAGAATATGTAAGAAATGCATACAAAGAAAAGAAAAAATTTGAGAACATAAAGTACCTGAGTAATGAAGGCCCTAGAGGGTGAAGGTCACGGGAGTGAAGGGTCTGCTTTTCACCTTTTCCCTTGTGTCTCTCTGGTTTGTGCAACTTACTTGAGGTCAAAATCTAATTTAATGGGTCAAAATAATTTTTTTTAATAAAAAAAATTAATAGTTAGACAACAATACAAAACATGTTAAATAATTGCTTTGATCTTTAGACTATAACTCTACCTCTCTCTTAGGTCACTTTTTTAATAGTTAATTAATTAATTTAATTTTTATTGAGTTTAAGTATTAAGATTTGAGTTAATTGTATTAAGTAATTAGGTTAAGTTCTAGGCTGAGTAATAAAAAAGAGTGGGTTAAACAAAACAATATTGGGATGGGTTAAAGTTAAATATTAAAAAAATTTGTACATAAAAAATAACGGTTGGGCTGGACCCCCTAAGCTGCAGTCCAGGACGGCCTTCATGGTGGCTCCGCCCTTGGTCCAGAGTCACAGTTTCCATCTTTGGTTGCTGCATGCGTGCTAATCTACTCTCCAATTCTTTAATATAGCCTTGATGACCTTCCTTTTGTCAGGATCAGCCAATGCAATTGCATTCCAAGACAAAATTCTTAGCTTCATTGAGGAAACAATTGTTGAGCTTTGGCCTTCCTGCTGCCACATCCCTCCCCTCTCCTCTTCAACGCTTTTATTGAAAGTATATGTTTTTTTTAGTTCTGTCCTCCTTTGAAGACGTGCCATCATCTTTTTGCCCTCTTGCTTCCTTAGACTGTTGTCTTCATTGCCTCAATAGCTTCTGAGAACCTGTAAGTTTCCTCTTGTAAACCATTGCAGGAATCTCCCAATAAGGAGTAGATCTCCATTCACAATCTTTTAGCCTCTGGCACCAGAGCAAGGCTACTCCGATTCACTGATCTGCCCCACCGAAATCTTTTAGCGAATTCAAATCATCTTCATGCACGAGTTCAGCTCCACCTCAATCTCCACATCCCGCTTATGTTTCCTCTCTCCCACTTTAACCACAGAGTCTAGCCAACTGCCCACTTTGCAGCCTCCACAAAAGATCTTGGAGGCTAGAATTCTTTGGTGGCTTCTAGCAAAAAGCAGGCAAAGTGCTTCCATCCTTCCCCTCCCTTCACCTCCAATATTCTAATCTGACCTGTGCCTTGCGTTTGAGCTTTCATGCGCCTCAACAGAAAGGAATCTTCCTTCTCTGTTTTCTGTAGTTTACCTCAGCTAAATATAGTTGGCTGTAGAATTTCTGTTTGCGCAGAAGCTTCTGCATTATATGTTGCATCGTGCATACTCTGCATTTATTGCACAACAAAGCTTTGTTTGACACTTAAAAGATATAAATATCTGGTGAATAAATGCTTTAATGCTACCATTGTCAAAGAGTTAAATTTTGGTACATTAAAAGTGTAAAAGCTTTTACATAATTAGAATATCAAAATGCGGCATGTGTTTTTCAAAAAAATTTAATTTTGATATACTCAAAGTGTATAATTTATTTAAACAAGTAACACCAGAATGATTGCATTGATACTTTTAAATTTTCTTTTTTTTTTTGTATAGATATAAAAGTTGTAGAACCCTCTACTCTATTATAATATATCTTTAAAATGCATTTGTCTAATAATTACTTAAGAACTCAAGTAGCAGTACTCTTTAGAATTCTAAGCAATATAGCATACGAGGCTTTTAAAATTATAATTTTTGTTTATAAAAATAATTCACATATATGCATATATAAATATACAAGTGTATGATTCAATTAACATAAATAAAATATTATTTTTCTAAAGTTTTTTTTTATCATGACCATCGGATCACGTTGTCCTATGTTTGATGACATTCCATTTAAATGGTGAATTGTGTGATATTTTCCTATTACTGAAAATTTTAAATTTCAAAACTAACCATCCAGCCATGATAATAGCTATAATTTCTAAAAAAATATTATTTTTATTTAATAAAAAAAGGTAAACAATTATTCTTTCCAGCTTTGACTTAAATTTCAATATTATCATTTAACTTCGGTTTTTATTTAAGTCCTCAAACTTTTAAAAGTAAGTCAATATAGTATAGCATTTTAAAATAGAAGAAAAAAAAAATTTAATTACACTTTGACCTCTCAGTTTTGATTCAATTTCACTTTACTAGTTAAATTAAAAATTATTACAATTTTACCCTTAAACTATTAGAATTCCAATTCGTGTTGAAATTATTAACAAAAATAAATTAATATTTGTAGCATTTCTGATATGATACACTATAAAATTTTCTTATATCTAACTAATAAGTGTGTAGGTTTAAAAATATCCTTGTTATTGACAAGGCCAATAAGTGAGGTCAACAAAGATAAAATTTTATGGATGATTTTGTTTATTTTCTCAGGTGTTTTGAGGGTTTTATAACAATTCATAGCCATGATTTTTTTTTTTCTCTTTGATTAAGAGATTAATTAGCATAGATTTTTTACCAAACAAACCACTAATTTTGAAATCTATGTGAATGAAAATGTAACACTTTTTAGTTCAATGAGAGTAAAATGATATCACGTCATAGATGAGTGGGTCAAAGCGTAATCAATTTTTAATTTTTTTTTATCTATTTTGAAATGTTGGACCACATTGGCTAACTTTTAAAAATTGAAGAGCTTAAATCGATTGATGAATGATATTGAAATCTGAGTAAAGTTAGAGGGACAAATGATAGTTAACCCTTAAAATGAATATACACATGACATCACGTAAATATATCGTCACACTTGATGATATAGTGTGACAATCACTCTGGATAATTTCTGTCTTAGTAGATGGATACAGTTGTCCTTCAGTGTACATTCTTGCACATTTGCATGACCAACTGCTCTTATTCCATCTTAGGGTGCGTGTTTTGTGGTTTTTTTGCATAATTTTCTACAATACTATGTGTGATTTTCCAAAAATTATTCAAGACTTTTGGAATACCTCTTGTCCTTATTTCTCTGTTCATTTGGGGTCTCTTACTTGTTAAGTGGATATTTGACTTATCTAACAGGAGACTATACTGCTATATAAATGATAAAGTAAGAATGACGTGGTGCTTTAAAATTATTGAATAAGTTTTCGTGGTTTTCGGCGTACCTATATCTAAGTTATTTCAATCATTGAAAAAAAAAAAACATATAAATCACCCTTGGATTGGAATCTTTTCAAAACCAGGGGTTCATTTGAGGTGATTTTGGGAAAAAGGTCAAAAATATATTATCACTTGACTGATCTTATTTACTTTAGAATGTCATCGAAATTACCACTTGTGATCACAATTACCACGAGATGTGAAAAAAGCGCAAGTGCTTTAAAGTAATTTATGGTGACAGGAAAAGTGGGTAATCGGTCAAAAAGGATGAAAAATGTAGAAAAATAGTACATGTATGGCAGGTAACTATTTTAGGAGGTGTATGCAATGTAGAATGGATCCAAAGGGTTAAAACATAAACGAAAACAAGTTAATGGGTAAAAATGAAATTAGGAATTACACATGAATAGGAAATTTTCCCAAAACTTCTCAAAGGGCTAAAATTTTGTTACAAAATCTGTAAAATATTTTGAATACGTATTTACAAAAAAGGTATTTATGATATACATATGAAAAATATAATATATATTCTATCTTTAGTATAATATAATTATCTATCGATACTATATATTATAGCAATATGTTAAGAGATTTTTGAGGACTCAACTCACAATCTAATTTTTGCAATTTTTCTATTTTCTTGTAATACTAAAATAATAGATGTTGCAATTTATTAGTTAGCCTAAAGACTCTCACTTTAATAGACTTATATATAGCATATATATGGGCCTTTGATTCCTAAACTTTATCAATTCATATCATACTTTTCTAAAATCTTTTCCAAAATTTCTTTAAAAATATAGACTATCTTATATTTCTGAAAGTCACTCTCTTAAAGTTACTAGAAATTAAAATTTTGGTAATAATAAAATAACATTGTAGCAAATTATTGGTTAAAAATTATAATTTCATCATACTTTCTTGAAATCTCTTTCAAAATTCAAACTATGTATATTTTTTAAAGTCACTCCCTTAAAAAAAAATGGTAATATTAACGTAACATTGTTATAATTTGATAAGTTAAATTTTTTTTTCAATGACCTAAAAACTCTAACTAATAGAATTTAATTCTAAGATAAAAGCTCTCATTTTCAAAAGTTTAAGGTATAGATTCTTGGTCAACATATATACCATCATGCAACTTTAGGACTTTACAAGTTCTAATGTCTACTGCACCTAGGGTAGACATTGGGTGGGCTAGGCCGGGCTCAGCTCTATTTGGGCCTACACCCAAAAACATTTCTACTGAGCCTAAAACCAAATCCCAAGCCCACCCATTTAATATAAAATTTGTTTAATATAAATATTTTTCTCTATAAATAATATTGAATAACTTAAAATTTAATTATATACATATATATAATATCATAATATAAAAAATATATTATTTTATATATATTTTGGGCCTGGTCGGGCTTCAAGGATAATTTTTAAGCCAGTCCATGAAACTAATCAGGCCTAAAAAAATTTTTCAAACCTATAATTTATGAGCAAACTTAGACAGATCTATCGAACTCTCAATCCATAACCACCCCCAGCTGCACTCACGTAAAAACACAAAAAGGTTCTACCACCTCCTTTCCCTCTCTCTCTCTTTCTCTTTCTCTTTCTCATTGCTATCATTACATGGGTGTTGTCCCTAGACAAAACTATATATAGTGCTACATACGAATCATTCCATGGTCCTTCCAGCGTGAAATGATTATGGCAATGAAAGATTTATTTAAAACTGTTATGTTTTAAATAGATCCTCTCCCTCTTTCTCTTTCTCCTTCTATTACTCACGACTCTCAGTCTCTGTCTATACGTAACATTACAAAGTGCTTCAAAAATATAACATTGATGTTTACACATTATTTGAAAAGTGTAATTTTGATATTTGTCATAGAAAATTCTAAAAACATGACATGTTGGATTGGATAGCTTTTTAGATATTTGTATTGCAACTTGTATTTTACCTAAAGTTGTAATATGTGTTTGGTGTTTGTATGAATACAAAAATGTGACTAAGTTCTCAATTTGTGTCCCAAGATAATTAAGGCCAAACGTCTAATAAAAAATCACGTAAAATTTTAAGCATGGTGAGTATGTTAAATACATTGTCACTTTAAAAACTTCTGAAATTTAATTTATACATACATGATTGAAAATTTGATTATATCTCTTTACTAATGGTTTTGTTATCGACAAAAATTGTAGGTTGTTGAACAAACAAATATGTTTTCTCGAACTTAGGTACATTATTTTGTAATTCCTTTCAATTTAAAGGAAAAATTATTCAGTGTAATTTTTACTATATGATTATGTCTGATAATTTTCATTGAACCTTGACCTAGTTCAAGTATTTCAAATTGCTAATTTACTAACAAAATATGAATATTTTATTAATTATAATTATTATTTGTTTAAGTTACTAAGAAATACAAAAACATTGGTTGTGTATAAGTATGACAAAATAACCCGACATCTCCCCACTCGGCTCTTATTGGGATGGACATGAGATGATACTAACTGAAAGCCTTCCCAACTCGAATATGCCTATTATAAATAAATATATATTTATTTTTTATAACTACTTATTTTATTAAAATATAATTATTGTAATTTTTTTTATTTTTGTGGTTTTATCTTTTGTTTTATCCATGATGTATTTGAAAAAATCACTAGTATAAAGGTGGCGAGATGAACCGGGTAGGGGAGAAGATGAGCAGGGCTAGGCGAGGTGGGGTGGGGCGGGTATGGGGGGATGGATTACCATGGCGGGGGCGGGAATGGGATAAGGGTCCTTCACCCAAACTCGCTCCTTTGTCATCCCTAAGGTGAGGAGTGGAGGGAAAGAGATAAACGCTTTAAAAATTCTAAGCTGCAGTGATTTTTCAATGCATCAATAGTCAATACTATTAAGCAAACACCTGAGATTGGTATGTGAAGTATTGTTAGGATATAATTGTAATTTAAAAAGAATTTAATCAACTATTTTTTTAATTGGTAAAAAAATAGGGTCAGTGGAGTTGGTGAATATAATGAGCACAAAGAAGTCAACTGTTTTTAAAGCAATAATGGGCACACACATTGTCTGCTTCCACAGGACCACCGCTCCACTTCTAGTTAAAAGAACAAAACAGCTCCAGTCATCCTTTTTTGTTTCTTTTTTTTTTCTTTTTGTTCATACGAAGAGGGGTGCAATAGTTATTTACGTTTCAATTCCATTTCTCCCTTCAGCGAGCAAGCCTCTGCAATTCCCCCCCATCCCTCAACTCTCTTTCAATTCAACACGCTTTGAACAAGCACACAAGTGGGGAAAGTGTATGGCTCCAAACAAGTGGGGAAAGACTAGACTCTCAACTAGAAGCCAAGTAGTTTATTGTAGAAGGAATAAAGGAGTAAAATATGAGGTGAAATGTAAAGCAAGAGGGAAAAAGAGTAGCTGAGGCATTTTGAAAATGTTCGAACGCAAGATTGATCAATTGCGAGATGTATTACTAATGACATGGCCTTTGTGTCCTAAAGGTCCAATTAGTTAAGTTCTTCGGCAGGAGATCACCTTACAGTGAGATCATAAAAATGCTCGAACACGAGATTAATTAAATGCAACGAAAGTTGGATAGATACCATTTAACGGAGTATGTAAAGATATAATGTGTTGATCCAACACAACGAAAAATGAAAATTATTGAAAATTCGTTGATAGTTTTTGACCCAGAACTTTTAGACTTCTCAAAAGAAGAAAGCGATGATGACTTCGTTAACTATCTACCTAGTAGCCTTTGCGTTGGTGGTAAACCACTGTGTTGTTATTAGAGATGGCAATGGGACAGGTTTGGGTCGAGAGACCTCTACTGCGCCCGCCATGATAACCCCTTCCCCTAATCCTGCCTCGCCCCGCCTCATTTATCTTAGTGTTTTTTTTTTCAAACATATCGTAGACAAAGCAAGGAATAAAATCACAAAAAATAAGAAAAAAAATCATAATACTCATATTTTAATAAAATATATACATATAAAAATAAATATATATTTATAAACAAAGCGGGTTCGGGTTGGGACAAGTCTTGCACCTTGTTTTTAGACTCATCCCGCTCCCGTTTAGTATCAGTCCACCCGTTTAGTATCAGTCCATACCTATACCAATAGGGGCAGAGCGGGACGAGAACTCGATATATCGGGGTATTTTGCCATCCTTAGTTGTTACGAACATGGTCCATAAGTTTATTTTTATTTTTAGGGTTGGGGCTCCGATTAAGGAATTGGTGTCTTAGATTTGCTACAGTTAAGATTTTGGTTGCTAGGAATGTTGTACAACATTCTACCAAAAACGTATTCTTAATAAATGTTTTTAAATTAATTTTTTTATTAATTATTAATAACATGTTCTCAATAAATTTTTACTTTATGTTAAATAGATCTTACACATAGATATTACAAATATTAAATAATTGTTAAAATAATTTTATGTTAATTTCATAAAAATTAGTAAATAATTTTAAAATTAGAAAAATAAAAAATATGTTAATTTAAAATTAGTATATAATTTTTACGAATTTAACATAAAATTATTTTAACAATTCATAAATTATTTAAAGAATTCATATATTGTTTAAACAATTCATAAATTATTTTAACAATGATTTTAAAAATTCATAAAAGTAGTAAATAATTTAAAATTAGTTTTGAAAGTTTATAACATATATATAAATTAAATTTAGTAATTTTTTATTTATATCAAAGTAAAATTACTATATTATACAAGTAAATAATATTTAGGATAAATTTTCCAATGTGCATTAGAATTATTTAGTTGTTAATAAATTGCATCTTTATTCATTTAAAATATAAAATTAGTATCTCAATTTTGGAAATAAATTATAATATTTTATCAATGTTATATTATGTAAATGGAGGAAGAAATGGAATTTGAAAAATTCTCCAAACAAAATGCAATTCAAGATTACATTTATGTATAAAATGCAATTCAAGATTGTGTTCTTATGTAAAACGCAATGTAGAAAAATGCAATCTTGAATTGCATTTCTATTAAAAAAAAACGCAACCTTGAATTCCGTTTTATGTAAAATAGGAAGAAGGTTTTTCAAATTCATATTTGGGGAATAGGTTTATAATTTTGGTAAAAAAAACCACTACTGTTCCCCCACAATGAGAGAATCAAGAAAGAACGGTTTTGGTAAAAAATCACAATATTCTTACTTGAACAAACAATTTATCACATAGACCATAATACAAATTCACAAAAGGAACTACAATAAGTGAAAAAAAAAAATAATTACTAACTTACCTGATTTTAATGTACCTAGTAGGTAAAACTATTAACGAATCCTTCTCACGTATACAACAAACTCAATAAGTGAAAAAAGTTAATAATTAGTAACTATCTTTTTTGCTTATCTTAGAAGTAAAACTATTAATGAATCCATAATCTCACTTCACGATTGTTGAGAGAGAGCGCAAGCACAAATTAATTAAAAAGAACACCTACAATATTAAGGTGGAGCCATATATACACTATACTTGTATAAAGTTTTAAAACCATCATGGACTAAAAGGTTATAGAAAAATTTAGGGGGCCGTGGCACACCCTCAACCCCTTAGATCCATCTCTTCTTACTGTGCCAAAGTCCGCCCTTAGAATATTTTAGTTGCTTAGCCATCGAGGTTGAACAGTATTTGTTAATCGTTGCACATTATTATAGTTGTTGTCTGATTTGACTTGATTAAAGGGTTGGTTAATTTGGTATGCATGTGACATGTCTATTAATCCTAATTATATAGACCTCTCACATTGAAAATAAACATGTTTTAAACATTTAACTCATGCTGTAATGTGAAAAAGGTAAAGGTCTCGTCAGGATCTAGAGAAAAAGTTTTAAGGTTTCATTCCTTACCATGTGTATTAATCATGATTGTATGCATGTCCATGAATCATATTGTATGGACCTTTTACATTGAGAATAAACATGTTTTTAACATTTGACTCATGTTGTAATGTGCAAAAGGTTAAGGTTTCGTTACGTTATAGAGTAAAAAAGTTATAAGGTTTCAAAAGCTAATAAAAAAATGACAAGAATTTTCTCTAACCTAAGTAGAAGAAATTCCTCCTGTAATGTGTATTATTCATAATTGTATGCATGTCTATTAATTATTATTGTATGGACCTTTCACATTGAGAATAAACATGTTTTTAACACTTGACTCAAGTTGTAATGTGAAAAAGGTTAAATAGGTTGAATGAATTCTTCCTACCATATGTATTAATTATAAGTATATGCATGTCTATCAATCGTAATTGTATGGACCTCTCACATTGAGAATAAACATGTTTTCAACATTTGACTCAATTTTGTAATGTGAAAAAGATTAAGGTCTCGTTAGGATCTAGAGTAAAAAAATTATAAGGTTTCAAAAACTAATAATAAAAGAATAAGGATTTACTCCAACATATGTTGGAGATATTCTTCCTACCTAAGCTGCCACTAAGTTGCCATGTAACAAAATTTTAGGGATGATTATACTTTACCTCATTGTGGTTTTAGTTAAAGTGAGATGACACTTTGTGGTTTAAAAGTGAATATATGACCCCTTATAGTTTGAATTTATCTGCAAAATAAATGAAAATCATTATATTTAACGAAAATTATGTTATAGGCGTATTTTTGTTATTTTATTTTTTCAAATTAGAACATCAAAAAGATGATTTGGTCTTTTTATGCCAAAATAAAGAGTTGTCTATTGAATTTTTTTTTTATTTTTTGTTATTTCATCAAATCATCTTTTTGATGTTCTAATTTAGAGATATAAAATGATAAAAATATCCCTATGACAGAATTTTTGTTAGATCTAATGGTTTCTATCCATTTTGCGGATAAGTCTAAACTACAAGGAGGTCATGTGTTCACTTTTAAATTACAGGGGCTTTTCTGATTTTGATTCAAACCATAAGAGGGTAAAGTGTAATTATTCCAAAATTTTATTATAAAAATTTTGAACTCTTTTTAAATTTTAGGCACTATTCAAGAAATTACTATTTGTCATAGATATTCAAATAAAAGATGTAAATATATAGTCAAATGTTATTCTACCAAATACACAAGACATGAGGGATTTCTCCAACCCATGTTGGAGAAATCATGTTGGAGAAATCCATATCTATAAAAAAGAAAAAAAAGTTACATCCAAATGTTTCCTAAATTAGACCAAAGCATCACTCACTAATAATGTTATGCAACGAATGCTAGGCACCATTATAATTTTTTTTTAAGGAAAACGCAATTTGAAATTAGTAGCTTCGCTAATTGTTAAATAAAACATAGTTAACAAAATGAAAAATGAAAGCAGAAAATGTTAGGGGAAACGGAAGTGAAAATGCGGTAAAAAAATATAAGGAGAAACGAAAAGTGGAAAAGAATTGAGAAACTTGATAGAAAATTTTCGCGAAACTTAAAAGGAGATATTTAAGAAATTTAGTGACGACCTTCGAAAAACTTAGTAGAAACCTTTGAAAAACTGAATAGAAACCTATATGAATAATTTCAAGAGTTTAAAGGGAAAAAATGTATAAAATTAATATTTTAAGTTTTCAAAACGTTTTCCAAGAATTTTTGTTAAGTATCTCATAAGTTTCTCAGGAATTTATGAAAAGTTTCTCCAAAGTTTTGTAACAAGTTTCGTACTAATATCGAAAATGAAAACGCGTTTTTCTCCTCTAAAATGAATTTTTCGGTGACTATATAATCAAGGAGGATTCTAAAATGAATTTTCTCATAACTATGAAATAAAGAAGAATGCTAGCCTTAGGTGCCTTGTTGGTGAATACAGAATACTTATAGCCGGATGCTGCCACCAGACCTTGCCACCATACTATATGGCGTAGGGTCAAATTAAATAGTTTCTTATGTTATGGTCCTTTATGGTCCTAGCTTGCAAAATTTGAAAATATGATATTCATATATCTCATAAATAAGATAATTATGGAAAGATAGGAAAAGTAAATGAAGTGAAATAAAGTTAAATTCTTTTTCATTTATTTCAGTCAAGAAAATAAATAGGTATTGGATAAAAAAAATATTTTTTATTTGGTTACCGTAAAGAATGAATATATACATCTTAAATTTCTCTAATCATTTTTTGTTTTGATAAATTTGAGATCCAATTAAAGAGGTTAGCAAGTACTATGTACCAGACCGCATCTGATAAGCTCTACCTCAAAAGTATGCTCCCCTGAGCCCCCTCCGCTTTACGCGCGGCATCGAATTTTAAATTTATTTATTTGGACGAAACTACTGTTCCCCCACGATGAGAGAATCAAAGAAAAAAACGGCTTTGGTATTTCTTTCTCACTTCTTTCTTTTGCTTCTCTCTCTTCCTTAAACCCAAAATTTTGAAGGTTTTTAGTAGCCGGCCTCTGCCGCCGTCAACTACTTCCGACTCAGCAAGTCTCTCTCTCCACATATATATATAGATAGATGTTTATTGTATTTGTGTATGTGTTTGATGAAGAGAATTGTATACATGTGGGTTCCCGTGGGTGTGTCTGTGTTCGTGTGATTTCGGGATGCTTTAGTTGGAGTGTGTTTTTGAACTTTGAATTTGCTTCGGTTTCGAAAATTTTATGTTCTTGCCAAACATGAAAATTGATTGACGAATTTTTGGAATCTTCTTGTTCCGGCTTATGGGTTTTACATGGTAGTGTATAGTGACGGTCATATTTCATTGCTTGAAGCTCCAGAGAGAGAAGGGTGCAGCAATTCGTAGGTAAATGATTTTTTTGTTCGCTTTACCTTTCTAGGGCAATTTGAGGAGTTGATTGTGTTCTAGAGAGAGCTCCAAGAAAATTAATGGTGTTCTGTACAGTGAAACTCGTGGAATCGAAATGGGTTTCGTGTTTTTGTGGAGAGAGGTTGGTTAGATTGTGTCTTAGAAACGGAGTCATTAGCCAAAGGCCAATTCTTTTTCTATATGGATCTTCACGGTTGAGCTTTCTCTGTCATTACAACTTATATACTTCCGTCTCATTTCTGGGATATTCCTCTCATTGTTTTCCATTTTTTTTTAATAAGTATCGTTGTTTTCCTACTTCAACTTGATTGGAACATTGCATAGCATTAATTTTGTTTTGGCAAAAATTCTTAGTTGCAAGAATGAATTTGGAGGAAGCCAAAGGCTCAATATCAGCCCATTTATGTGATCTTCCCTCTCGAGAGGTTTTAGACAAAAGTTTGCTGGTGATTTTGCTTGACTCACAGATTCACTTGACTATTGACCAATAACTTCAATGTGTTGAAGATCTTTCTCCATTGTAGCTAATGACAACCTTCACCTTCCTGTGCAGAGTCTTTAGAAATACTTTATTTTTATTGTCAGGAAATACAGAAGACTTATGCTGTGTTTGGATCAAGGATTTGGTGAGGAAAAAGGAAAAGGATATGAAATTTCATTGTATGTTTGGTTGTTAGAGAAAGTGGAGGGTAAAAGAACATGAAAAGAAAATCAGTATGAATTTGGAATCCCCATCTTCTTCTCGTTTTCCTTTCCTTTTTTTTCCTTGATAAACTCTGATTCTAAACTGGGGAAAGGAAAAATGGGAAGATTCTTATGAAAGATAAACTGTTTAAAGAATATATTGATCATTCCTACCTGGTGTTGCATGTGCAGGGAGGAGGGGAAACTGGTGAATCGTCTTTTTGTTCACCATAGAGTAGCAGTAGCTTTTTGGTACTTCCTGTGTGATTTGGTGCGTTCTTCATAGTGCGAAAGGGTGCAGTTTGAGCAAAAGGAGGAGAAAAGCTTGTAATGCAGTGATTGCAGAATGTCAGTTAGCAAAATTTTGTGGCTCTGTTAGTAATGTCACTTGGATTGCAAAATTTTCACTGTTCTTTAATTTTTGGCTAAGAAGCACAGACACTTATAAGAAAGTGTTATATCCGTGTCGAACACGATACTCGTCAGACACTCCCTCAACACGTGTTGGATAAGTATCCAAGCGTGTACTATCATTTTATTATCTTTTAAACGTTTTAGGCACTTGGGGGACACGTGTATCCATCACTTGGACACGTGTGTCACACACTTACGCATATGAAAGACGTTGCATATACCTAATTTGATGTTTAAATTATAAAATACCTAGTTTTTAATTTTGATTAGTGTTATTTTGCATTTTTTCATTACCTTTGAGTAAAATATTTATATATATAACATATAAAAATTATATAAAATACATAATTTTGCTGTGTCCCCACAGCCCTACATTTTTTGAAAATCACCATGTCAACGTGTATGGGTCATATCCTGTCCATGTCTATGCTTTTTAGATTTCTTGAACTGATGAAATTCGATACTACTTTTGAGGAAAATAGTTTCTGATTTGTTTGTTTTTAGGGTTAAACAGGGTAATTAGAAGGAAGAGGGGTAATACGGTCTTTTGACTGCCTGATTAGCTTGATCTTAATCAGAAAGTTTGATACTAATAATTTTGAATTATGGCCTTATCGGTCAAAAACACACTGATTGATTCTTTTTGGGGTTCATGATTTCTGCGTCAGAAAGGTTGCTGAAATCAATACTGCATTTTCTTCTCACTTGTTGAAATCTATAATATACATATATTAACATATTTTTATTCATATATATCTACATATATGTTCTTATTTGCAGAAGGAAGAGTTAGAGGTTGTTAAGGCATTAAGAATGTTAAGTTTTTAGTCTTTTGTTTATTTTTTAAAATGGCCTGTTAATTTTTTAATTATTCAAAATATTTACTTATTTATAGCTGTTGGTCAGGTTTGATTAATCTTCTCGCTTGGTACTCTTTACCATTCAGATTGGTTTCAAGAACCTACAATGGAATAAAGGTATGAGCACTCCTGTGAATTGCTCTATGGTTTTGCTTGTACATTGTGGGAGCTTGTTCATTTTTTAAGCACTGACAGTTGTGATCAAGAAATTTCCTTGAATGAAATGGCTGCATGATGAGCATTGTTTAGGTTGATCTTATTTGAGTTTTTTGAAAGAAAAAACTGTTGAATTTAAATAGTTTCTGTTATTAGACGTTAATCTTCTTTCAAGATTGTTTTCTTAGGCTCCTTGTGGTGGTTTCTATTCTTATACTACGCCATTGATTTTGTTATGTAATTTTCTTAAGTACTAGCACATTTTCTTCAATCCCGTTACTCGTTCAATTTTGTGATCCGAAATTTTGCAGAACTGAAGGGCAGGGGGTTACTTGTTTCGGTGTTCTTTTGCAAAATTTTCTTGTGACCTTCAGACAGCAATTCCTGTTGTAACTCAGACAGATGAAGAAGCTCTTCCTTTTCCAATCTTCAGCATCTACCAGTGGAAACAACAGTCCAGTTCCATCACCATCAACTGGTAAGCAAGCTTATTGGGAGAACCCATCGGACAGTGGAGTGAATGATCAAGCTACTGACAAGGTTGGGAATAGTTTTCAAAGCCCCAGGGGACTCTCCAAAACTCGAAAACAAGTACATGAGAGCCAGACCTCTGGTAGCAGTCCATGTCCTAGACCGAGCCTTTCATCCTCATCAGCAGTGTTGCATAAGGGTGGGCTAGGACAGAAAAATTTGTCTCGCTTCAGCGATCATGCTCATCAGCAGCGTTGCAAAATGGTTTTCGTAGTAGCAGTAATATTTCATTCGAGTGATTCCGTCCATATTAGTTGTCGTATCCTTACTCCTGAGAGGCAGTCCAGGCCAAAATGCTTTGAAACAGCTGTTGTCCAAAATGCACATGGAGTGGAGAATCCTAGTTCTGCCTCGTCTTCCAGAGGTCACTATGATTCCTCAGAGGGCTCTTCATATTGCTCTAGTAGCGTGTCAAATAAAGTTGTGGACCCTTATATTGATGGGGAACAAGAGCTGGAAAGGAGTGCAGAAAAGAGCAATTCTGCCCACAGAAATCACATTGGAAATGGAAATGGTGTTGGAAAGCATCCCCCTGAGTTCAGTGTGTTCAGTATACAGCACCTGCTCCACCAACCAACAGTATGGAAGAGAAACCAAGATCTCATTCATTTAGGGAAACTAAGGGAACTCAACTTTGCTTTTTGTCTAGAGATTGGGTTGAGATGGGTTCAGGCATGCCTCGGAGACTCGCAAAGCATGTGATTGAGAGTCTTTCTCATTCCCACGATCTGCCCAAAACAAGTGTAAAGGAAATTGACCTGCTTCACCCACCAATACTATGAAAGAGAAACCAAGATTTCATTCATTTAGGGACACTAAGGGAACTCAACTTTGCTTTTTGTCTAGAGATGGGGTTGAGAATGGATTCGGGCATGCCTTGGAGACTCACAAAGCGTGTGATTGAGAGACCTTCTCATTCCCACGTTCTGCCCAAAACAAGTTTAAAGGAATTTGACCCTGACATTCTAATCACAATTGCAGATATCTATCATGGATCCGTGAATAGATAGCCTAGTTTAAATGCAGATGGGTTTCCCAAAAAATTTGTCCATTGGATGGACCTGATGAACCAACCAACGGATATCACCACAAAGGAATCTCAGTTTTCCAGAAATGGAACTTTTTCCCTCGTGATAATTGTGGAGTTCAGAACTCTGTCAAGGCTGAAGAGGACATAGATGTGGAAGTACTTAGAAAATCAAACGAAGCTAAGAAGTGGTTCTTGTTACTTTCAGAAGAGCTTGAGCAAGAGGACTTTCTTGAGGACAGTGGGAAACTTAACTGAAGGAAAGGTAAGCATGGGAAATGAGGTTTCAACTGTCCTACAGGCTTGAATTGCTGAGAGGACTTCAGCTGGGGAAGAATTCAGACTGGTGAGAGCAGAATTAGATTCATAGACCCGAAGACTGGAAAAGGAGAAGAATGAATTGCAGTCCGCATTAGAGGAGGAGATAGACAGAAGATCAAGTGACTGGTCATTCAAGCTTGAGAAATACCGGGCAGAAGAGCATAGGACCGAGTAAGGGAGCTTGCAGAGCAGAATGTCTCACTCCAAAGGGTTGTCTTCCTTAAGTGAGAGGGAAATGGAAAGTAGAAACAGGATTACACATGGTCACAGCTGTAACTTAAGGACCTGAATACAAGAGTGGAGGAAGCGAGGAGAATCAAATTCTGCGACAAAATCTTTCAGACTTACAGGAAAAGCATAGAGCAGCAGAAGAAGATCGAGATTGCATAGATAGAAGCTGTGGAGAGAAGGAGTTAATATGGAAGGAGTTGCACAGGTTGATAACTAGATCACTAAGAACATGCAGTGAACAAATGAAAACAATTTGATGGGTTGTCAGAAGGACTTAGTGAGGAAGTTGGGAAGAAGAGTTCCCTAGAGAACTTTGATAAGCAGTTAGGAAGTTGCAAATGGAGCAACTAAGGTTGGCAGGAGTGGAGCAGGGATTGAGGAAGGAGGTGGGATCTTATAGGCTTGATTGATTCTCTTCGGCATGAGTATATAAATCTATTATGCCACCTAAAAGCCAGCAGAATGGAGGGTGGCTTTTCAACTTTCAATCTAGATTGGGAACTGTTGAGCCTTGTTTACTGCCTGTAAAATGAAGGGCTATAATTGCTTAATGATAGCACCCAGCTTTGAACGAAGTTACTGGAATGCATCAAAGTGAAAGCAGGCCAAACTCTAGAAACTAAGCAGGGTGTTGAACCTATAAAGAATGGTTTAGATGGACAATTGGTTGTTGAATCTGAAAGTCCAGGGCTTCAGGCGGGGAACTGAAACCCTAACAAGGAGTTTACCGACAATTCAGCTGTGCTGGATGACAAGTTCACCCCGGCTGTGGAATCTGATTCGCATTGCTTGGAAGACAGATCAGGCCAACTTCTTGATCGGAGTTCAGAGGTATAGTGTGCTGATATATATTTGGAAAACTGATTTGTAAGGCAAAAACAATGAAAATAGTGTATAGCTGCTTGTTACTTTTTACCTCAGTGCATGGTGGTTTTCCTTTCAATGCGGGGTTCTGACATTTCATTTTACTAATATAGGACATTGTAAGGTCACAGCTTAAAGCAAAAACTTTACTAACAAGTTTATTGTGAGAAAAGCTGTATTCCAAAGAGATAGAGACGGGGCAACTGCAAGCGGAGCTGGCAGCTGCTGTTAGACGTAATGGCAATCTCAGGTGTGAAGTCCAAAATGCACTGGATAACCTTTCCTGCATGACCCATACGATGAAAGATCTTGAACTTCAGGTAAGCCTACAATGTCATTATCTCATCTGCTTTAAAAATTTAATGTTAAACCTCATATCAGTATATATGTAATTATATATAGTTGCACTTGCACTTGTTGCAATGGTTATTGATGAATTGTTGGGCAGATTTAGTAAGAGGGAGACATGGATCATGTTGGTTGATTCCAGTCTAGTTTTTTTTTTATTTTTTTTATTTTGTAATTTGGAGGCCGAAGCCAAAGGGAGAAATAGAAAAGACACAAGAAGCAAAAGAGAAAAAAAAACAGCTACAAAAGGAACAATCACACCTTTCTAACAGAACCCCATCCTGATGTGTCCCAAGCTATAAAAGCCTGAGCAAAAGCTGAAGGGACATCAAACTGTTGGAGCTCCATGGGGGCAGTCAAGGCCTCCTTAGCCAAGCAATCAGCGCATTGGTTAGCCTCTCTCAAGACATGCTTACCTTCGCACTCCCAGTTTTGATGTAAAAAACCTCTAATGCGAAATATAAGATTAAACTCTAGTTGAGTACATATTGGTTCCTGGATGAGGTCAACAGCCTCCCTCGAATCTGACTCAAGAACCACCTTTCAGAATTCTTTCTGCCATGCTAGCTGAAGCCCCTGGAGAATAGCCCATAATTCTGCCTTAACCAGTGATGCCCGACCAATTTTTGTGCATAAACCCAGTGAGCCACATTCCATTTGAATCCTGAATCAGACCCCCGATAGCTGCTTGGCCAGGGTCTTCTATGGAAGATCCATTTGTATTAACTTTGATCCTGTGTTACCATAATACTCTACTACGCTAGCGAATTGCGTTTTTGGTACGGTGTTCTGAAACATGATACTCTAGCATTCCAAAATAGTAATTTTAGCGATCCAAAGCGATCCCAAACTTCTTTCCTATTTATATCTTTAAAGGTCACCTAATGGAGGATAAAAAGAAATTATAATGAACAAAAATATAGGAAGAATAGAATTTTGACATAACAATATGAAAAAAAAAAAGGGTCATAATATTTCTAGAATGTGTTTTTAGATGATTAATTTGACAATAACAACAATTATTTTTATTAAATGTCTGATTATTAAAGAAAATTCTTCTAGAAGTACATTAATTCTAATAATATATAGAAGTCTACACATAGCATACCATGTTTTAAAACATTTAGTATACCACGTTTCTGTTTCCGTTCCATATACCAAAACGATCCGGGTTTCAAGCAACAGAGCTTTGACCCAATTAGGCATAGGAGGGGTTCATCTGACAATGATCTCCATCCTTCTCGATTGAATTCGAACTTCATTGGCTATTATTGCTTCCTTCACCTGAAGCCTAATACGAGATATAGGGTCCTCCGGTAGCACGAAGTTCTAGTCAAAGACTCTTTGGTTTCTCCAGACCCACAGCAGTGAGACTGCTGCCATAAAGAAAACTTCCCAATTTTCCTCCACTCCAGCCCAAACTCCCTTCATAATCCTGTCAATCTAGGTTTGCGGGGGGGATCAGAAAAAGTCTTACTATGCTCTTAGTGGAACAACTTACTTCCATATGTTATGAGGCAATTCACAATCCCTCAAAGCATGTAAAACAGATTCCCTCTGATATCCACAGGTAGGGCAAGATCCGTCATCGCTCAACCGGCGTTGGACTTTAGACAAATTTGTTAAAATTTTATCATTCTTGGCCAACCATAGTAAATGTTTCCAACGTGGAAGAACTCCTGCTTTCCAAATGTTACGCCACTCCTTCGTTGCTGGCTGGGTCTCAGGCCTGGTCAAATTTTGATAGGCAGTCTTTATGGAGAATTGGCCATCCTTTATGGCTTTCTCGGCCAAACGATCTACATTTTCCTCTTGACAGCAAAAGATGGTATTCCGAATTTTTACCAAGATGGCAGGGGCAGCAAATATTCCACCCAATCTAAGTCCCAACCTATTGATTGTCCCCAATAATCACTTATGAATTTCTCCACTTCTTCTGCAGGCACCAAACTATACGACATATACTATAGTGGTTGATCTGAAATCCATTTTTCCTTCCAAAATTTAACGTTCTTTCCGTTCCCCACTCTCCATCTCAAGTTATTTTGCAGAATGTCCTTGCCTTTGGCCATACCCCGCCATATTGAGGAAGGCATTGGCAAGGGTGGGGCTCCATATGCTTCTGCCATTATGCATATATTTCTCTAAAGAACTGAAGCCCACAAGCTTGACTCCTCCTGAATTAATCGCCAACCCGGCTTTGCCATCCAAGCCTTGTTCATATCACTTGTTTTCCGTAGCCCCAACCCTCCAGAATCTTTGAGCCTATAAACGTTGTCCCAAGCCACCAGTGACATCTTTTGCTCTGTGTCATCTCCTCTCCAAAGAAAGTTCTGTACCATCGATCAACGGTAGCGCAAATGCTCTCTGGCAGTTTAGCAGTTTGCATGACATGGCTAGGAATCGTGGACGTGACAGATTGTATGAGAGTAGCTCGAGCAGCCATGGATAGCTGCTGAGCCTTCTAACCCGATAATCTCGATCTCTCCTTATCCAAGACATATTGATATGTTTCCTTCCTAACCCTTGCATGCAATAGAGGTACCCCAAGATACATTCCCAACTCCTTTGTGAGGGCAACATTGCAAGTAATACTGACAGCTTTGGCCAGAGAGTGACTTATATTTGGGGAGACATAAACCTTGGATTTCGCTAGGTTCATCTTTTGTCCAGATACCCTATAGAACCTTTTTATAACCCTTTCATGACTTTTGTTTGTCTTTGAGTTGCCTCCCCAAACAATGGTAGATCATCTGTAAAGAGTAAAGAGCTATACCTGGACCAGTCCTAGATGGCTTCAGGGGATTCGATTGTTTTGAAAGAACACTAGCTTCAATATTCCTTCCCAGTATCTCCATACAAAAAACAAAGAGATACGGGGAAATAGATTCTCCTTGACGAAGACCCCAACCAGGTTTAAAGCAAGGAGTCTGCCCACCATTCCATAGTAGGGACAACTCTGAAGAGATAACACACTGCATGATTAGCTCAACCCATAGGGATGGAAATCCAAAACCAACTAGCACCATCCGAAGAAATCCCCAGTCAACACGGTCATAGGCTTTTTCCAAATCTAACTTAACTTCCATCCCACCTTTCTTGCTTTTAGTCTTGCGTATAGCATACATAAGCTCTTGGGCAACAACAATATTATCCAAGGTATGCCTGCCCAGAATGAAACTGGTCTGGTAAGGGCTCACCATTTGATGAAGCAAAGGTTTGAGCCTGTTTACAAGGATTTTTGAGAGAATTCGCATGGAAACATTGCAGAGATTGATTGGTCGGAATTGGCTTATATTCTGAGGATGATCTACTTTGGGAATTAATGTGATAAGCGTTCGATTCATACCATCAGGGATACATCCCTGAGTAAACGCTTGCTGAACCATGTTGGTTATAGACCCACCCAACAATATGCCAATACCGCTAGTAAAAATGCAGGGGGCAGTCCATCCTGCCCTGGAGCTTTAAAGGCTCCCATGGCAAACACTGCATGTGTCACCTCCTTTGTAGCAATGGGCTGTATCAGCATATTCTAATCTTCAACAGTTAGCGTTGAGCTCTGGACTAGATTTCTAATTTCCTTTGGCTAGTAATCTAATCCCAACTTCTTTGAATAAAGATCACGAAAGTGATCAATGGCCAAGCTTTTCAACTGCACCGGGTCTAAGCACCACGAGCTGTCTAGTAACTTGAGCGCCATAATCTTGTTACGCCTCCGCCGAGCTAAAGTAGTAGTATGGAAATACCTTGTGTTTCGATCTCCAAAGGCTATCTTCAGCGATTGCACCTTTTGAAACCGATGTATCTCCTCTTGAAGTAAAATTTTGTTAAAGTCTTGGATAAGTTGAACTTTAAGTTTCTCAAGATAGATACTTCTTGTCGTACCAAGTTCTTTCTGAATTCCTGCTAGCTTAGCAAGGATTCTTTTCTTGTTATGAAAAATATTCCCAAACACAAATGCGTTCTAATCCCGGGCCAAGGACGCAAACCGAGATACTGTGGTGTTTTTATTCTTTTTCGAGAAATCCCAACCATTTTGCACCGCTTCATCAAAACACGGATGAGTGAACCAAGCTGCTTCTAATCGAAACGGGCAGAGTTTGTGCCGTGGCACCAAGATACTGTGGTGTTTTTATTCTTTTTCGAGAAATCCCAACCATTTTGCACCACTTCATCAAAACACGGATGAGTGAACCAAGCTGCTTCTAATCGAAAGGGGCAGAGTTTGTGTCGTGGCACCTCAGCCGTAGTCGAAATAAGAATTGGGCAATGATCCGAGTGAGTGCGAGGAAGATGTCTCACCCAGGCTTCAGGGAATAGGGTCTTCCAAGACGGATTACATAAAGCTTGATCTAACCTTTCCCAAATAATATTCAGCCCTTTCCTTAAGTTAGTCCAAGTATAAAATGGGCCCGCAAACCCCATGTCTATAAGCTTGCACTGATCCAAACACTTTAGAAAATTTTCACACCTCCTTTGTTGAATTGGAGCTCCCCCTTGTTTCTCTTTTCCACTTGCAACCTCATTAAGGTCACTAGCCACCATCCAGGGGAGATTACTTACCCCCGCCATACCCGAAAGATAGTCCCAGAGCTCCTCTTTAGACACCGGATTATGAGTTAGATATACTGCAATAAAGAGTTTGTCAATCTCAGATTTATGATTTATCATAGCACTAAGGGCTAGTGAGGTTTGAGCAACAACTTCAACTTTCATTAAGTCATCTTGTCAAAACATCCAAATCCCCCCAGAAAACCCTTTAGCCGCTACCTACTCAACTTTATTAAACAGAGAACACCGAAGAATGCGCTCAGCTCTGATGTTAGACACTCTGGTCCCCAACAAAACTAGAACCACTGGGTCATGGCTTTGAACGAGGTCACGCACCGTGTGTAGGAACTAATCACTTCCGGCCCCTCTACAATTCCAAAGCATAATCTTCATTGGGAAAACTAGAAATTTGTTACCGAGTATTTGGCTAGCTGCAAATCTGGGCTGGACCTCTTGTGTCAGCCCTCCTTCTGTTGGCGGCTCATCTCTACCATTTTCATTAAAGGAAGTGAGAACATTATCTCGAACTCCTCGTCTGGGCTCACAGATGGGCTTCGAGGCCCCATCATCTTCATTTCTACGACATTCAGCTAGTGATCTGGATGGACTAATGATGGGCAGTTCATCGGGAGGCCGGTCAGCAAGCTTATTGCTAACACATTCAAGTAGTGCACCACTGGAGAGGAAAACAATGGGTTGGGTGGAAGGTTGGGGGAAGAGAGGGGGTGGAGGATGTGTGATGATTGATCCATGAGGTTTGGCAACTCTAATGACTAGTTTTTTGGATGGCACTAGCAACAGAAAATCATGGGGAGCGAAGGTTTGCTTAGGATTGAAGGGAGCCTCACACCCTAGGGTTTGGTTGGATCCCTTAGGATTAGCTAAGGGTTTTCTGTAAGACGAAGGCGGACGATCTATTTGGGTTGCCCATTTATCCTTCCTTTGATTACATTCTTTGCCACCACTTTTGGCCATATAGTTTTGCTTACCACCATCTGATTGATCCGGATGATTATGAGTCTGGTTGGTATTTGTGGCTCCAAAAGAAAAATGACACTAGTTTGCTGACCCCCAGTAGCAGTAGGTGCTACGCTATCCCCTCCCAATTGACGTCCCTCCTGCTCTGTTATCAACACATTAAATTTGGACCTAGAGGGGTCATTCAATGGCCTAACATTGTTGCCCCATTACCTTCCTTCTATCGGTGCATGGCATATCCACTACCAAATACACCATTTCGTACTAGTGCCTCCCCATGGTCCTCTAATTGCCTGCCACTTGTATTACCAGTCCCTTATCGAGATTGATGCTTAGCTAGCATCCACAGGCCAAATTCGAGCTGACTCAAGACTGTGGATTCAACTTTGTGTTTACCCGGCATTCTAGATTTTGCCCTTGGCATTTCATCCCCTCCTGAAGCTTCACCATTGTTACCTTGTACGATTGAGGAGCACCCCTCTATTTCAAGTCCACTTCCACACAGACTCTTGCGAACTCTCCCTGAGAACCACTCACCGACGCCCTGTCCGGCTTTACCACTCGTCCTACCAGGTTGCCTAGCTTCATTAGCATCTTCTCATCAAAGTATTCTATGGGTAAAATGTGAAATCGAACCCAAACCATAGTAGTGTGTTGCTCATCTCTACCAGGACAAAACTCTGGATTCCATTTTCGTAAAGTAAGGTAATAGCCAAGAATAACCCAAGGACCATCGAGTAACTGGTACGCTTCCAAATGTGCTTCACATCCGGAGTCACTCCGCAAGAGTACGGAGGTCGCACTTGTAGTAAAATACCGGAGGATCTAGTGTCGTTCTCTCCCAAGGGAATTCTGCAAATATAGCAACAAAGCTCAACTAGCACGGACACTTATCTTGATGGATTGCAAATGAAAATTCTTGTCTTTTCCTAACATAAAAGAGAACGAAAATATGTGGGTTTTGAGATGATGGTGGTTCAATGCTTCATGCAATAATTTAATGACTAATGAAGACAATAAAATCTAGTTTAATGCAATTTAGAAGAAAAACTTGGACATGGTTGTTTCGATCCACCAATTCACAACAAGAGTTTCCAATGAGAGGTTTATAACTTAAATCAAGAATTACAACTTGGATTCTTGATTCGGAAAATGTCGACTATAAAAATGTGGGTTTTTGTTTGATTGGGCATAAAGAGGGAATCTATAATTGGCACCCTATAATCAAACCTTAAACATGTGCAATACCTATACCAAACATTGATTTGTGCATAACTATTGCCAAGGGGTTATGAATCTAACTTTTTCTAATGAATCTCATACTAAATCAAATGAAACCATGAAATTTTAAGGATATGCCATTGAAGTTCATACAACTCATTTTTCACCCTTTGAAGATCTTTGGTGGATTTTCATAACCACATCCAAGGGGTATTTAGCTACTAGAATCCATGTCAAAGAGTATAAAAGAATACAAATCTACCATTAAACTATATAGAACTAGTGTTTGGTTGCTAAGAAAGTGAGGGAAAGTGACAAGAAAATGATGGAAAATGGCTAAAAAGAGTAGAAAATCATTCACTTCATATATATATATATCAAGCATTCATTTACAATGATCCAAAAGCAATAAATGACATCAAATACAAAGTATTAAAGTAAATCTAACTAAAAATCTTACAAAATAACAAAAGACCCCTTTTTGAAGCTTCTTCTCTGTCCAGTTTTTGCAAAAAATAACCTAGCATACACTTTGTCCCGAATATACAGGTTTTATACTATGCAGAAAAACAGAGTCTGTACACGCCGATCGATCGGTAGGTGACCGATTGAACGGTCCAGGCGATCGAACGCCCGATCGATTGCAAAACCGACCCCTCTGAAGTTTGCTTCTGTATAGTCTGTTGAGGAAATTCTGACGTCACCGATCGAACGACCGATCGATCGGAAAAGCGCCCTCTCTGAAGTTTGCTGCAGAAGGTCGAATAGAGAATCACTGATCGATCGGCCGATCGAACGTTCCGTGGACCGTTTGATCGGGCGATCGATCGGTCATCCTTAAATTTGCCTATTTGCCTTGGTTTAAGCTCTAATTCCTATAAGAAGTGCACAAAAAGAGTTTTAATGTATTTTAGGAGTTAAAATACTAAATTAATACTAAAATTCAACTAATCAACTAACAATTTAAGCCTAGGGATTATTATTTCTAAGAGTAATCAACACCCCCCAACTAAACCTTTGATAGTTCTTATCAAAGTATGTGAGAAAAAAAATATATATACATGTATTAACCTTATTCAAGTCAAATCTCTATTCAACTAGGTTGTGAGCCATCGCAAGGCAAATGCATAAATCATGGAAGAAATAAAACACATTGACGCGTACTACCAATGACATATGACCCTAATGATTCAAAACTCGTACAATTACGTCCTCGATGCTTCGATCCAAGTCTCATAAGGCATACACTCAACTTTGAACATGAAAACTCATGGTCCCTCAATGGAAAGCTCTTTTAACGAGTAAATGTATAAACCATGTAAGTAGAGCAATTCCGAAACCAAAAACGAATAAATTGTAAGTGTATCGACTTGGCATAGCTTCATGAAGGAATATTCACAGCTTAAGCATAATCTAGAAAATTGACATTAATGCCTTATACACAATTGAATTAAAGATTCATGTATCTTCGGATATCAAGGCCATAAGGGTGATGAATGAAAGAAGAGCCATATAAGAGGATAGAAAGTGGTAAAAGGTTTCAACATATGCATGCGCATTACACATGATGATCAATGATATTCATTTCCACATTTCCAATTCTTTTGAATCACTTTTGCAATCTTCCTTCACCTCACTTCTTTTGTATTTGATTTTTTTTTTTTTTTTTGGGAACACCTTTTCATCCCTTTCTCTATATATATATTTTTCTTTACTCTTCAACTCCATACACTTCTAACTTTACAAAAATAAGAGCAATGCATCCATTGGCATTGACAATATTTAAACTTATGCACATGCATATGAACATTAAGAAGAAGAAAAATACACATGAAATGGCTCAATGGAATGAAATGACCTATGCGTTTAGAATCCGAAGAATACAGCAAATCAAAACTTCAAAAGTGTATAAGGGTCAATAAATCTATCTAACACTCGAATATGTAAACCAAAATCAAAATATAACGAAGCTATTCAATGAATGAGGATCAACAAAAATAATCTTGAATAAATGTGATTCACTCTTCAAAGGGGATAAATAGGCTCTAAAACTCACACGGTAAAAATCTCCACCTTATAAGGACATGCATGCATAAGAATGAAACACAAGGCATCACATAACATGTTAGTGCGCAACAATGTGAATTGTCTCTTATAATGATTTTATGCCAAAAACTTGCAATGTATCATAATCTCTAAGGTGGGTTAATCATCAACTCAAATTTAGTAAAAAACATGGTATGATACTTGTTTGAAACAACCTTGACACCTTCACCGCAAAAATCCAAAAAAAGAAATGATATCAACAATTAAGGACATAACTAAGGTGTCAAGTTATAGAAAAGAGTGATACGAATACCATACAATACCCATTACCTCGGTCGGAACAATACATGCGATATAGATATCAATCAAAAAGTATACCTGTAACTGAAATGCCAAAATATACCCGGAATAGACAAAAGAATACAATAAATGTATACAAAAAGGGTATGCCACAATAGGAAAGATCACTATACAAACAGTTCAAAAATAAATATATCCACTATAATAAAAAAGATTTAGATACATCATATGAAATGAAATGCTATGAAGTGCACCATGCATCTAATCTAACTGAAGATTCGCAAAGAAGTCCCTATCATCATCCGGAGGAGGCCGGCCAAGGTGCTAGATAATCTCCTGGAGTTGAGTGGACTGTGTCTGCTGCTGCTGCTGAATGCCAGTCAGCTGACCCTGAAATGCAGCAATGGCAGTGTCCTGGAGATCTAATCTAGCCATAATGTCGGCCTGCCACTGCTGGCGCTCAGCCTGCTGAGTGGTCAGCTGCTTCTGGATGGCTGCCAAAGTCTGAAGTAACGTCCCCTCAGCTGGCTCCTCCTGAGCCTGAGCCTGAGCCTGCTGCTCTGTCTGATCCTGCCGCCGCTCCCCTGACTGGGTCTCCTCCTGAGTCCGAGAAGGCGGCTGCTGAGAGGATGAGTGAGTTGAACTAGCTGATCCCCCCTTCTTCGACAACTGGCCTGCTGCCCTTTTCTCTGTCTTCCAGTCTATGTCAGTCGAGGAGGAAAGTAGCACAACATCTGCAACACTAACCCCAGCCGCCTTAATCTTCGCTGTCATAAAGCAACCAAAGGGGATGCTGGACTGGGGAGTAGCAATCTCAGTCGCAGCCCACAATGCCATATACATGAAGTGGGGCAAGTGAATAGTCCTGCCCGTGCCAATAGCCCACATCAACTGCCCCCGCATCCTACTACACTCCACCGTCCTCCCCAATGGAAAAATCGAATAGCATGTCCAAAGGAACAGTGGGTGATATCTGGGGGTAAGCTGCCTAATCCTGATCTGTGAAGCGGTCCAGGACTCTCCCGGTGCTAAAATCTCGGCGCACATCTCCTCATGAGATGGTGGATGCTCCCCATCATAAGAGAACTGAGGGTTAGCAACCCTTGGTACACCAAACTGCTCAGCAAAGGAATCCGGGGTGATAACAACATCCCTACCCCGAACCTAAGAGCGAAGAATATGTCTGTCGCCACCAACGGGGTCCGATGAAATGTTAGCCATGAACTCTGCCACGAGGGTGGCTGAGTACTGGCCTTTAAAGGAAGCTAACCCCAACCACTAGCGATCGGTCAATGGCTTGAGCCAACCATATGACTCACCATCAAACTAACTCATGGTCCAATGCCTCTCCACTACTACCTTACGGGCGCTCCACACCCGTCCAAACTCTTGCTCCTGATTTCTCCTCCAGAAACGAGTAGTATCAAACTCTCCCTCTCTCTCCCTCCTAGCATGCTCACGCTGGAGCTGCTGAAACTGGGCTAGAGTCTGAGAGGTCCCCGCCCCAGCTGTACCCTCAGTACTCCTAGTCTCGACCATAGCTCTCTAACTAAGCTAAGTACAGCTGGAAATAAAAAGATGGACAAAGATCGGCGGAAGAAATACCTCTCGAAGCGCAGAAAACCGTGAAAAGGCGAGACAAAGTCCACCAAAGTGAGTTGGCAGGGCCTCGCTGCTCCGATATATAAACAGACTCTCAAAACTCTCAAAAACTCGCGAGCGAAATGATAATGAACAGTGAAACAGTGGGTTTTTATAGACAGCTCTGTCACCGATCGATCGGCTCTTAAACCGATCGATCGCCTCGCGGACCGATCGAAATGGAGTGCCACCGATCGAATGGCCGATCGATCGATACCGCTTCCTTTCGATCGGTGCGGTAATAAACCCGATCGATCGCTAGTCTTCACTGTTCGATCGCAACGTACACAATCGATCGATTTGGCCCACCGATTGATCGCAAATACAGCCTCTTTGAAGTTCTGTAGAAATTCACAAAATTTTCCACAACAACATGCAAATGGTCCCCCCCCCCCCCCCCGAAAAACTGGGATCATGCCATGACCTCAAGGCATGAGGAAAATGGATGAGAAAAAGAACAACGGGATGGGCGGGACCCTCAGGAATACAAATACACAACTAACTACCAAAAAGAAAAGAGACAGAAACCTATAAAAAGGAAAACAAAAGAACTACTCCTAAACTATAAAACACGACAATTTAATGTCACTCAAAGGACGGTGGATCAATGAGATCCACACAATCCAACTCCCCTTGGAATGACTCAAAATACGGCTTTAGCCGCTGACCATTCACCTTAAATGTTGAGCCATTCGTGAGGTTTTGCACCTCAATGGCTCCATGGGGAAAAAATTCTTTCACAAGGTATGGCCCGGTCCACTTACTCCGCAATTTGCCCGAAAATAGATGCAAGCGTGAATCATACAATAACACTTTTTGGCCTACTTTGAAAGTTTTTCGAATGATATGTTGGTCATGAAAGTGTTTCATCCGGGTCTTAGCAATTTTTGCATTTTCAAAGGCATCATTGCGGAGTTCATCTAACTCATTGAGTTGGAGTTTTCGGTGGGTACCCGCAACATCAATATCCTCATTACATTGACGAATCGCCCAATATGCTTTATGCTCAATTTCGACGGGAAGATGACAGGCCTTCCCGTACACAAGTCAATAGGGTGATGCGTTAAGAATGGTTTTATAACCCGTGCGGTATGCCCACAACCCATCGGTCAATCTAAGAGATCAATCTTTCTTATTTGGATTGACGGTTTTCTCAAGAATGCGCTTGATTTCCCGATTGGCCAACTTTACTTGCCCTTGCGTTTGAGGATGGTATAGTAATCCAACCTTATGAACCACTCTATACTTACGCATTAAAGACGTAAAGGGCTTGTTACAAAAATGTAAACCGCCATCACTTATCATGGCATGAGGCATGCCATATGTACAAAAAATGTTCTCTTTCAAAAATCGCAAGACCACTTGGTGGTCATTGCTTCGGGTGGCAATTGCTTCCACCCACTTAGAGACATAATCTACCGCAACAAGAATAAAAAGGTACCCACACAAGTTAGGAAACGGTACCATGAAATCAATCCCCCAACAATCAAATATTTCCAAAATAGTGATGGGGTGAAGAGGCATCATATGCCTCTTAGAAAATGTTCCTAACCGTTGGCACCTATCGCAAACTAGACAAAAAGTATGTACATCCTTGAACATGGTGGGCCAATAAAGCCCACATTGCAAAACTTTGGCCGTGGTTTTCTTGGAGGAGAAGTGTCCTCCACAAGTATGAGAGTGACAAAACTCTATCACTTGTTGAAATTCATGATTTGGAACACACCGGCGAATGATTTGGTCCGGACAATACTTAAACAAGTGAGGATCATCCCACGAAAAATAGCGCACATTCCGGAAGAATTTATGTTTGTCAATGGATGACCATGTGGAAGGGACCTCACCGGTGACAAGGAAGTTCGCAATATCCGCAAACCAAGAGGTTGAAACTTGCTCAACGGCACTCACATGCATGAGATGCTCATATGGGAAGTGCTCCTTAATAGGGGTTGGGTCCAAGGCTCGCCCATTTAAGGAAAGTTGAGACAAATGGTCCGCAACTACATTTTCAACCCCTTTTTTATCACGCATTTCAATATGAAATTCTTTGAGCAAAAGTATCCATCGAATGAGGCGCGGTTTTGCATCGGGTTTTGTGAGGAGATACTTTAGGGCCGCATGGTCGGTGTAGATGATGACCAATGATCCAATTAAGTAAGACCTAAATTTGTCTAGTGTAAAAATCACCGCAAGGAGTTCCTTCTCGGTTGTGGTATAGTTGATTTGAGCTTCATTGAGAGTTCTAGAAGCATAATAAATGACATATGGCTTCTTATCAACTCTTTGTCCTAGGACAACCCCCACGGCATAGTCGCTAGCATCGCACATTAGCTCAAATGGAAGAGACCAATTGGGTGCTCGAATAATTGGGGCTGTGGTCAAAAGTCCCTTCAACTTGTCAAAAGCTTGTTGACAAGAAGATGTCCACTCAAAGGGAACATCTTGAGACAAAAGATGACACATGGGCCTAGAGATTGCACTAAAACCCTCAATGAAACGCCGATAGAAACCGGCATGCCCAAGAAATGATCTAACCTCTTTCACACACGTCGGGGCGGGCAATTTTTGAATGAGTTCAATTTTTGCTTTATCTACTTCAAGCCCTTCGGCCGACACAATATGCCCCAAAACTGGCATATTACCACTAGTAACCATAAAATGGCATTTTTTTCAATTCAGCACAAGGTTACTCACCTCACATCTCGTCAAAACTTTTCCTAGATTACCAAGACAACATTCATAAGTGTCCCCATAGACGGAAAAATCATCCATGAAGACTTCGACAATTTGCTCAACCATGTCGCTAAATATGCTCATCATGCACCTTTGAAATGTTGCTGGTGCATTACAAAGCCCGAATGGCGTACGTTTATAAGCATAAGTGCCAAAGGGACAAGTGAATGTTGTCTTGGCTTGATCCTCAAGGGCTACATCAATTTAATTGTACCCCGAATATCCGTCTAGGAAATAATAGAAAGCCTTACCGGACACCTTTTCTAAGACTTGATCAAGGAAGGGTAAAGGGAAATGGTCCTTTCGGGTCACATTATTGAGACGGCGATAATCAATGCAAATTCGCCACCCGGTTTGCACACGGGTTGGCATTAACTCATTGTTGTCATTTCTTATCACCGTGACACCCGATTTCTTAGACACTACTTGGGTCGAACTAACCTATTTCGAATCGGAGATAGGGTAAATGATACCCGTATCTAGCAATTTTAAAACCTCTCATTTAACCACTTCCTTCATATTGGGATTCAATTGCCTTTGCATTTGACGAATGGATTTAGCCTCTTCTAAAAAAATGCGGTGAGTGCACACGAGAGGACTAATCCCATGAAGGTCGGTGATAGTCCATCCTAGGGCTCTTCTATGTTTCCTAAGCAATGTTATCAACCCTTCCTCTTGGCTCCCAGACAAGCTAGAGGAAATCACAACCGGGTACGACTCACCATCCTCTAAAAATGCATAATTTAAATTGGAAGGCAAAGTCTTCCTCTCGGGAATGAGAGGCTTTTCCTCCGAAGGAATTGGTTTCTCGGCACTAGGGTGGATGGGTTCAAAAGAAGGGGTCCATTGACCCACATGTAAACACTCCTCTCTCTCACCCTCTAGATGAGAAAATTCACTTGACGCCATGCCCTCACTATCAAGTGAAGTATGCGGTTCACCTCTCACTAATGTCCTCTCCAAAGGGTCCTTAAAAATCTCCCGCTCAAAGTGTTCTTGAACTATGCTCTCTATAATGTCTACCTCCTGGATATCCTCACATTTCCCCTTTTGTTTGGCAACCGAAAAGATGTTAAGCTCGAAGGTGGTGTTGCCAAAAGACAATTTCACTAACCCATTCCTACAATGTATGATGGTATTGGAAGTAGCTAGAAAAGGGCATCCCAAGATCACAGGAATTTGGTTGTGAGCTATACAACTCTCAACAGGTTAGGTGTCTAGGACAATGAAATCGACCGGGAAGCAAAAGTTATCAACTTGGATGAGAACATCCTCGATGATACCTCTTGGAACCTTTATAGAACGATCCGCCAATTGCAAGGTAACACGAGTAGGGCTCAACTCTCCTAGGCCAAGTTCCTTATATACTGAAAAGGGTAAAAGGTTGACACTAGACCCGAAGTCTAACAAGGCATGATCGATCTTGGTATTCCCAATGGTACAAGAAATAGTAGGACATCTGGGGTCCTTGAATTTCGGCACAGTTTTACATTGCAAAATCGCACTTTGATTTTCGTTCATCATGGCGGTTTCCTTGACATGCAACCTTCGCTTAAAAGTGCATAAGTTCTTTAAAAACTTAGCATAAGAAGGTATTTGCTTGATTGCTTCAAGGATAGGGATGTTGACCTTTATTTGTTTGAATACTTCATAAATTTCGGCATTTAGAAGTTCATTTTTTGGTTTGGTCAACCTTTGCGGGAAGGGAGTATGTTTGACTATGTCCCTTCTCTTACCCCTCTCATTTTCACTCAAAATCTGGATGGGATTGGCTAAGTTCTCCCCCCCTTCTCTCGGCTCTTTTTTCTCTTTCTCTTTCTCTCCTTGGCCAACACTCTTCCTAGAAGTCTCATCTCGAGGTGGGATAGTTTTATCAATGGTCTTGCCACTTCTAAGGATGGTTATGGCTTGCACTTGGTCATGACTCGTACTAGGGTCACTCTTACCCTCGGTTATGTGCACTTGCCTAATCGCCGGGTTAGGTTGAGGTTGAGCCGAGAATCTTTTCGGGACATTTTGGGTCAAAGCTTGTGTCAATGTAGATATTTGCTTTTGGATGTCCTCAAGTAACCTAAAGTGTTGGTCTAGCACCTTCTCTTGTTTATCAACCTTTGAACTAACCCCCCTCATGTCATTGGCAAGTTGGTGAACATTGTCCTCTATGGGCTTTCTATGGAGGGGTTGGTATGGCCTTGGTTGATTTTGGAATTGGGGCACGGGTGCTTGTTGGTATGGTGGAGGTGGATGTTGTGGTTGGAGTGCTTGTGGTGGGGGTGGAGGTGCTTGGTATGATTGAGGGTTTTGATACCCTTCTTGGTAGTTGTGGGAGTTTGAAATCCCTTCATTGTTCCTCCACTCAAAGTTGGGATGATCTCTCCATCTCGGGTTATATGTGTTTGAATAGGGGTTGCCCCCTCCTCTTGAATATTGGCCAATTGTATTAACTTGGCCATGCAAAACCTCCTTCACACCCGGAATGATTGGACATGAAGAGGTGGTATGATCCGAGGTTTCACACTCAAGACAAAATACTTCTCTCATCTCCTCACTCTTTACCGATTGAACTTTTTTCACCTCACGAGCCTCTAATTTTCTTGCCAAGGTAGCCACCCTAGCATTGACATCATCAACGTCCTTGAGTTGATATCTTCCCACCCCTTGTTGAATTGAGCGACTCTTGGGATTTTGGGTCCTGGTAAGTGCCCAATCTCTAGCCTTATTTGCCAAGTTATCAAAATAATCGTATGCCTCGTGGGGTTGCTTATCAAAAAACGTCCCCGCACACAGATTCGACAAATTGCTTGAGTTGGGGTGTCAAGGAAGAATAAAATGTGTTGATGACATGCCAATCGACAAAACCGTGATGGGGGCAAGAATTTAAGAGGTCTTTGAACCTCTCACAACATTGAACGAAAGTTTCCCCCAACAAAGGTGAAAACTGTGAAATTTGCCTTCGAATGGCCTCGGTTCGATTTTCGAAAAAAAATTTGCTCAAAAATTCCCCTTTGAGAGTAGCCTAAGAATGGATGGACATGGGTCACAAAGAATTGAACTAAAGCTTAGCTTTGTCCTTCAAACAAAATGGGAAGAGTTTCAACAAAAATACTTCCCTTGGACATGAGTTATCCATAGCAATTGAACAAGCATCCTCAAATTCCTTAAGAAAAATGTAGGGTTGTTCCATCCCATGGAATTGAGGCAACATTTGCATCATTCCCGACCTAATGTTTAGAGTGTTGTGATGGGGCGGGAAAACAATGCACGATGTTGGTGCTTACCTTGGTGGGTTTAGGTAGTCCCAGAGAGTCCGTATAGGGGGGGCCGCCACGTCGCCATGGTGGCTCCCTCTTTCAAACTCCTCATAACCTTCTGGGTTGATTTGGACATTTGGATGCAAGGGTTGAATGTTAGGTAAGCCGGGTTCATTGGGATTTGTCATTGGAATGAAAACTAAGTCAACCACTAATGGTAAGCTAGGTGTTGGTGAAGATGTGCTTGTGCTCTCAATCCTCACAAGGCGATGATGTTCGTCCCTTGTGAAATATGACATGCAAGAATGAATGCACACATAAGTTTGGACCGATAGGGTCGTTCAGCACATCATACACAATTCTCTAGGTCGGACAACGGTTTTTTCTCAATTCAACTCCGTACCTCCAATCTCCACATACAATAAGCGTACCACCAATTTGAAACTTTCACACACTAGCCTAGCTCCACTAAATACTCCCGAAGAGAGATAATTTCCTAACAAAAATGCAATGCAATTATACTATATCAAACAAAAGAAACTAGAGAAAAGAAGAAATAAAAAATAATCCTAAAAATAAAACACCTTAAGGGAAATAAGAGTGTACCGGGGCCCGAAGCCTGTAGATGCTTCCCTCGGGGGTGGTGATGAAATCCACCCTTTTTGTGTGTTTGTTTGTTTTTTTTTTTCTTTTGCTTGCTCTTTTTTTTTTTTCAATTTTCTTCCGCAATCCTTAGCTTTTGTCCGGTGTAGCTTTTGCCTATGAATTCCCCGGCAACGGCGCCAAAACTTGATACGCTCCCAAATGTGCTTCACATTCGGAGTCACTTCGCAAGAGTACGGAGGTCGCACTTGTAGTAAAATACCGGAGGATCTAGTGTCGTTCTCTCCCAAGGGAATTATGCAAATATAGCAACAAAGCTCAACTAGCACAGGTGATTACTCTTAGAAATAGTAATCTTTAGGCTTAAATAGTTAGTTGATTAGTTACATTTCAGTGTTAAATTAGTATTTTAACTTTTAAAATGAATTGAAACTCTTTTTGTGCACTTCTTACAGGAATTGGGGCTTAAACTAAGGCAAATGGGCAAATGTGGGGATGACCGATCGATCGGCCGATCAATCGCCCGATCGAACGGTCCGCGGAACGTTCGATCGGCCGATTGATTGGTGATCTTGCGATCGATCGGTGATCCTTTGTTCGACCTTCTGCTGCAAACTTCAGAGAGGGCGTTTTTCCAATCGATCGGTCGTTCGATCGGTGACGTCGGAATTTCCTCAACAGACTACACAGAAGCAAACTTCAGAGGGGTCGGTTTTGCGATCGATCGGGCGTTCGATCGCCTGGACCGTTCGATCGGTCGTTCGATCGGCCAATCGATCGGTCGTTCGATCGGCCAATCGATCGGCCGTTCGATCGGTCACCTACCGATTGATCGGTGTGTACAGACTCTGTTTTTCTGCAAAGTATAAAAGCTGTATGTTCGAGACAAAAAGCATTCTAGGTCATTTTTTGCAAAGGCTGGACAGTGAAGAAGCTCCAAAAAGGAGATTTTTGTTATCTTGTAAGGTTTTTAGTTAGATTTACTTTTAATGCTTTGTATTTAATGTCATTTATTGCTTTTGGATCATTGTAAATGAATGCTTGATATATATATGAAGTGAATGATTTTCTACTCTTTCTAGCAATTTTCCATCATTTTCTTGCCACTTTCTCTCATTTTCTTAGCAACCAAACACTAGTTCTTTATAGTTTCATGGTAGATTTGTCTTCTTTTATACTCTTTGACATGGATTTTAGTAGCTAAATACCCCTTGGATGTGGTTGTAAAGATCCATCAAGGATCTTCAAAGGGTTGAAAATGGGTTGTATGAATTTTGAAGTCATATCCTCAAAATTATATGGTTTCATTTGATTTAGCATGAGATTCATTAGAAAAACTTAGATTCATAACCCCTTGGCAATATTTATGCACAAATCAATATTTGGTATAGGTGTTGCACATGCTTAAGGTTTAATTCTAGGGTGCCAATTATAGAATCCCTCTTTATACTCAATCAAACAAAAACTCACATTTTTATAGTCGACATTTTCCGAATCAAGAATCCAAGGTGTGATTCTTGATTTGAGTTGTAAACCTCTCATTGGAAACCCTTGTTGTGAATTGGTGGATCGAAACAACCATGTCCAAGTTTTTCTTCTAAATTGCATAAAACTAGCTTTAGTTGTCTTTATTAGTCATTAAATTATTGTATGAAGCATTGAACTACCATCATCTCAAAACCAACATATTTTCGGTCTCTTTTATGTTAGGAAGATATAAGAATTTTCATTTGCAATCCATTAAGATAAGTACCCGTGCTAGTTGAGTTTTGTTACTATACTTACAGAATTCCCTTGGAAGAGAACGATACCGGATCCTCCGGTTTTACTACAAGCGCAACCTCCGTACTCTTGCGGAGTGGCTCCAGTTGAAGCACATCTAGAGGTGTGTCAAGTTTTGGCGCCGTTGCCGAGGAATTCATAGGCAAAAGCTACACCGGGCGAAAGTTAAGGATTGCGGAAGAAAATTGAAAAAAAAAAAGAAGAGCAAGCAAATAGAAAAAAAAAAAACAAACAAAAAGGGTGGATTTCATCACCACCCCCGAGGGAAGCATCTACGGGCTTCGGGCCTCAGTACACTCTCATTTCCCTTAAGGTTTTTTATTTTTAGGATTATTTTTGATTTCTTCTTTTCTCTAGTTTCTTTTGTTTGATATAGTATAATTGCATTGCATTTTTGTTAGGAAATTATCCCTCTTCAGGAGTATTTAGTGGAGCTAGGTTAGTGTGTGAAAGTTTCAAATTGGTGGTACACTTATTGTATGTGGAGATTGGAGGTACAGAGTTGAACTGAGAAAAAGCCGTTGTCCGGCCTAGAATTGAAAAAAAGCCGTTGTCCGGCCTAGGGAATTGTGTATGATGTGCTGAACGACCCTATTAGTCCAACCTTATGTGTGCATTCATTCTTGCATGTCATATTTCACGAGGGACGAACATCATCGCCTTGTGAGGATTGAGAGTACAAGCACATCTTCACCAACACCTAGCTTACCATTAGTGGTTGACTTAGGTTTCATTCCAATGGCAAATTCCAATGAACCCTGCTTACCTAACATTCAACCCTTGCATCCAAATGTCCAAATCAACCCGGAAGGTCATGAGAAGTTTGAAAGAGGGAGCCATCATGGCGACGTGGCGGCCCCCCTTATACGGACTCTCCGGGACTACCTAAACCTACCAAGGCAAGCACCAACATCGTGCATTGTTTTTCCGTCCCATCACAACACTCTAAACATTAGGTCGGGAATGATGCAAATGTTGCCTTAATTCTACGGGATGGATTCGGAACAACCCTACATTTTTCTTAAGGAATTTGAGGATGCTTGTTCAATTACTATGGACAACTCATGTCCAAGGGAAGTATTTTTGTTGAAATTCTTCCCATTTTGTTTGAAGGACAAAGCTAAGCTTTAGTTCAATTCCTTGCGACCCATGTCCATCCATTCTTGGGCTATTCTCCAAGGGAAATTTTTGAGCAAATTTTTCCCCGAAAATTGAACCGAGGCCATCCGAAGGCAGATTTCACAGTTTTCTCCTTTGTTGGGGGAAACTTTCTTTCAATGTTGGGAGAGGTTCAAAGACCTCTTAAATTCTTGCCCCCATCACGGTTTTGCCGATTGGCATGTCATCAACACATTTTATTCTTCCTTGACACCCCAACTCAAGCAATTTGTCAAGTCTATGTGCGCGGGGACGTTTTTTAATAAGCAACCCCATGAGGCATATGATTATTTTGATAACTTGGCAAATAAGGCTAGAGATTGGGCACTTACCGGGACCTAAAATCTCAAGGGTCGCTCAATCCAACAATGGGTGGGAAGATATCAACTCAAGGAAGTTGATGATGTTAATGCTAGGGTGGCTACCTTGGCAAGAAAATTAGAGGCTCTTGAGGTGAAAAAAGTTCAAGCGATAGAGAGTGAGGAGATGAGAGAAGTATGTTGTCTTGTGTGTGAAACCTCGGATCATACCACCTCTTCATGCCTAATCATTCCGGGTGTGAAGTAGGCTTTGCATGGCCAAGTTAACGCAATTGGCCAATATTCAAGAGGAGGGGGCAACCCCTATTCAAACACATACAACCCGGGATGGAGAGATCATCCCAACTTTGGGTGGAGGAACAATGAAGGGACTTCAAACTCCCACAACTACCAAGAAGGGTATCAAAACCCTCAATCATACCAAGCACCTCCAGCCCACAAGCACTCCCACTACAACATCCACCTCCACCTTACCAACAAGCACCCGTGACCTAATTCCAAAATCAACCAAGGCCATACCAACCCCCCCATAGGAAGCCCATAGAGGACAATGTTTACCAACTTGCCAATGACATGAGGGGGGTTAGTTCAAAGGTTGATAAACAAGAGAAGGTGCTAGACCAACACTTTAGGTTATTTGAGGACATCTTAAAGCAAATGTCTACATTGACACAAGCTTTGACCCACAATGTCCCGGGAAGATTCTCGGCTCAACCTCAACCTAACCCGGCGGTTAGGCAAGTGCACATAACCGAGGGTAAGAGTGACCCTAGTATGAGTCATGACCAAGTGCAAGCCATAACCACCCTTAGAAGTGGCAAGACCATTGATAAAACTATCCCACCTCGGGATGAGACTTCTAGGAAGAGTGTTGGTCAAGGAGAGAAAGAGAAAGAGGAAAAAGAGCCAAGAGAAGGGGGTGAAAACTTAGCCAATCCCATCGAGATTTTGAGTGAAAGTGAGAGGGATAAGAGAAGGGACATAGTCAAACATGCTCCCTTCCCGTAAAGGTTGACCAAACCAAAGAATGAACTTCTAAATGTGGGAATTTACGAAGTGCTCAAACAAGTCAAAGTCAACATCCCTATCCTTGACGCAATTAAGCAAATACCTTCTTATGCTAAGTTCTTAAAGGACTTATGCACTTTTAAGCGAAGGTTGCATGTCAAGGAAACCGTCATGATGAACGAAAACCAAAGTGCGATTTTGCAATGTAAAACTGTGCCGAAATTTAAGGACCCCGGATGTCCTACTATTTCTTGTACCATTGGGAATACCAAGATCGATCGTGCCTTGTTAGACTTAGGGTCTAGTGTCAACCTTTTACCCTTTTCGGTGTATAAGGAACTTGGCCTAGGAGAGTTGAGCCCTACTCGTGTTACCTTGCAATTGGCGGATCGTTCTATAAAGGTTCCAAGAGGTATCATCGAGGGTGTTCTCATCTAAGTTGATAACTTTTGCTTCCTGGTCGATTTCATTGTCCTAGACACCCAACCTGTTGAGAGTTGTATAGCTCACAACCAAATTCCTGTGATTTTGGGACGCCCTTTCCTAGCTACTTCCAATGCCATCATACATTGTAGGAATGGGTTAGTGAAATTGTCTTTTGGCAACACCACCTTCGAGCTTAACATCTTTTCGGTTGCCAAACAAAAGGGGGAATGTGAGGATATCTAGGAGGTAGACATCATAGAGAGCATAGTTCAAGAACACTTTGAGCGGGAGATTTTTTAGGACCCTTTGGAGAGGGCATTAGTGAGAGGTGAACCGCATGCTTCACTTGATAGTGAGGGCATTGCGTCAAGTGAATTGTCTCATTTAGAGGGTGAGAGAGAGGAGTGTTTACATGTGGGTCAATGGACCCTTTTTTTTGAACCCCTCCACCCTAGTGCCGAGAAACCAATTCCTTCGGAGGAGAAGCCTTCCATTCCCGAGAGGAAGATTTTGCCTTCCAATTTAAAGTATGCATTTTTAGGGGAAGGGGAGTCGTACCCGGTTGTGATTTCCTCTAGCTTGTCTGGGAGCCAAGAGGAAGGGTTGATAACATTGCTAAGGAAACATAGAAAAGCCCTAGGATGGACTATCGCCGACCTTCATGGGATTAGTCCTCTCGTGTGCACTCACCGCATTTTTTTAGAGGAGGAGGCTAAATCCATTCGTCAAATGCAAAGGCGATTGAATCCCAATATGAAAGAAGTGGTTAAACGAGAGGTTTTAAAATTGCTAGATGCAGGTATCATTTACCCCATCTCTGATTTGAAATGGGTTAGTCCGACCCAAGTGGTGTCTAAGAAATCGGGTGTCACGGTGATAAGAAATGACAACAATGAGTTAGTGCCAACCCGTGTGCAAACCGGGTGGCGAATGTGCATTGATTATCGCCGCCTCAATAATGTGACCCGAAAGGACCATTTCCCTTTACCCTTCCTTGATCAAGTCCTAGAAAGGGTGTCCGGTAAGGCTTTCTATTGTTTCCTAGACGGATATTCGGGGTACAATCAAATTGATGTAGCCCTTGAGGATCAAGCCAAGACAACATTCACTTGTCCTTTTGGCACTTATGCTTATAAACGTATGCCCTTCGGGCTATGTAATGCACTAGCGACATTTCAAAGGTGCATGATGAGCATATTTAACGACATGGTTGAGCAAATTGTCGAAGTTTTCATGGATGATTTTTCCGTCAATTGGGACACTTATGAATGTTGTCTTGGTAATCTAGGAAAAGTTTTGATGAGATGTGAGGTGAGTAACCTTGTGCTCAATTGGAAAAAATGTCATTTTATGGTTACTAGTGGGTATCGTTTTGGGGCATATAGTGTCGGCCGAAGGGCTTGAAGTTGATAAGGCAAAAATTGAACTCATTCAAAAATTGCCCGCCCCGACGTGTGTGAAGGAGGTTAGATCATTTCTTGGGCATGCCGGTTTCTATCGGCGTTTCATTGAGGGTTTTAGTGCAATCTCTAGGCCCATGTGTCATCTTTTGTCCCAAGATGTTCCCTTTGAGTGGACATCCTCTTGTCAACAAGCTTTTGACAAGTTGAAGGGACTTTTGACCATAGCCCCAATCATTCGAGCACCCAATTGGTCTCTTCCATTTGAGCTAATGTGTGATGCTAGCGACTATGCCGTGGGGGCTGTCCTAGGACAAAGAGTTGATAAGAAGCCATATGTCATTTATTATACTTCTAGAACTCTCAATGTAGCTCAAATCAACTATACCACAACCGAGAAGGAACTCCTTGCGGTGGTTTTTGCACTAGACAAATTTAGGTCTTACTTGATTAGGTCATTGGTCATCATCTACACTGACCATGCGGCCCTAAAGTATCTCCTCACAAAACTCGATGCAAAACCGCGCCTCATTCGATGGATACTTTTGCTCCAAGAATTCCATATAGAAATGCGTGATAAAAAAGGGATTGAAAATGTAGTTTCGGACCACTTGTCTCAGCTTTCCTTAAATGGGTGAGCCATGGACTCAACCCATATCAAGGAGCACTTCCCGGATGAGCATCTCATGCATGTGAGTGCCGTTGAGCAAGTTTCAACTCCTTGGTTTGCGGACATTGCGAACTTCCTTGTCACCGGTGACGTTCCTTCCACATGGTCCTCTATTGACAAGCGTAAATTCTTCCGGAATGTGTGCTATTTTTCGTGGGATGATCCTCACTTGTTTAAGTATTGTTCGGACCAAATCATTCGCCAGTGTGTCCCAAATCATGAATCTCAACAAGTAATAGAGTTTTGTCACTCTCATGCTTGTGGAGGACACTTCTCCTCCAAGAAAACCACGGCCAAAATTTTGCAATGTGGGCTTTATTGGCCCACCATGTTCAAGGATGTGCATACTTTTTGTCTAGCTTGCAATAGGTGCCAACGGTTAGGAACACTTTCTAAGAGGCACATGATGCCTCTTCACCCCATCACTATTTTGGAAATATTTGATTGTTGGGGGATTGATTTCATGGGACCGTTTCCTAACTCGTGTGGGTACCTTTTTATTCTTGTTGGGGTAGATTATGTCTCTAAGTGGGTGGAAGCAATTGCCACCCGAAGCAATGACCACCAAGTGGTCTTGCGATTTTTGAAAGAGAACATTTTTTGTACGTATGGCATGCCTCGTGCCATGATAAGTGATGGCGGTTCGTATTTTTGTAACAAGCCCTTTGCGTCTTTAATGCGTAAGTATAGAGTGGTCCATAAGGTTGGATTACCATACCATCCTCAAACGCAAGGGCAAGTAGAGTTGGCTAATCGGGAAATCAAGCGCATTCTTGAGAAAACCGTCAATCCTAATAGGAAAGATTGGTCTCTTAGATTGACCGATGGGTTGTGGGCATACCGCACGGGTTATAAAATCATTCTTGGCGCATCACCCTATAGACTTGTGTACGGGAAGGCCTGTCATCTTCCCGTCGAAATTGAGCATAAAGCATATTGGGCGATTCGTCAATGTAATGAGGATATTGATGTTGCGGGTACCCACCGAAAACTCCAACTCAATGAGTTAGATGAACTCCGCAATGATGCATTTGAAAATGCAAAAATTGCTAAGGCTCAGATGAAACACTTTCATGACCAATATATCATTCGAAAAACTTTCAAAGTTGGCCAAAAAGTGTTAGTGTATGATTCACGGTTGCATTTATTTTCGGGCAAGTTGCGGAGTAAGTGGACCGGGCCATACCTAGTGAAAGAAGTTTTTCCCTATGGAGCCATTAAGGTGCAAAATCTCACGAATGGCTCGGCATTTAAGGTGAATGGTCAGCGGCTAAAGCCGTATTTTGAGTCGTTCCAAGGGGAGTTGGATTGTGTGGATCTCATTGATCCACCGTCCTTTGAGTGACATTAGATTGTCGTGTTTTATAGTTTAGGAGTAGTTCTTTTGTTTTCCTTTTTATAGGTTTCTTTCTCCTTTCTTTTTGGTAGTAGTTGTGTACATTTCTATTCCTGAGCGTCCCGCCCGCCCCATTGTTTTTTTTCTCGTCTATTTTCCTTATGCCTTGAGGTCATGGCATGATTCCAGTTGGGGGGGCACCATTGTTATGTTGCTGTGTAAATTTCTGAGAATTTCTGCAGAACTTCAAAGAGGCTGTATTTGCGATCGATCGGTGGGCTGAACCGATCGATCGTGTACGTTGCGATCGATCGGGCGATCGATCGGTGAAGACTGCGATCAATCGGGCTTATTATCGCACCGATCAAAAGGGAGTGGTATCGATCGATCGGCCGTTCGATCGGTGGCGCTCCATTTCGATCGGTCCGCGAGGCGATCGATCGGTTTAAAGAGCCGATCGATCGGTGATCAAGTTGTCTACAAAAACCCACTGTTCACTGTTCATTCTCATTTCGTTCGCGAGAAATTGAGAGTTTTGAGAGCCTTTTCGTATATCGGAGCAGCAAGGCCCTGCCAGCTTACTTTGGTGGACTTTGTCTCGCCTTCTCACGGTTTTTTGCGCTTCGAGAGGTATTCCTTCCGCCGATCTTTGTCCATTCTGTTTATTTCCAGCTGTACTTAGCTTAGTTAGAGAGCTATGGTCGAGACCTAAGAAGCACGGATACGGACACGAATACGGATACGGACATAGATACGTACACGGGACACGGCATTTTAAAAAAATGAGGACACGGATACGGCAGGGACACGGCAAAAAAAATATTTTTATACATTTTTTGTTTGTTATGTATGTGAACATAAAATTCATAAATCACCAAAAATAAGATGAAAATAACTAAATAAGTTCACAATTATAATACAACTACTAACAAGTTAAGGATTTGAATAATTGGATTTGGGTGTTTTATGTTTTGGTATTTTAAAGTTTGAAATTTATAAATTAGACTCTATTTAATACTTTCAACAATAACATTTTTAACTCTAGTGTGTCTCAAAATGTGTCCAATAGTTGGACATGCGTGTCCCCGATGTGTCCGATAAGTGTCCACTAGAAAAAAATATTAATAAAAATATTGGACACGCCAATTGGCGTGTCCGACACATGTCCCGGTGTGTCCATCATGTATCTGACATGAATATGGCACCCTAAACGGAGTGTCCGTGCTTCCTAGGTCGAGACTAGGAGTACTGAGGGTACAGCTGGGGCGGGGACTTCTCAGACTTTGGCCCAGTTTCAGCAGCTCCAGTGTGAGCATGCTAAGAGGGAGAGAGAGGGAGAGTATGATACTACCCGTTTCCGGGGGAGAGATCAGGAGCGAGAGTTTGGACGGGTGTGGAGCGCCTGTAAGGTAGTAGTGGAGAGGTGTTGGACCGTGAATTAGCTTGATACTGAGCCATATGGTTGGCTCAAGCCATTGACTGATCGCCAGTTGTTGGGGTTAGCTTCCTTTAGAGGTCAGTACTCAGCCACCCTCGTGGCAGAGTTCATAGCTAACATTTCATCGGACCCCGTTGGTGGCGACAGACATATTCTTCGCTCTTAGGTTTGGGGTAGGGATGTTGTTATCACCTCGGATTCTTTTGCTAAGCAGTTTGGTATACCGAGGGTTGCTAACCCTCAATTCTCTTATGATGGGGAGCATCCACCATCCCATAAGGAGATGTGCACTGAGATTTTAGCACTGGGAGAGTCCTGGACCGCTTCCCAGATTAGGATTAAGTAGATTGCCCCCAGATACCACCCGCTGTTCCTTTGGACATGCTATTCGATTTTTTCACTGGGGAGGACGGTGGAGTGCAGTAGGATGCGAGGGCAGTTAATGTGGGCCATTGGCATGGGCAGGACTATTGACTTGCCCCACTTCATGTATATGGCATTGTGGGCCGCGACTCAGGTTGCTACTCCCCAATCTAGCATCCCCTTTTGTTGTTTTCTGACAGCGAGGATTAGGGCGGCAGGGGTTAGTGTTGCAGATGTTGTGCTTCTTTCTTCCTCGATTGACATAGATTGGAAGACAGAGAAGAGGGCGGCAGGGTAGTTGACGAAAAAGGGGGGGTCGGCTAGTTCAGCTCACTCGTCTTCTTAGCAGCCGCCTTCTCAGACTCAGGAGGAGACCCAGTTAGGGGAGCAGCGGCAGGATCAGGCAGGGCAGCCAGCTCAGCCCCAGACTCAGGAGGAGCCAGCTCAGGAGACTTTACTTCAGACTTTGGCAGCTATTCAGGAGCAGCTGACCACTCAGCAGGCAGAGCGCCAGCAATGGCAGGCCGACATTATAGCTAGATTAGATCTTCAGGACACTGCCACTGCTACGCTTCAGGGTCAGCTGATTGACATTCAGCAGCAGCAGTAGACCCAGTCCACTCGACTCCAGGAGATTATCCAGCACCTTGGCCAACCTCTTCCGGATGATGATAGAGACTTCTTTTCGGATCTCCAGTTAGATTAGATGCATTGTACACTTCATAGCATTTCATTTCATATGATGTATCTAAATCTTTTTGACTATAATGGATGTATTTATTTTTGAGCTGTTTGTATAGTAATCTTTTCTATTGTTGCATACCCCTTTTTGTATACATTTATTGTATTCTTTTGTCTATTCCGAGTATATTTTGGCATTTCAATTACAGGTATACTTTTTGATTGATATCCATATCGCATGTATTATTCTGACCGAGGTAATAGGTATTGTATGGTATTCGTATCATTCTTTTCTATAACTTGACACCTTAGTTATGTCCTTAATTGTTGATATCATTTCTTTTTTTGAATTTTTGCGGTGGAGGTGTCAAGGTTGTTTCAAACAAGTACCATACCATGTTTTTGATTAAATTTGAGTTGATGATTAACCCACCTTAGAGATTATGATACATTGCAAGTTTTTGGCATAAAATCATTATAAGAGACAATTCACATTGTTGTGCACTAACATGTTATGTAATGTTTTGTGTTTCATTCTTATGCATGCATGTCTTTATAAGGTGGAGATTTTTACCGTGTGAGCTTTAGAGCCTATTTATCGCCTTTGAAGAGTGAATCACATTTATTCAAGATTATTTTTGTTGATCCTCATTGAATAGCTTCATTATATTTTGATGTTGGTTTACATGTTCGAGTGTTAGATAGATTTATTGACCCCTTATACACTTTTGAAGTTTTGATTTGTTGTATTCTTCGGATTCTAAACGCATAGGCCATTTCATTCCATTGAGCCATTTCATGTGTATTTTTCTTCTTCTTAATGTTCATATGCATTTGCATAAGTTTAAAAAGTGTCAATGCCAATAGATGCATTGCTCTTATATTTGTAAAGTTGGAAGTGTATGGAGTTGAAGAGTGAAAAAAAATATATATATATAGAGAAAGGGATGAAAAGGTGTACCCAAAAAAAAAAAAAAAAAATCAAATACAAAAGAAGTGAGGTGAAGGAAGATTGCAAAAATGATTCAAAAGATTGGAAATGTGGAAGTGAATATCATTGATCATCATATGTAATGCGCATGCATATGTTGAAACCTTTTGCCACTTTCTATCCTCTTACATGACTCTTCTTTCATTCATCAACCTTATGGCCTTGATATCCGAAGATATATGAATTTCTAATTCAATTGTGTATAAGGCATTTATGTCAATTTTTTAGATTATGCTTAAGCTGTGAATATTCCTTCATGAAGTTATGCCAAGTCGATACACTTACAATTTATTCGTTTTTGGTTTCGGAATTGCTCTACTTGCATGGTTTATACATTTACTCGTTAAAAGAGCTTTCCATTGAGGGACCATGAGTGTTCATGTTCAAAGTTGAGTGTATGCCTTGTGAGACTTGGATCGAAGCATTGAAGACGTAATTGTACGAGTTTTGAATAATTAGGGTCATATGTCATTGGTAGTACGCGTCGATGTGTTTTATTTGTTCCATGCTTTATGCCTTTGCCTTGCGATAGTTCAAAACCTAGGTGGATGGAGATTTGACTTGAATAAGGTTAATACATGTGTATATTTTTGTTTCTCTCTCATACTTTGATAGGGACTATCAAAGGTTTAGTTGGGGGGTGTTGATTACTCTTAGAAATAGTAATCTTTAGGCTTAAATAGTTAGTTGATTAGTTACATTTTAGTGTTAAATTAGTATTTTAACTTCTAAAATGAATTGAAACTCTTTTTGTGCACTTCTTACAAGAATTGGGGCTTAAACTAAGGCAAATGGGCAAATGTGGGGATGACCGATCGATTGCCCGATTGAACGGTCCACGGAACGTTCGATCGGCCGATCGATCGGTGATCTTGCAATCGATCGGTGATCCTCTATTCGACCTTCTGCAGCAAACTTCAGAGAGGGCGTTTTTCCGATCGATCGGTCGTTCGATCGGTGACGTCGGAATTTTCTCAACAGACTACACAGAAGCAAACTTCAGAGGGGTCGGTTTCGATCACCTGGACCGTTCGATCGTCCGATCGATCGGTCGTTCGATCGGTCGCCTACCGATCGATCGGTGTGTACAGACTCTGTTTTTCTGCAGAGTATAAAAGCTGTATGTTCGAGACAAAAAGCATTCTAGGCCATTTTCCGCAAAGGCTAGACAGTGAAGAAGCTCCAAAAAGGGATTTTTTGTTATCTTGTAAGGTTTTTAGTTAGATTTACTTTTAATGCTTTGTATTTAATGTCATTTATTGCTTTTGGATCATTGTAAATGAACGCTTGATATATATATGAAGTGAATGATTTTCTACTCTTTCTAGCAATTTTTCATCATTTTCTTAGCAACCAAACACTAGTTCTTTATAGTTTAATGGTAGATTTGTCTTCTTTTATGCTCTTTGACATGGATTTTAGTAGCTGAATGCCTCTTGGATGTGGTTGTGAAGATCCACCAAGGATCTTCAAAGGGTTGAAAATGGGTTGTATGAATTTTAAAGTCATATCCTCAAAATTATATGGTTTCATTTGATTTAGCATGAGATTCATTAGAAAAACTTAGATTCATAACCCACTTGGGATTCTTAATTCGGAAAATGTCGACTATAAAAATATGGGTTTTTGTTTGATTGAGCATAAAGAGGGAATCTATAATTGGCACCCTAGAATCAAACCTTAAACATGTGCAATACCTATACCAAACATTGATTTGTGCATAAATATTGCCAAGGGGTTATGAATCTAACTTTTTCTAATGAATGTCATGCTAAATCAAATGAAACCATATAATTTTGAGGATATGCCATTGAAGTTCATACAACTCATTTTTCACCCTTTGAAGATCTTTGGTAGATCTTCACAACCACATCTAAGGGGTATTTAGCTACTAGAATCCATGTCAAAGAGTATAAAAGAAGACAAATCTACCATTAAACTATATAGAACTAGTGTTTGGTTGCTAAGAAAGCGAGGGAAAGTGGCAAGAAAATGATGGAAAATGGTTAGAAAGAGTAGAAAATCATTCACTTCATATATATATATCAAACATTCATTTACAATGATCCAAAAGCAATAAATGACATCAAATACAAAGCATTAAAGTAAATCTAACTAAAAACCTTACAAAATAACAAAAGACCCCTTTTTGAAGCTTTTTCTCTGTCCAATTTCTGCAGAAAATAACCTAGCATACACTTTGTCCCGAATATACAGGTTTTATACTATGCAGAAAAACAGAGTCTGTACACACCGATCGATCGGTAGGCGACCGATCGAACGGTCCAGGCGATCGATCGCAAAACCGACCCCTCTGAAGTTTGCTTCTGTGTAGTCTGTTGAGGAAATTCTGACGTCACCGATCGAACGACCGATCGATCGGAAAAGCGCCCTCTCTAAAGTTTGCTGCAGAAGGTCGAACAGAGAATCACCGATCGATTGGCTGATTGAACGTTCCGTGGACCGTTCGATCGGGCGATCGATCGGTCATCCTCAAATTTGTTCATTTGCCTTGGTTTAAGCTCCAATTCCTGTAAGAAGTACACAAAAAGAGTTTTAATGCATTTTAGAAGTTAAAATACTAAATTAACACTGAAATTCAACTAATCAATTAACAATTTAAGCCTAGGGATTACTATTTTTAAGAGTAATCAGTAACACATGGAGGTAGTTCACTTTCGAGTGGAATCAGACCAGAAAGTGGCCTTCTCATAGCCCCACCATCTCAAAGTTGCTTTGTACCTTCCAGAGCTGTTACATATGCTGGCATAACAGCTTGTACCCCACCGGTCTACTCAAAAGCTTCACTATAATTGCTTTTCTCCATGGTGCTCTGAGCCTATATAGTTCCCCCTTAGAAAAACTCACACGAGGCTATGGACTATCTAGGTACTCATGATCCTCTGCCATGCCAAATTCTTCAGGGTCTTCGAGTTCCTCATTTTCCTCATCAGAGAACATATGGGTATTCCCAGAGTCCTCCACCAGAGCAACCATGAACGAAGGTTTCGTCGTACTCGAGGGTGGATGGGATTCCACCATGACCTCCATGTCAGAGCTTCCTTCTCCCAGCACTTCCATCACATCGTCGTTTGAGCCAACCTCATGGCGACGCTTGACCTTTTTCTTGCTTCGTCGAAGTATATCCGCCTCCTTTGCAGTAATAACCTTGACAATCTCTTCCATGTTCATAGAGTGCCAATGTTTGTTTGATAGTAATAAATCCGGGCCTAGTTTTAGTATTGGTCTATACTTCAAATTATTTAAGGATCCGGACTCATTTCGAAAGCAATAACTTCATAAACAAGTTACAGTCAATCTGTACTAATATAAATAGCAAAATGTTGTTGGGTCTTTGAGCTAAAAACTTTGAATACATTTTTCTCAAATTTTTGGAGTTTTGAATTCTAATTAATAACATGTCACATTCTAGGTAGCATCTGATTGGTCAATTTTAAAATAATTGATAAGTGTACTAACTTTCATACAGTTATGTAAAAGTATAATTAAAAAAACACTCACTTTCATACAATAGCTCATAACACATATGAAAAAATAAATACTTATAAGAAAGAGCACAAAATAAGAAATTATAGAAACATTCAAGGGGACTTCTTTTTCACCCCAATTTAATATTTTTTTTAGCTAGGGTAAATTACACAGATCTCCTTTTAACATTTGCAAAAATACAGGGACCTACCTCAACCATTTCAAAATTACACCCAACTCCCTTACTTTTGAAATGTTGTTAACAAATTTCTCCTTGCGTCAAATATTTAGTAAACAACAGATTACCCATCCGTTAGTCAACCCTTCTATTGACCAACCAGTAAATGCTGACATAAGCAATAACTTTTTTTCAAAATGAGTACTTTAAGCTTATCAAACTTCTCGAATCTCCACCTTCGTTACTCTTTTTCATCTTCTTCTCTGGCCAAACCCCCCATTTCCCCCCATTTTTCGGCAAAATAAGTTCTCTGTCACCTGCCAACCCTAATCTATTAGACGGAAAGGGAAATTTGTTAACATTTTAAAAGTAAGAGAGGTGGGTGTAATTTTGAAATGGTTGAGGTAGGTCCTTGTATTTTCGCAAATGTTGAAGGGAGGTTTGTATAATTTACCCTTTAATCTACTGTTCACTGGTATTTTTTTTAAAAAAATAAATGACTTCAAACTTGACAACAATATGCATTATTAGGATAGTAACATGAATTATTTGCCTGGTTTTTTTTTGCTTTCTTCTTCTTATACCCTCCTCTTTCTTTATTTTTATTTTTCATGTTTTTGGTCTTAGTTTATAGTTTCTATATTTTAATTATTTTTTGATAATTCAGGTACCGATATATTATAATTTGAAAAACATATAACAAATACATTTATAATGAGAAAACGGTGCAAGGTAAGAAAAAGAGAAACATGCATTATTTGCCTCGGGTTTTTTTTCTTTTTTTTGCGTTCTATTTCTTTTTCCTTTTTTTTTAGTTTAAAGTTTTACTTTTTTATTCTATTTTTATCAAAAGACCACACAAAAGAAAACATGTTTTCAAAACAAAAAAAAAATGGTTTTAAATCATGCGCAATTTGTGCCATTTTACTTTTTTTTTCAAATACCATCCAATTCACTATATACCAAATGGTTCATTGGTTTTCTAAGTACTAGCTGATTTGGTTTGATTCAGATAACTATCCTTTCCACTGTTGTCTTGCTTTGCTATGACGGTATTCCATGGAGGCAGCCATATGACCCAACGAGTATGTTAAGGCTCCCTAGATGATTAAATACATATGTTGCCGTTCCTATGTTTTGACAGTATTTTTGGGGGGAGGTTGTCAATACTTGAAGTGTGAATGATCAATTTTGGTCTTAGGTATGATATTTTATCCATGCAACTATCTCAGATTTCTAATTCTTGCAAGTGTTTTGCTTAGTTTGTTTGTGAAGAAGAGAATTAACAAGGAGATAAGTCCAAATTATCTAAATGAGGGCAACACTACATGTTTTCAGAAGTTCTCATAGAAATGTACTACCTTCTCTCAAATCTCCTCGTCTTTCCTCCTCTCGACTCCATCTACCATGAAGCTCTCAATTTGGTTGGGACACCTGAGAGCATTGGCCTTTTATGAAAAAAAGGTGTTTCTATCACCTTGCTTGAGCCATAAGGACCTCATTTTTTTAAGCCAATTAATTTCCCCTAAACAAGGAACTACGTCCTACTTATGCCTTATCCTCTTTCCTCATCATGGCTTCCTCTGAAGAGAGGGTGCCTTATCCTTCCTTGGCATCAATAATTTTGATAGCAGTGAGAGCCTTAGCCTTTTCGGAGGATACACTACTCAACTCCCCTTTGTTTTGTCTCCTAACATCTGCCTTCAACAACTACAATTTGCCTTGAATTTCATTTCAACAACTAGGAGTCGCCGAGTCAAGGAACAAGCTAAGGAAGCATGTTGTTCTTCAAATTCGTTTTGATGTGTTGTTTCGATTAGCACATAAATGGAAATATTTCAAAATGTTTCGAAAACATTTCAGAAGTTACAAATATTAGTGTAGTTAAATACAAGCCTTTGTATTTTTCTCAATAAAAATTATATACTTCATAAAAAATTCTAAATTCACGTCAACATGACTTATGGTTTTGGTATATTTTGTTATATGTTTGTTCATTTCGTTATGTTCTAGCGTATTTCTAGAAACATTACAATTTCATTATTTCACTAGTGTTCCGTTTTGACCCTTTAGGAAACTGAAACATTTCAGTTGTTTTGCCGTGTCTAGGGATGGCAATGGAGTGGGTTTGGGTCCCCCTATCCCATCCCCGCGCCACCATGGTGACCCTGCGCCGCCCCGCTTAATCCTTCCCTCCCCATGCCCACCTTGCCTCCCCTCCCGTCCCCTCCTCTCCCCTATGTTAGTAACTTTTTCAAACACTTCATGAGTAAAGTAAAGACGAAAACCACTTGAATAAGAAAAAAAAATACACTATTTATATTCTAATATAATATTTATATATAAGACATATATATGTATAAATAGGCCGGGGTTGGGGTGGGTTATTGCATCTTGTCCTCAAACCAAACCCAACCCAACCCTAATTAGTATCACCCCATACCCGTCTTATAAGAGGAGTGGAGTGGGGTGGGGCGGGGCGGGGCGGGGCGGGGCAGGGCGGGAACCCAATGTATTAGGTTGTTTTTCCATCCCTAGTTGTGTCCCCTTGATGTCATCTTCTGCATTTTTTGAAATCACTGTGTCAGCTGTGTCGGTGTGTTCGTGTCGTGCCTTGTACGTATCATGTGTCCATGCTACTTAGATTAGAATAGTGCTCTTGCCAATCCATGGAGATAAGAAACCTGGCAATGCGAGAGAGCGAAGGACCACTTCTATTGCTGCAAAAAGTGAATTTAGTCCTTTCTAATGAGAAATCTATCAACTCATTATCCTCAATGAAGGTCTGGAAGTTCCTTCATAGCAGTTGGAATGTGGGAACATGGTCTCCTTTCAAAGGGGTATCTAATCACATTAAAACCCCTCCTACCTCCCGCCTCCCCAACCACCCAATACTCCACGGCCCAGCTCACCTCCCTTGCACCTTCATCAAATTCATCAACAAAGCTCTTTTGTCTGACTGAACAACAGGTGCATGAATTCCGGGGAACACCCAACTATAACCATCTTCCATTGCGAAGAACTGAGGGAGTTCTGATCCAAGAATTCACTTTAGACAGCACTCTCTTTTCCCAACAAAGGACAATTCCCTTGGACGAACCATCACCTCCTAGAAAGGTCCAATCCACACGTCCACCAAACCACAAACTCCTTGCAATGTCCAGAGTCACATTTTCCATCTTTGGTTGCTGCATGCATACTAATCTACTCTCCAATTCTTAATATAGCCTTGATGACCTTCCTTTTGTCAGGATCAGTCAACGCACTTACATTCCGAGACAAAATTCTTAGCTTCATTGAAGAAACAATTGTTGAGCTGCCACATCCCTCCCCTCTCCTCTTCAGCACTTTTATCAGACTTCACTGACTGGACAAGTTTTTTAGTTCTGTCCTTCGAAGATGTGCTCCCATCTTTTTGCCCTCCTGCTTTCTTAGACTGCTGTCTCCATTGCCTTTCAATAGCTTCTGAGAACCTGAAGTTTCCTCCTGTAAACCATTGCAGGAATCTCCCAATAAGGAGTAGATCTCCATTCACAATCTTTTAGCTGCATCAATCTAGCCTCTGGCACCAGAGCAGGTATACCCCGATTCCCTCATCTGGCCCACCAAAATCTTTTAACGATGTCAAATCATCTTCGTGCACGAGTTCGGCTCCACCTCAATCTCCACATCCCACTGGTGTCTGCTCTCTCCCACTTTAACCATGGAGACTGGCCAACTGCCCCACTTTAACCTCGGAATCTTCCTTCTCTATTTTTTGTAGTTTACCTCAGCTAAATATAGTTGGTTGTAGAATTTCTGTTTGCATAGAGGCTTTTGCATTTTAGGTTGCATTGTGCATACTCTACATTTACTGTGCAGCTGCTGGGAAAAACTTTGTTTGACACTTAAGATGATTGGGATATTGGTAGAATATTCTTCAGTAATTGGGACCATTTTCCTCTCAACCTCTGCAACTATTTTTTGTTGTTTCACAGGTTTTGCATTTCATGTAGTAGATGACGTCATGTTCTCATGAAGATGCATGTCTATTGCACAGGAGTGTATATATATATATATGTTTGTGATGTACTTTTGCTTATCATTTTTCCTGCTTTTCCATTTCACCTGTTCTCAATTACTGTAGCTGGTATCCATAGATTTACTTTAACAGTGCATCCTGGGGTTTTCTGTTGGTTCATTGAATCCCTCCGCTTCTTGCATTTTCTGGTCAAGTAATTCTGTTGGTTAGAATATGTATGTGAAGGTTGTAATCCAACCAAGGCCCCGAATAACTTTTTTCGAGTGATGAAAACATGCCATTCTAAGTACTCTCTCTCACTCTCTCTGGGGTTTCTAATTTATGCCTCATTTATAATGCTTTGTTTTCCTTCTTACAGTTGGTGTATTTCCAGAAAGCTCTTACATTTCCCTTATCATGTGGTAAGTTTGGACCTTGTACAGACGAGGTTATTGAAGTGATTCAGATTGCTGATCGTCAAAGAAGAATGCAAGGTGAGCGGTACATCGGTCTGCAGCATATTTCTTTTGGCCTTTCTCTGTCGAGAGTTGGCGACTTTATCGAGAGTTTCGTCAGTGATGGGGTCCTAAAATGTTTGGGTGGACTACCTTCAAAATTCTCGATGTTTGGGATTTACAAGTTATCACATGATGCAGCTAATTATCTCGGTAAAATCTCTGTTTTTGCATTTTTATTTATTTATTTTTTTGTGATGAGGAACCCCTCGAAGGCAGGTCCTTTGGACCCACTCCTAGAGAGTAAACCCCGGGTGTGTTGGGGAGCTCCATCCCCACACACCAGGTTAGTCAAGGGATTTGAACCCTCATCAACTGTGTGGGGAGCAGACCCACCAGCCAACTCGGACGGCCCTGGGGGCCCTCTGTTTTGGTATTGACCTCAACATCCCATTGATTTTACTCTCTTAAATTTTGATGCGGTGAAAATTAAAATCTTTTAGAATATCCAATCCTTTATTCTAAAATGGCTGTTCTGAAATTGTTCCAGGCATAAAATGACAACAGAAATGAGTTACTTATACAAAAAAAAAGATTAACACCATGAGTTTCAAACCTAGTTTAGTCTTAATTGTGCTATGGATTAGGTTGGGGAGACTTGATCTAGTCCTGTGGCAGGATGCAGTAGGTTTTTGCAGATACTTGTTTTTTTTCCTTTTTTTTTTTTACAGCTGATCAAATGTTTCAGGTGATGACAAGGTGGGACTTGAGCACTTGGTTCTGGAAATTGTCTTTGGAATGCAGGAAGGTGATCCTCTTGGGAGGGTAAGTTCCGTAGTTCTTCTGTGAGTAAGCCACTGTTTTAATGCTATCTATATGATAACCCAAGCCCAGGGGGAGTATGAGCTTTTAATTAGTTACCCTTTGAGTCAGGTTTTCCTAGTGACATTCTTTTTGGATTTTTTATTCTCTGTTTCAGTTAAGCGGTGGTTAGTGGATTTAAGAATATTTGTTTTTGTGACATGGGGTCCTGAGCTTGTTATTATAGCTGTTAATAGCAACTCTTCGTTTGTTGTAGCTATGTAAGAATATTTGTTTAATGACATTTTATGATTGTTTATTTTTTTCTTGAAGGGGACACTGGAGGAGCGCACTTCTCTGGTCTTCGATAATAACGCGTGGGATGCCGAGGTCTTTCAACATGAGAAGCAATTTGTCTCTTTTTTGGTCTTTGACACCCTTTCAGTGTTTTTATTAAACTTTACACACACACACACACATATATATAGAGAGCGAGAACAATTGTATACAACAGACTTGTGTGCTTATTTTTGCTTCTGGTTTGCTTTCCTTGTTACTCCAGGTTTGAGGAATAGTGACACAAAGTGTGGTGTGGAAAGCCGGGAGGACTCTAATGTTTTTGCAGAATGCCTACCAAAAGAATGTCAGGAGGGATCTCTACTGATTTGTGGTGACATTTTGCTCGTAGAAGAAGTGCATAGGGCTCGTGAGTCTGGAAGATTTAAGAAGTTGGCTGCAATTCGTAAGGAGAAAGTGCAACATTAATTCTTCCACGCGATTTGGAAGTCAAATATGCCCTTGAGAACATGGCGGAATATAGGTGATGTGGAAACAGTAGTTGACGCATCGTCGAGTGTAATAACTAGATAAAAGAAAGAAGTGGAGCAGTTGATTTACATGTTCCAAAGCCTTGCATAAATACGTAAATATAATATAATATTATATTATATGTTTGTTTATATGCATGGGTGTGCAATTAGCTGATTTATTTGCTTATTTAACTGATTGGACATGTGCCGATGAACCTGAAGTATGCTTCCTGTGCTGTGTTGCTACATTTTTCTGGTTTCCAAGCGGCAGGTGATTGTCTGCCTTTGTCTTTGTGATGTGGATGTCAAAAGAAAATTGGTATATAGACAAATTTATTACTTTTAAGAGTCGCCGCTCAGAGCTTTTTCTTTTGGGCCAATTCTTTATTGTAGCTTATGGCATGCTTGACGTGTAGCAAATGTCCCCTAATTGCACTCATCAGTCTCTGCCACAATATACACCCGAAAATACCGAATTTTTTTGTAAGTTTGGTCAGTTAGTGAAATATTTTGGCGTTTTCTTCAAAAGGGTGAAATCTGGTGGTGTCCCATGTGTACCAGAATTTCTAATTAGAGTCGATGCCATGGATAAAATGATCCCAAAGATCATTTGACAATCCTTTAGTCATGTTGATATCTCGAGAATTATGAATGCAGACCACAAAGAACAACCTACACCTTTGTATTTTTAAATAAAGATATGCTTCTCATCGTTGCGATGCAAGTCATTTTCATGTCTCCTCAAAAAGACACAGCAGAAACTAGGGGTAAACCAAGCTTTTAATTATGATCAACACAATCCTTCTAAGGTGCTACAACTAATCTCCAAGCATAAATCAAAAGAACTTCCAACATAGATGAGGTCATACAGATTGTAAAACTATCCAATCCTTATATAACAAGGTCAAAAGCTTAACCTGCAATTACCGGTACGTGTTGTTAATTATGCAACCAACACAAACACAATCCTAATATCAAACGAGCATTCAAAATTATAACCTCTAATATCTTTCATCATACCACATGGTTTTGAGAACAGTGTTAATAATGCAACCAAACACAACACAAACCAAAGATCCAATAAGCATTCAAGTAATAATAATAAAAACAAACGTCTAGTATGTTCATTATCCCACTTTACTTCAAGAACAGAAACATAAGAAATCTTTTGCAGATGAGTCCTCCCCACGTTGTGTGACCATCCTCTGGCATCACACGAAGAATTTAAAAGAACTAGCACTGAAATCATAGAAAATGGAGTTAGAATTTATTAAGGAAGATATGTAGAGAAGAGTCGGTGAACAAATCAAAACCACATAAAGCTAACTCCTCTGAAGTTTTTGATAAGAAAGTTTTCTATGAGAATTTTCTCAAGAAAGACAATTTATACTCACCAAAAAGAACCGCAAGAGATAGTTTCTAGTCCATGAATATCTGTTTCAGAAGTTTGTTCTCGGGCGGCAAAATCTTTTCACGATAAGACTTCTCAAAGGCACCGGCTCGCTGATAAAATGCGAATATGTGATTTGGGAAGGCCTTCTCGAAAAGCATTTGCACATCTTTCTCGTTCTGGATACCCTACCAAATTAAACATTAATTCAAGTGAGAAATATTAGGTATAGTGCCAAAAAAAATCAATAATTTGTGTCAAAATATTTTTACCATGCCTTGAAGCACCCCTTTATTATTGTCAAAATGGGCTAAGCTCTTGCTGACTAGAGCTAAGAAGTCCCTTGTTGCGCTTTCCACTGTCTCAGAAAAGTTTAATTTGACAGTACTAGGTTGTGTCATTCCGTGTGCCTTTTCAAAGTTATCGATTACTGTTTTCAGTTTAGACAATTTAACATCCTTTTGAATGATAGACAACCAGCTTGTCGGGTTGGCTCCAAGGGGTTGCTTCTCGGAAATCTTGACCTTAGAGCGCTTCACAAAGTCCCATAGATCACAGATAAATCCGATCCTCATATCCATTGTCCAGAAAAGAGGGCTCAGTGCTAATCGCTGCAAACGGCTACAAAAAAAAAGAAATGCAGTAAGTACAAACATACAACAATAAAAACGAAAACGAACAAAAGAGAATGAAAATGAAGTAACTGTTGAAAACATAAGGAAGACGTTAAAAAAAGAAGGTGATTAGAAATCCAATAGTACTGTGTATTTGAAAGTAAATCACTTACTCTTTGTATGCATCTTTAAAAATATCGAGAAAATCATTCATTTCTTGATTTGCACCGGGTTCGTAGTTACATTTCTCGTTGATGGTCTTTATAACATTTACTAATTTTGCCCAATATTCTTGCTTGGAACCGCTTGACGCTGTAGTAAAAATTATGTTTTAGCTAGAAAAAAATAACTTATTACTGTGAATTTGAGAATTATGATTAAAAAGCTTACCTCTGGCTCTAAAACCCACTATGGTGATGTGGGGCACATGTCCATCCAAAATAATTATATTTGCCAGTGATGGTTGCCACTCAACTTCAAGCTTCATCATGTGACTATATACTCCAAGCAAGTCACTACATTTTGAATTAAAAGGTTAAAAGAGCATCAAACAAACTAAATAGCTATATAGATTATTATAGAGGATATAAAATCTTCAATGTTGAGCCTTACATCAAAATGTCTCTATAGAACCCGGAGATCAGATGCCCATCCAATACAAGTCTGCGTTTCATATCCTCCGACTCCAAGAACTTTTCTAGAGGTATGCCAAGCTTTTCACAGGCTAGGTAATACTGTTCTGTGCCTCCCACCTAAAATTGATTTTTAACACAAAAATAAATAACGTTATAAACTATTAATTTCAGTAGAAAATATATGAAATGTAGATTGTTGGCCCATGTATATGACTAGTTCCAAGCAAATGTAGTTAAAGGTATAGCTCCAATCCTTAAAAGTCCAACCTCATATGCATTGGTTATTGTAGAATATGTGTAACATAAACAAAACAGAGAAACTCAAACTAATTTGAAACAAGAAGTCCTAGATAGTAATTCATGGAGACAAGTTGCTATGGTTATATAATGTTGCTATAGTGCTTGTGATTCAATTCTTTTGTTATTGGTTTGAGCCTTCTAATTAAGTTTTAGACTTGGGCTGAGCATTGGAGAACCAGATACCACCTGTTGCCAGGAGGTGTGCAAAATCTCTTTAAAATTAATATAATCCAATGGTTCATCCAAAAGTTGAAGAACTTGAAAGGATTTCTTGTCTTCTACCTCTGGCAAAATGCGGACTATAATTGGACAATGATCAGAAAATACCAGGGGCAACAAATTCAGATTCAGGTTCTTTAAATCCTTCTTGCCACTGGGAGTTGACTAATGCTCTATCTCAAGGTTTTAACTTTGATAGCTCCAATAACCCCCCTCTCTCTTGGTTGTCCAAGCGAACCAGAAACCTTTTGTCTGCCTTCATAAGCCAACCATCTTCTTTGAGGTTACCAGAAAGAAACTTCTCTTTCTTTCCACTCCTTTCTACTCATTTCTGCATAACAGAATTTCTGAAGATATTACATTTTGTGCAGGCTTAGGCGTTTCCACTGAATTTTACCTCAACAGGAATACCATCTCCATTTGGGATTCTTAATTAGTTCCAACTCTCCAGTAATAGAAGAATTTGCTGAAACTTCAATACAGATATTAGCAAATTAAGCTAATCCTTTTGCAACTTTCTACTATCATTTCTGCCTACAAAAGGTCTACCAATAGCTAGCAAAAGTACTAGCCCTTTTGCTGATGTTTTCATTTGCATTCATTCAAGAAGGAAGTTGAAGCAACCGACGAGAGTGCACACAAACCACTGAAACTACAAAACCTACTAAAATTAAACCAGTAATCAAAGACTATAAACTATAATTATAATTTTCTTTGTGTCATAATCATAATCATAATCATAATTGCAGCTTTTATTTTAAAGATAGAAAAGCAATTAAGAGAAGACATGAACACTTCTACATGTGTGAGAGAGAGGGAGAGAAGCAGAGACAACCTCAAAGATGGGATGCACATTGCCAAAACTAGTGTGCCAGTTTGATATTAGAATCCTCCTTATATGTTCTGGCTCTTCTTTCGAATCAAATTTCTGCAGGTGGTATGGAACCGCTAGAAATTCACTAAAGAACACCTCCTTGCATGCAGCATCAGAGATGCGGTGATTAACAGTCCAAACGCGACCACCAGTAAAATTTGCCTTCGAGAAAGAAAACAAAATTTTGATGATAAACAAAAATCACACACACATAACAATATGACCACGAATCTACGACAATCGGGGGTTCAAAAATATCATTCTTATGACAAATTCTACTAATAGTGCGTAGAATAAAAATCAGAAAATTAAACTAAATAAAGTTGGTAGAAAAACTTATGGGCGCCATGTCATAGATTGAAGTTCCAAAAAAAAAAAAAATCCTTGGGTAATATGCACTTTTCTAATATAATCACTATTTATATAACTCTATTAAAAGAATTTTTTTCACAGAGGATAAATTCTAAGTCTAGAACACACGCGGACAAACACACACACACGCATGATAAAGCTCAAAAATTGAAAACTTATTTTAGAATCACTTTATAATATATGTACATGTGATTAGAAACTTACAAAACAGATCATTATTATTTAGTTTTTGACTTCTAAAATAAAAAGTTATTAATTTCATACTTATTTTGTATTCTTCCATAGTTCTCCTCTCACACAGGGCCTATGAAGGGCCTATTCATATGAGAAAGAAAACTATGAAAAGCACAAAAATGGCATGAAATTATCAGCTTCCCTTATAATGAAAAATATATTTCAAATAAATAATAAAAAGTCTTAGCATCCAACTTCTCTCACTTACTGTTGCATTCACACAATAATCAATTGTGGTTAAAGTTGTGTGTTACAAAATTCACTTTAGTAGCTCTGATTACCCTTCCTCTGATCTTTTCATATCCACTTTTCTCACTATCTCATAGATTTCAAAATAAAGCTGCAAATGGAAGTCTACTCTTAAGATTGCTGGGCAACCGAGTTTCAAGAATATCATTCTTATCACAAATTTGAGTAATTAGTATGGACTAATCTGCTACTATCAGCTCTGATTCTCCAAATCTTGAATAAAAGTAACAACATTATATAGAATATCTTGGCACTGACTATATAAGACAGGAAGCTGAATTAGTGTGTTCTGAGAAAGCAACAACCACTGAGCAACCCCAGTAACCTTTTTGTGTATTTGAGAATAAATGGCTTTCAATTAATACTGCCATAGCAACTAGGACATATTCTTAAACGGGCAAAACATACACTAATGTGACAAACAACAAACCTTACTTATGTGATACTATGAAAACTAATTCGAAAGAGAAACTGTGAGTGCATTAAAACCATTGCAGCTCAAATATGTATACACACACACACACACATATAAATACATAACATTTAAGCAAGTAACATCACTAAATTGACATTTTGTATTTTGAGATGCCTTTTAAAGTATCCAACATGAACCTCACCGTGTAGGTCTGCATGGGAAAGTCCTCAACTTCGATCAAGGAGAGCAAAGAAAAATATATCAATTTGATCAAGTGGGGAAGTCTTCGACTTGGACCAAGGAGAGCAAACGAAAATGTATCAACTTCAAGCTCACCTTGTGATGGAGGAAGGAGTGTATGGAAACGAGGTTATGAGTCTCAACTAAGTACGGTGGTAAGAGTTCACGAATAAACTAGAAAGAGACACACAAAATGCGTGAGGGGGAGAGAGAGAGAGAGTGTGTGAGGGGAAAGGCTGTCACTTCAAAAACACAAATAACGTATGATGATCTAGTTACAAAACTACCCCCACTTACCAGCTGCTTGCAGGATTTTAAAAACCATGAATTGGTTTTAGACCTTGTTGAGCTAACGTATAATTACATAAAAAAAAATTCCATGATTTTTGTACACAAAACTCTATCAAAACGATGTGCCAGTGGCACTCTTTAAATTATGAGTCATGTTTTGGTATGAAATAAATGAAGCACAAATAGCCACATTATTTGCGTTAAATTTTGTACAAAAATGATGTGTGTATAGAATTTCAGAAAATTATATTAGCCATATGCAGAAAAACATATTAGAGGTAGGAGTAATTGCTGTTTCCATGGTGTGAATTTGTGTTATAAACATTTGAAGAATTAATTTAGCTTTTATGAATATTTTTAAAATATTATAATCTAATTTAACGAACTGTTAAGGGTTCAATGGAGCTATTAGGGTTTAGATTTTTTTCTTGGATACTCCAAAAATGAAGTGTTCTGCTGGCTTCCACCTATTAGGGCTTACACATATCAATCACTGTCAATTATTTCTTATGCTTAAAAGTACATAAGTCATTTTTTTTAATAAGAACATGACAAAAATATCATGAATTAGGTTTTAACTGGCCTAACTAAGTTTCTTGGATATAAATCTTGGCATATAAATTTGATTAGACTTTAAAATGTAAAGACTCATATAAGTGCATTTATTTGATAAGATCAATTTTGTCACAAAATGGTTATATCATGCACCATCTGTGTTAGAGTTTTGTAGTGAAAAATATTGAATTACTTATTTTTTCTTTTACCGTTTATATTGGTTAAAATTATATTTTTATTTTTAAAATTTCTTGATATTAGGTTGTTTACAAATATTATTGTTTTGAATAATGTGTAGATACTACAAAATTTGAAAAAAATTTATGTAAGATGAAAATAGGCCCATGAATTTGAAAAATAAAAAAGTAAGAATAAATAATTTTTTGGCGCTTATAATAATTTTTTCCAAAATTTTATTTTGAGTGGTGTGATGTATAAGTACTCTATAACACAATTGCAATGTGGACTAATAAGCAAAATTTTACTTTACTAACATAATAATGCAATGATAAGTTTTGTAATAGGTGTACTTTCTATTCCATAAGTTTAAATTAATTTATTTCTATCAAATGGAAATTTAAAAAATGAGCATAATTAATCGAAATTTGAAAAAATTTCCATATTAATCAGTGGTAAAAATTTAAAAATTACAAAACTCTAAATAGTTTGAAATAATCCTAGAGAGGGGTTAGCCTAGCTGTAGTGACGACCCTAACCATGCCTCTGGTAATGAGAGGATAAACGATGTCGTGACATATATTCTTACATTTTTTAAAATTTTAAACCTAATGGAAATGAATGAGTCACAAATTAAGGGATTTGAGAGACAGTCCTCTATTGATTAAGAATCAGCGATTGTATTTGAAGTGAAAGAACCAATAGTTAATTAACTAGTTTATTTTTGTATTTTATAAATAAAAACTTTTGAAAAAATGGGAACTATAGTAATATATAGGTTTTAATTTTGACATATGTCCATGAGTCTGTTTTTTTATATTTCTAATTAGATTTTTAAAAAATTTAAATTTTGATGCACTAACAGTGTATAATTATTTTACACAACGGGGCACCAGAATGCAATATGTATCTTTTAAAATTTAAGTACGACGTAATAAGCACAATTCAGGGACATATGTTTGATTCTGGTGTTAGCTTGTTTAAATAAATTATACACTATGAGTACATCAAAATTAAAATTTTTAAAAATATATGTCGCATTTTGATATTCTGCTTATGTAAAAGCTTTTACACTTTCAGTGTACCAAAATTAAACTTTTTAACAATGGCAGTATTAAAGCATTTATTCACTAGATATTTATAGTTTAATCCTAAGTTTTTAACTTATTGCAGTGATATTTTTAATTTTTTTTTTATAGATATAAAAGCTGTAGAACCCTCTACTCTATTATAATATATCTTTAAAATGCATTTATCTAATAATTACTTAAGAAGTCAATTAGTAGTACTCTCTAGAATTTTAAGCAATATACCATACGAAGCTTTTAAAATTATAATTTTTGTTTATAAAATTAATTCACATATATGCATATATAAATATACAAGTGATTGATTCAATTAACATAAATAAAATATTATTTTTCTAAATTTTTTTTTTTATCATGACCATTGGATCACGTTGTCCTGATGTTTTGTGACATTCCATTTAAATGATGAATTGTGTGATATTTTTCTCACACTAAAAATTTTAAATTTGAAAACTAATCATTCAGCTATGATAATGGCTATAATTTCTTAAAAAAATAGTTTTTATTTAAAAAAAGGGTAAACAATTATTTTTTCCAACTTTGACATAGATTTTAATATCATCATTTAACTTTGGTTTCTATTTAAGCCCTCCAAATTTTAAAAATAAGTTAATATAGTATAACATTTTAAAATAGAAAAAAAATCAAAAATTAATTATACTTTGACCCTCTCAGTTTTGATTCAATTTCACTTCATCGGCTAAATTAAAAATTATTATAATTTTACCCTTAAACTGTTAAAATTCCAATTTGTGTTGAAATTATTAACAAAAATAAATTAATGTTTGTAGCATTTATGATATGATACACTATAAGATTTTCTTATATCTAACTAATAAGTGTGTAGGTTTAAAAATATCCTTGTTATTGACAAGGCCAATAAGTGTGGTCAACAAAGATAAAATTTTATGGATGATTTTGATTATTTACTTAGGTATTTTGAGAGGGTTTATAACAATTCATAGCTATGAATTTTTTTTCCTCCTTGATTAAGAGATTAATTAGCATAGATTTTTGACCAAACAAACCACTAATTTTAAAATCTATGTGCGTAAAAATGTAACACTTTTTAGTTTAATGAGAGTAAAATGATATCAAGTCATAGATAAGAGGCTCAAAGCATATTTAATTTTTAGCTTTTTTAATCTATTTTGAAATGTTGCACCACATTAATTGATTTTTGAAAATTGAAGTGCATAAATAGATTGATGAATGATACTGAAATTTGAGTAAAGTTAGAGGAACAAATGATAGTTAACCATTAAAAAGAATATACACATGGAATCACATAAATATATTGTTATACTTGATGACGTGGTGTGACAGCCACTCTAGATAATTTCTCTCTCAGTAGATGGACATGGCTGTACATTCTTGCACATTTGCATGACCAGACTGCTCTTATTCCATCTTAGGATTTGTATTTTGTGATTTTTTTGCATAATTTTCTACAATACTATGGGTGATTTTTCAAAAATTATTCAAGACTTTTGGAGTGTCACGTGTCATTACTCCTTCGTTTATTTGGGGCCTCTCACCTGTTAAGTGGATATTTGATTCACCTAATAGAGGACTATACTGCTATGTGAATAGTATAGTAAGGATAGCGTGGTGCTCTAAAAGCACTGAATAATTTTTCATAGTTTTTCAAGTTATTTCAATCGTTGATAAAAAAAAAAAAGGAAGCATATAAATCTTGGCCCTTGGATGGGAATCTTTTCAAAACCAGGGGTTCATTTGAGTTGATTTTGGGAAAAAGGTGAAAAACATATTATCACTTGACTGTTCTTATTTACTTTAGAATGTGATCGAAATTACCACTTGTGATCACAATTACCACGAGATGTGAAAAAAGCACAAGTGTTTTAAGGGAATTTATGCTAACCGGAAAAGTGGGTAATCGGTCAAAAAGCATGAAAAATGTAGAAAAATAGTACACGTATGGCAGATAACTGTTTTGGGAGGGGTATGCAATGTAGAATGAGTCCAAAGCGCTAAAACATAAACGAAAACAAGTCAATGGGTAAAAATGAAATTAGGAATTATACATTAATAGGAAAATTTCCCAAAACTTCTCAAAGGCTAAAATTTTGTTACAAAACCTGTAAAATATTTTGAATATGTATTTACAAAAAAAGGTACTTACGATATACATATGAAAAATATAATATATATTCTATCTTTGGTATAATATGATTATCCATTAATAATATATATTATAGCAATATGTTAAGAGATTTTTGAGGATTCAACTCACAATCTAACTTTTGCAGATTTTCTATTTTCTTGTAATAGTAAAATAATAGATGTTGCAATTTTATTAGTTAGCCTAAAGACTCTCACTTTACTAGACTTATATATACCATATACATGGGCCTTTGATTCCTAAACTTCATCAATTCATATCATACTTTTCTAAAATCTTTTCCAAAATTTCTTTAAAAATATAGACTATCTTATATTTTTGAAAGTCACTGCCTTAAAGTTACTAGAAATTAAAATTTTGGTAATAATAAAATAACATTGTAGCAAATTATTGGTTAAAAATTATAATTTCATCATACTTTTTTTAAAATCTCTTTCAAAATTCAAACTATCTATATTTTCTAAAGTCACTTGCTTAAAAAAATTTTGGTAATATTAACGTAAAACTGTTATAATTTGATTGGTAAATTTTTTTTTCAATAACCGAAAAACTCTAACTAATAGAATTTAATTCTAAGTTAAAAGCTCTCATTTTTAAAAGTTTTAGGTATAGATTCTTAGTCAACATATATACCATCATGCAACTTTAGGATTTTACTAGTTCTAACATCTGTTACACCTAGGGTGGACATTGGGTGGGCTGAGCCGAGGTCAGATCAGATCGGGCCTACACCCAAAAAAAATTTTATCGGGCCCAAAACCAAATCTTAAGCCTGCCCATTTAATATAAAATTTGTTTAATATATATATTTTTCTCTATAAATAATATATATACATATATAATATCAAATCATGAAAAAATATATTATTTTATATATATTTTGGGCTATGCCAAATTTTAAAGATAATTCTCAAGCTTGTCCATGAAACCCTAAAAAAAAATTTTAAGCCCCATAATTTATGGGCGAACTCGAGCGGGCCTATCGACTTCTCGACCCACGTCCACCCTAGCTGCAACAACGTAAAAATACAAAAGGGTTCTACCACCTCCCTCTCCCTCTTTTTCTCTTTCTCATTGCTATCATTACATGTGTGTTGTTCCCACACAAAACTATATATAGTGCTACATACGAATCATTCCATGGTCCTCTCTGTTGGAAAAATCTCACATAATGTTTCCAAATATAAACTATAACCATAATAAAGTAAAATTAAACATAATAAATAATGTGTATGTAATAATGTGACATGACAAACTAAACAATTCATAAGCGATAATGCAATAAAATATGCAATAAAAGGTAGATCAAGTCAAGTGTTGCACACTCTCTCATTAAGACAGATTCGCCCTCCATACAGGTGCCCATGAGATTAACGGGTGTTTATCTCAACGATAAAATGATCACGACATTGAATAAGTAGCACTACAATATTTAGGTCTAGTAAATGCAAATGTTAGATTTTACTCTCTCCACGTGCAGTATGAATGCAATATGTATGAAAGAAAATATAAGAAAATTTCTGTCTAATTCAACACAGAATTGTGACAGTAAATTTCATACATAAACCTACACCGTTTCTGACAAAATCGATATGGTATGATAATGACAAGACAGTATTTCCTACGGTAGAAATATACTGCAATTCTATACAATTTTAACGTAGAAATTGAATACAGAAACACAGAATAAAGTAGTTAAATTTTTATTGAAATTCACCACACAACATATATAGAAATTAATCTGAAAACAAAACCTAGAAAGAAATCCGTACAAAATTTCTAAGTCTGAAATGAAGATCAGAAAGACTAATTGAATAGTTAGAATCCGCCTGGAACAGTAGCCTAAATCTGGGCAGCACTTTGCCGAAGATGTGAACAGACGTCGCCGGAATCTGGGTAGAATGTCGTCTGGTCGGTTGCGGCAGGACTTTGCCGGAGAGAGAGAGAGAGAGAGAGAGAGAGAGAGAGAGAGAGACGAACAAAAACTCTGTTAAAAACTTTTTTCGCTTCGAAAGGGAAATCTTTCTATATATAGAAAGATTCGCACCCTTTCAAAATGGTGCCAGCGAAACGCGCCCTTAGGAAAAGTTGTAACCGTTGGAATTAAATTTTAATTTGAACTGGTTTGGTTTTTGCCCGGTTCACACACATCTGATTCAGACCGCGTCCAAAAATTAATTATTAAACCTGCCTAAGCCTTTTTAATGTTATTTTAAGCGCACCCGAACCTTAACCTAGCCAAGTCGACTGAGGGTGGCGGTGCGCGTATGTGTGGAGTATTGAGCCAACTCATGAGTTCCATATATCCTCTCCCTTCCACAAAAGTGGGGTGCCCCTTGGGGCCCAAACCCATCTCTAAATTTAAGCTTTATATAAGGCAAATTACATCCACCTTCCTTGAGGTTTCAGACTATTACAACCTATCCCCTGAGGTTCTAAAAATTATATCTTCCTCCCTTGATGTTTGAAATGAGTTACATTTTTTCTTAAATGTTAAATCTTTTAACAGAATATATGTGATATTTGAAAAAATAAATAAATTTATTACCTAAATTGCCCCTAATGTGCATGAAATGACATAAATAAGTTTTGTTTGCTTATGAAATTAATTAGTATGTTAATTTTGAGTCTTCTTCTAATGGAAAAAAAAAAAGATGCATTACCTGTATAAGATTCTAAGAGCAAATTAAATGTCACATCTGTATAAAAAACCATTTTAATCAATAAATAAATTATAAGTCTCATATTTTTTTAAAAACTTTATATGCTATAATTAAAGCCCTATATAGATTCTATAAATTTTTATAAAAAAATTTCTAGTCAATATGAGAAAAATACCCTACAAAAAGTAATATAAAAAACAACAACGTTAGTTAACTTACATTAAAAAGAGAACGGTTTAACTTAAGAAAATCAATTATATCAAAGTTTTTAGATCTTATATACTATAAAAAAATCAACACACGTGGAAGAATTTAGAAGCAAAAAAATAAAGATTTAAAAAATTAACACACAAATTAATTTCAGAAGCAAAAAAAAAATCCTACTTATGTCATTTCATGCACATTAGGGGCAATTTAAGTAATGAACATACTTTTTTTGGCTGGTATCACACATATTCTGTTAAAAGACTTAACATTTGAAAAAAAATACAACTCATCTCAAATGTCAAGGGAGGAGAATGTAATTTCTAGAACCTTAAGGGGTTGGTTGTAATAATGTGAAATCTCAAGGGAGGTGGATGTAATTTGCCCCTTTATTTACCTATTTATTTTTCAATAGAAAATCAATGTGGGACAAATTTTTAATTTAACCCAATAACCATACTCGTGGTACCTATTTTAGAGACCATTATCTCATTCAAACCTCTATAGATTTGAGCAAATAAATGTTTGTTCTTCATCTCCTTATGAAGAAGAACATAAAGCACTTTGGACTCACTAAAAAAGACATGTAGGTTATACCTTAACAATTTTTTAAAGTTAATATGTCACACCAAATATTCCAACACTCCCAACGTGAAATGATTATGGCAATGAAAGATTTATTTAAAAGTGTTATGTTTTAAATAGATCGCCTCTCTCTTTCTGTTACTCACGACTCTCATTCTCTGTTTATACCTAACATTACATACTGCTTCAAAAATATAACATTGATGTTTACACATTATTTGAAAAGTGTAACTTTGATATTTGTCATAGAAAATTCTAAAATAATGACATGTTGGATTGGATAACTTTTTAGATATTTTTATTGCAACTTGTATTTTACCTAAAGTTGTAATATGTGTTTGGCATTTGTATGAATACAAAAATGTGACTAAGTTCTCAATTTTGTGTCCCAAGATAATTAAGGCCAGATGTCTAATAAAAAATCACGTAAAATTTTAAACATGGTGAGTATGTTAAATATATTGTCACTTTAAAAACTTCTGAAATTTAATTTGTAAATACATGACTAAAAATTTGATTATATTTCTTTACTAATGGTTTTGTTATCGACAAATATTGTGGGTTGTTGAACAAACAATTATGTTTTCTCAAACTTAGTTACATTATTTTGTAATTCCTTTCAATTTAAAGGAAAAATTATTCAGTATAATTTTTATTATATGATTATGTCTGATAATTTTTATTGAACCTTGACTTAGTTCAAGTATTTCAAATTGCTAATTTACCAACAAAATATGAATATTTTACTATTTTTAATTATTATAATTATTTAAGTTACTAATCAATACAAAAACATTTGGCTGTGCACAATTATAACAAAATAACCCGACATCTCCCCACTCGGCCCCTATTGGGATGGACATGGGATGATACTAATTGGAAGCCGTCCCAACTCAAATATGCCCATTATAAATAAATAAATATTTATTTTTTATAAATACATATTTTATTAAAATACAATTATTGTAATTTTTTTTCTTATTTTTATCATTTTATTTTTTATTTTGTCCATGATATATTTGAAAAAATCACTAGCATAAAGGTGGCGAGATGGGGCGGGGTGGATAGGGGAGGAGATAAGCAACGCTATGTGGGGTGAGGTGGGGTGGGTATGGAGGGATAGATTACCAAGGTGGCGGCGGGGATGGGATAAGGGTCTCCCTACCCAAACTCGCCATGTTGCCATCCCTAGAGTGCAAGGTGGAGGGAAAGAGATAAACGATTTAAAAATTCTAATATGCAATGATTTTTCAATGCATCAATAGTCAATACTATTAAGCAAAGATTGGTATGTGAAGTATTTTTAGGATATAATTGTAATTTAAGAAGAATTTAATCAACTATTTTTTTAGTTAGTGAAAAAATTAGAGTTAGTGAAGTTAGTAAGTATAATGAGCACAAAAAAATTAATTGTTTTTACAGCAATACTATCGGATTATTAGAGTCAGTGGTATAATGGGCACACGCATTGTCTGCTTCCACAAGACCACCGCTCCACTTCTAGTTAAAAGAACAAAACAGCCCCCTTCATCCTCTTTTTTTTTTTTTTTTTTATTTATTTCATACGAAGAGGGGTATAATAATACTTTACATTTCCCTTCCATTTCTCCCTTCAGCGAGCAAGCCTCTACGATCCCTCCTCATCCCTCAGCTATGTTCCAATTCAACAAGCTTTCAACAAGCACACAAGTGGGGAAGTGTATGCTTCCAAACAAGTGGGGAAAGACTTACTCTCAACTAGAAGCCAAGTAATTTATTGGTAGAAGGAACAAAGGAGTAAAATATGCGGTGAAATGTAAAGCAAGAGAGAAAAAAGCGTAGCCGAGGCATTTTACCTCTCCAAAGCAAGAGAAATCATTCTTCTCGGTCAAAATCTCTTGTGGAATCTCTCAACACGTGTCTGGCATTATGCCGCAAACACTAGGCTATAAATTTTGTTTTAGTTCCCTGAAATGGAAAGCTTACAGCCTATTTATAGTCAAAACTTACTAGCCAAAGAAATTACTCAACCCAAAGTGTCACGCACCGGTAGATCAGGCATCATAAAGTGATAATAATACAATTTGTTATAATTATACGTAGCGAAAATAATTCATGAAGTGACTATGCACCAAACAATAGTTCTGCCAATCTCAAACATCGCGGCATATGACTATACGCTCGTTCAGAATCCATCCGTAATGGCCAACACATCTTGTTAAACTTCATTCTTCAATACTTAAGCCTTTCAGCTTACCCAAGCTATAAAGGGATATCAACACCCTTCCCAAATGTGTGCACACATTACAAATAATGTGCTTAACGCTAATCCCTCTCGAAACACAAGCAATGATCAAAACTTCGTTTCAGTCATCGTTTCGGTTAGCTCAAAAATGAAAACATTTTGAAAATATTTTCAAATGTTTCAGAAAGTTTTTAAAAATAACAAATATTAAAATAATAAAATACAATCTTTTATATTTTTTAATGAAAATTGTACAAAATTTAAAAGAAGTTTTAAATTCTAGTTAACACAACTTATTGTTTCGGCATTTAGCGTTGTGTTTTGGTGAAATTTTTTTTATGTTCTAGTGTATTTTGATAGAAATAAAGATGTTTTGTTATTGCACTAGTGTTTTCTTTTGGTTTGTTTGGAAACGGAAACATTTCAGTCATTGCCAGGGAAACAAAAGGAAATTTTATTCCTTGAACACAAGCACGCTAGCAATGTGTAACTGGACATGCACGTGAGTAAAGTATCATCGGCTAGGCATGGCGTCCCTAACCATGAGGCTCTTAACGCCCCATGTTAAGATTGTCGTACGCAAGGATAGGCACAACCGAATAACAACCGTTAAGCCCATGATATAGTGCCACGCGACACTGATGTTAGCCAAACCAAGCGGTCATGTGCACAAGTTTGAATTCAATATGCAAGTGCAAACGAGACACACAGCATACAAGCGTATACATCGAGTCTCAATTAGTCATAAACAAATGCACCACTATGGCACGGATGTGGCATAGCGAATGCATACATCACGACTTCTTCCTCAACGCCAATACTCAGCATTTGTCTCACCGGACATAATGCCACCTATGTAACTCTTTGACTAGCATGAGGACTACAACCACATGTTATAGCCGAACCCCAAGTCTCACACACACCCTTGGAGGATTCACTTGAGTGTTGTCCCTTTCGATAACACCAGAAGGTGGTAGAGTCAACACCAGACCCTTTCCTTATAATAGCATTTTGAGCCATTTCCTAACTGGCAAAAGAAAACATCTTACCCCCTCTAGGAGTCATAATTCATAAAATTTAATAAATAGGAAAAATACAAATTACGAGATTGTCATGCCACTCAACAACCATGCTTAGACATACTCCATGCCAAGATCCCTTGCGGCCCCAGACTTGCCACGGGTGGCAACCTGTGACACCAAAGGATTGACAGATGGTCAAGACTTGGAAATGGAGCTTGCTCCCTCTAATGTTTTAGGTTCAAAACCTTTTAGGTGTTATAAACTCATTAAAGCTACCTCCAATGTCTCTAACCTGGTAATTACCTACAAGCCTTAGAATTAATTGAGTTGTGCGCAAGCTGGTCTAGACACCCGATTTAAAAAAAAAAAAGCTAAAAAATTTACTCATGGACAACTAGGTGACAACTTATGCCCTATGTGTACTTTTTATTCTTGTGTACTTACGTTAACTGTTGTGTTTTAAATGGGAAAAATAAAACTCAATACAATTTTATTAAAAAGGGGGCAATCATTTTTTATTAATTCACATGATATGCAATACTCATAATATTTTAATCAATAGAATTATGACATATTGATCTACTCTATCAACTATACTAACAAAAAAACTCATTAATAATTACACAATAATTAGCAAAGAATAGGATATCCATGCAACCTTGAGTATGTTGAATTTTTCAAATAAAGAAATCATATATGTGGAATCTAAGTCATAAGAATGCTCCTAATTCTCTTCGTTGTCAGTTATATATATGTTTCTCTGAGTTCTTATAAAATACACACAGAGATACATGTGCAGGTACATGTCTATTTTCCATTCTATTAGTTTATACTAAAAGAGAATTTCTTCAAAACACTTATTAATCTTTAAAGTTGTGCTTGGGAAGACGGAATTTCATGGAATTGACATTTCAGGACGGGATTTTTAATATTTGGAATGGAGGAATTTAAAATAATGTTTTATTTGGTTGGATGTGGAAGGGCGAAAAAACTAATTTGAAAATCCCTTTAAAAGTAGTCAGATTTCTATGGACTTGGAATTATGTATACCTAAATCACCTAATCTAATTGTCTTACCCAAGTATCCCACAATGTTGTAATTTTCTACTATGTGATGTCTTTTACTATCAATGCAGTAGGGTAACCTCATATGTGAAATGGAGGAATTAAGATGAGATTTTATTTGAATGGATTTGGAAGGAAAAATAAAATCCTTTTGAAAACCCCCTTCAAATAGTCGAATTTCAATAGGATTGGAACTAATTAAACCTAAATCACCTAATGTAATACTGTTAAACAGGTTATCGTACAGTTTTACAAGTTTTCTTCTATCTTGCATCTTTTACTATAAGTGCAGTAGGGTAAAAAAACAAGCATAAATTAAAATTTTAACAATGCAAGGCATAACATGGTAGATCACTGCAAAGATATTAACATTTTTATATAACAATACTGTTTTATCCATCGTTTATTTGTTATATATTCAGTGTTGCAAATATTACAAGCAACAACCCATTAATCCACTTGGGCCATGAGATCCACAATAAAAAGAAAAAAGTGGTAGCAATTAAGCAATCTAACTGCTTACTGTCAGGAACGAACCTACGAATTCCATGTTCGAGGGCGGAACTAGGAGTATTAAGATGGTGAATTAATGAACAAAATATAATAAATTAATTTTTTCATGCCAAAGCTTCAAAAATATTTTTTTGCGTCACTAACAAGACCAAGAACTAAACTAGGCATGAAAAACAAATTAATAACTTAATAAATACTTAATAAAGTCAACTTTGAGAAGGACATCCAAGAAAATCTATTTAATTTGTGTTGCTTCATAGGTGAGTGTAAAAAAAATTAATATTTATCATACCCAAAATTATATTCTTACTTGAACAAACAATTTATCACATGGACCATAATACAAATTCAAAAAAGGAACTACAATAAATGAAAAAAATTAATAATTACTAAAAACATACCTAATAGGTAAAACTATTAACGAATCCTTCTCACGTATACCACAACTCAATAAGTGAAAAAAGTTAAAAATTAATAACTATCTTTTTTGCTTATCTTAGAAGTAAAACTATTAATGAATCCGTAATCTCACTTCACGATTGTTGAGAGAGAGCACAAGCACAAATTAATCAAAAAGAACACCTACAATATTTAGGTGGAGCCATATATATACTATACTTGTATAAATTTCTAAAACCATCATGGACTAAAAGGTTATAGAAAATTTCAGGGTGCCGTGGCACACGATCAACCCCTTAGATCCATCTCTTCTTACCGTGCCAAAGTCGCCCTTAGAATTTAGTTGCTTGCCCATCGATGTTGAACAGTATTTGTTAATCGTTATTATAGTTGTTGTCTGATTTGACTTGATTAAAGTGTTGGTTAATTTGGTATGCATGTGACATGTCTATTAATCCTAATTATATAGACCTCTCACACTGAAAATAAACATGTTTTAAACATTTAACTCATGCTGTAATGTGAAAAAGGTTAAGGTCTTGTTAGGATCTAGAGAAAAAGTTTTACGCTTCATTTGGAACCCAACTTTTTGGTAAAAAAAAGTAAAAGAAAAGAAAATATGAAGGAAAAGTGAACAAAAAAAATACTCTTTATTGCGGAGCCTTAAGGTTTCATTCCTTACCATGTGTATTAATCATAATTGTATGCATGTCTATGAATCATATTTTATGGACTTTTTACATTGAGAATAAACTTGTTTTTAACATTTGACTCATGCTGGAATGTGAAAAAGGTTAAGGTCTTGTTAGGTTATGGAGTAAAAAAGTTATAAGGTTTCAAAAGCTAATAAAAAGATAACAAGAATTTTCTCCAGCCTAGGTTGAAAAAATTCCTCCTACAATGTATATTTTTCATAATTGTATGCATGTCTATTAATTATTATTGTATGAACATTTCACAATGAGAATAAACATGTTTTTAACATTTGACTCGAGTTGTAATGTGAAAAAGGTTAAATAAGTTGGAGGAATTCTTCCTATGTATTAATCATAAGTATATGCATGTCTATCAATCGTAATTGTATGGACCTTTCACATTGAGAATAAACATGTTTTTAGCATTTGACTCAAGTTGTAACGTGAAAAAGGTTAAATAAGTTGGAGGAATTCTTCCTATGTATTTATCGTAAGTATATGCATGTCTATCAATTGTAATTGTATGGACCTTTCACGTTGAGAATAAACATGTTTTTAACATTTGACTCATGCTGTAATGTGAAATAGATTAAGATCTCGTTAGGATCTAGAGTAAAAAAGTTATAAGGTTTCAAAAACTAATAATAAAAGGATAAGGATTTACTCCAACATATGTTGGAGGAATTCCTCCTACCTAAGCTGCCACGTAATAAAATTTTAAGGGTAATTACATTTTACTTCTTTGTGGTTTGAGTCAAAATTAGATGACCTCTTGTGGTTTAAAAGTGCATATATGACCTCCCTGTGGTTTAAATTTATCTGTAAAATAGATGAAAACCATTATATTTAACGAAAATTATGTCATATAAATATTTTTGTCATTTTATCTCTTCAAATTAGAACATAAAAAAGATGATTTGGTCCTTTTATACCAAAATAAAAAGTTTTCTATTGAAGAATTTTTTTTTTTGTTATTTTACCAAATCGTCTTTTTGATATTTTAATTTGGAGATATAAAATGACAAAAATATCCTATGACAGAATTTTCGTTAGATCTAATGATTTTTATCTATTTTGCAGATAAGTCAAAACTACATGAAAGTTATGTGTTCATTTTTAAACTATAGGAGCTCTTCTGATTTTTACTCAAACCATAAGAGGGTAAAGTGTAATTACTTTAAAATTTTATTATAAAAATTTTGAACTCTTTCTAATTTTTAGGCACTATTCAAGAAATTACTATTTGTCATAGATATTCAAATAAAAGATGTAAAAATATAGTCAAATGTTATTCTACCACATACATAAGGCATGAGAAATTTCTCCAACACATGTTGGGGAAATCCATATCCATAAAAAAGAAAAAAAAAGTTACATTCAAATATTTCCTAAATTAGACCAAATAGTCACTCACTAAGAGCCTGTTTGATACTGGCTTTTTACCTATTTTTTTAAGCTCATGAGCAAAATGTTAGGTTTTTTTGACTTTTTGACTTTTTTATTTTTATTTTTCTGCTTGTCTTTAGATAAAGTAAAGCCAGAAAAGTAAAAAAAACTATAAAAAAAAACTTGACTTTTTTACTTGTAAGCTTCAAAAAGTTTGGCAAAAAAACTATACTAAACAGTCCCTAATAATGTTATGCATAAAAATGCAGGATAAAAAGATAAACAACGAATACCAGGCACCATTATAATTTTTTTAAGGAAAAGGCAATTTGAAATTAGTAGCTTTGCTAACTGTTAAATGAAACATAGTTACCGAAATAGGAGGCCGAAGCGAAAACCTTTAGAAGAAATGGAAGCAAAAAATGCAGTTAAAAAATATAGAGAGAAACGGAAAGGGGGAAAGGATTGAGAAACTTTCGCGAAACTCAAAGAAGATATTTAAGAAACTTAGTGAAAACCTTTGAGAAACTTAATGGAGACCTTTGAAAATTTATTAGAAACCTATATGAATAATTCCATAAGTTTAAAGGAAAAAAATGTATAAAAATTAATATTTCAAGTTTTCGAAGTGTTTTTCAAGAGTTTTTCCTAAGTTTTTTGACAGTTTTTGTTAAGTATTCCAAAAGTTTTTCAAAAATTTTCGAAATGTTTTCCCAAAGTTTTAAAACAAGTTTCATACCAATATCGGAAACAAAAACACGTTTTTCTCCTCCAAAATGAGTTTTTCAGTGGCTATAAAATGAAAGAGAATTCTTAAATGAGTTTTTTGATAACTATGAAATGAAGGAGAATGCTAGCCTTAGGTGCCTTGTTGGTGAATACTTATCACCCGATGCTGCCACCATACTACATGGTGTAGGGTCAAATTAATTAGTTTCTTTTGGTATGGTCCTAGCTTGCAAAATTTGAAAATACGATATTCACACATCTCATAAATAAGATAATTATGGAAAGATAGGAAAAGTAAATAAAGTGAAAACAAAAGTTAAATTCTTTTTCATTTATTTGAGTCAAGAAAATAAATAGGTATTGGGTAAAAAAAATATTTTTTATTTGGTTACCGTAAAGAATGAATATATATCTTAAATTTCTCAAATCATTTTTTGTTTTACAAATTTAAGATCCTATTAAAGAAGTTAGCAAGTACTATGTACTAGACCGCATCTGATAAACTCTACCTCAAAAGTATGCTCCCATGAGTCCCCTCCGCTTTACGCGCGGCATCGAATTTTGAATTTATTTATTTGGACGAAACTACTGTTCCCCCACAACGAGGGAATCAAGAAAAAACGGCTTTGGTATTTCTTTCTCACTTCTTCTTTCTGCTTCTCTCTCTCTCTTCCTTAAACCCAAAATTTTGAAGGTTTTTAGTAGCCGGCCTCTGCCGCCGTCAACTGCTTCCGACTCAGTAAGTCTCTCTTTCCACATATATATAGATATATGTTTATTGTATTTGTGTACGTGTTTGATAAAGAGAATTGTATATATGTGGGTACCCGTGGATGTGACTGTGTTCGTGTGATTTCGGGATGCTTTAGTTGGAGTGTGTTTTTGAACTTTGAATTTGCTTCGGTTTCGAAAATTTTATGTTCTTGCCAAACATGAAAATTGATTGACGAATTTTTGGAATCTTCTTGTTCCGGCTTATGGGTTTTACATGATAGTGTAGACTGTAGAGTAACGGTCATATTTCATTGCTTGAAGCTCCAGAGAGAGAAGGGTGCAGCAATTCGTAGGTAAATGATTTTTTTTGTTCGCTTTACCTTTCTAGGGCAATTTGAGGAGTTGATTGTGTTCTAGAGAGAGCTCCAAGAAAATTAATGGTGTTCTGTACAGTGAAACTCGTGGAATCGAAATGGGTTTCGTGTTTTTGTGAGAGAGGTTGGTTAGATTGTGTTATAGAAACGGAGTCATTAGCCAAAGGCCAATTCTTTTTCTATATGGATCTTCACGGTTGAGCCTTCTCTGTCATTACAACTTCTAAATATACTTCCGTCTCATTTCTGGGATATTACTCTCATTGTTTTCCAATTTTTTTTTTATAAGTATCGTTGTTTTCCGACTTCAACTTGATTGGAACTTTACTTAGCATTAATTTTGTTTTGGCAAAAGTTCTCAGTTGCAAGAGTGAATTTGGAGGAAGCCAAAGACTCAATATCAGCCCATTTATGTGATTTTCGCTCTCGAGAGGTTTTAGACAAAAGTTTGCTGGTGATTTTGCTTGACTCGCAGATTCACTTGACTATTGACCAATAACTTCAATCTGTCGAAGATCTTTCTCCATTATAGCTAATGACAGCTTTCACCTTCCTGTACAGAGTCTTTAGAAATACTTCATTTTTATTGTCAGGAAATACAAAAAACTTATGCTTTGTTTGGATCAAGGATTTGGTGAGGGAAAAGGAAAAGGATATGAAATTACATTGTATGTTTGGTTGTTAGAGAAAGCGGAAGGTAAAAGAACATGAAAAGAAAATCAGTATGAATTTGGAATCCCCATCTTCTTCTCTTTTCCCCCTCGTTTTCCTTTCCTTTTTTTTTTCCTTGATAAACTCGGATTCTAAACTGGGGAAAGGAAAAATGGGAAGGTTCTTATGATAGATAAACTGGTTAAAGAATATATTGATCATTCCTACCTGGTGTTGCATGTGCAGGGAGGAGGGGAAACTGGTGAATCGTCTTTTTGTTAGCTTTTTGGTACTTCTTGTGTGGATTTGGTGCGTTCTTCATAGTGCAAAAGGGTGCAGTTTGAGCGAAAGGAGGAGAAAAGCTTGGAATGTGGTGATTGCAGAATGTTAGTTTGCAAAATTTTGTGGCTCTATTAGTAATGTCACTTAGATTGCAAAATTTTCTCCGTTCTTTAATTTTTTGCTAAGAAGCACGGACACTTCGAAGAAAGTGCTATATCCGTGTCGAACACGATACTTGTCAGACATTCCCCAACACGCGTTGGACATGCGTCCAAGCGTGTACTGTTATTTTATTATCTTTTAAACGTTTCAGGCACTTGGGGGACACGCGTATCCATCACTTGGACACCTGTGTCACACACTAACGCATATGAAACTCGTTGCATATACCTAATTTGATGTTTAAATTATAAATTACCTAGTTTTTAATTTTAATTAGTGTTCTGTTGCATTTTTTCATTACCTTTGAGTAAAATATTTCTATATATAACATATAAAAATTATATAAAATACGTAAATTTTGTTGTGTCCCTGCAGCCTTGTATTTTTTTAAAATACCATGTCAGCGTGTCTGTGTCATATCCTGTCTGTGTCTATGCTTTTTAGATTTCTTGAATTGATGAAATTCGATACTACTTTGAGGGAAATAGTTTCTGATTTGTTTATTTTTAGGGTTAAACGGGTAATTAGAAGGAAGAGGGGTAATATGGTCTTTTGACTGCCTGATTAGCTTGATCTTAATCAGAAAGTTTGATACTAATGATTTTGAATTATAGCCTTGTCGGTCAAAAACACACTGATTGATTCTTTTTGGGGTTCATGATTTCTGCGTCAGAAAGGTTGCTGAGATCAATGCTGCATTTTCTTCTCACTTGTTGAAATCTATAATATACATATATTAAAATATTTTTATTCATATATATCTACATATATGTTCTTATTTGCGGAAGGAAGAGCTAGAGGTTGTTAAGGCATTAAGAATGTTAAGCTTTTGGTCTTTTGTTTATTTTTGAAATGGCCTGTTAATTTTGAATTGTTCAAAATATTTACTTATTTATAGCTGTTGGTCAGGTTTGATTAATCTTCTCGCTTGGTGCTCTTTACCATTCAGACTTGTTTCAAGAACCTACAATGGAATAAAGTTATGAGCACTCCTGCGAATTGCTCTATGGTTTTGCTTGTACATTGTGGGAGCTTGTTCATTTTTTAAGCACTGACAGTTGTGATCAAGAAATCTCCTTGAATGAAATGGCTGCATGATGAGCATTGTTTAGGTTGATCTTATTCGAGTTTTCTGAAAGAAAAAACTGTTGAATTTAAATATTTTCTGTTATTAGATGTTAATCTTCTTTCAAGATTGTTTTCTTAGGCTCCTTGTGGTGGTTTCTATTCTTATACTAAGCCATTGATTTTGTTACGTAATTTACTAAAGTACTAGCACATTTTCTTCAATCCCGTTACTCAAATTCAGTTTTATGATCTGAAATTTTGCAGAACTGAAGGGCACGGGGTTACCTTGTTTCGGTGTTCTTTTGCAAAATTTTCTTGTGACCTTCAGACAGCAATTCCTGTTGTAACTCAGACAGATGAAGAAGCTCTTCCTTTTCCAATCTTCAGCATCTACCAGTCGAAACAACAGTCCAGTTCCATCACCATCAACTGGTAAGCAAACTTATTGGGAGAACCCATCGGACAGTGGAGTGAATGATCGAGCTACTGACAAGGTTGGGAATAGTTTTCAAAGCCCCAGGGGACTCTCCAAAACTTGAAAACAAGTACATGAGAGCCAGACCTCTGGTAGCAGTCCATGTCCTAGACCAAGCCTTTCATTCTCATCAGCAGTGTTGGATAAGGGTGGGCTAGGACAGAAAAATTTGTCTGGCTTCAGCAATCATCCTCATCAGCAGCGTTGCAAAATGGTTCTCGTAGTAGCAGTAATATTTCACTCGAGCGATTCCATCCATATTAGTTGTCGTATCCTTACTCCTGAGAGGCAATCGAGGCCAAAATGCTTTGAAACAGCTGTTGTCCAAAATGCACATGGAGTGGAGAATCCTGGTTCTGCCTCGTCTTCCAGAGGTCACTATGATTCCTCAGAGGGCTCTTCATATTGCTCTAGTAGCGTGTCAAATAACATTGTGGACCCTTATATTGATGGGGAACAAGAGCAGGAAAGGAGTGCAGAAAACAGCAATTCTGCCCACGGAAATCTCATTGGAAATGGAAATGGTGTTGGAAAGCATCCCGCTGAGTTCAGTATACAGCACCTGCTCCACCAACCTATAGTATGAAAGAGAAACCAAGATCTCATTCATTTAGGGAAACTCAGGGAACTCAACTTTGCTTTTTGTCTAGAGATTGGGTTGAGATGGATTCAGGCATGCCTCAGAGACTCGCAAAGCGTGTGATTGAGAGTCTTTCTCATTCCCGTGATCTGCCCAAAACAAGTGTAAAGGAAATTGACCTGCTTCACCCACCAATACTACGAAAGAGAAACCAAGATTTCACTCATTTAGGGACACTAAGGGAACTCAACTTTGCTTTTTGTCTAGATGGGGTTGAGAATGGATTCGGGCAAGCCTCGGAGACTCGCAAAGCGTGTGATTGAGAGACCTTCTCATTCCCATGTTCTGCCCTAAACAAGTTTAAAGGAATTTGACCCTGACATTCTAATCACAATTGCAGATATCTATCATGGATCCTTGAATGGATAGCCTAGTTTAAATGCAGATGGGTTTCCCAAAAAATTTGTCCACTGGATGGACCTGATGAACCAACCAATGGATATCACCACAAAGGAATCTCAGTTTTCCAGAAATGGAACTTTTTCCATCATGATAATTGTGGAGTTCAGAACTCTGTCGAGGCTGAAGAGGACATAGATGTGGAAATACTTAGAAAAATCAAACGAAGCTAAGAAGTGGTTCTTGTTACTTTCAAGTGGTTCTTGTTACTTTCAGAAGAGCTTGAGCAAGAGGACTTTCTTGAGGACAGTGGGAAACTTAACTGAAGGAAAGGTAAGCATGGGACATGAGGTTTCAACTGTCCTACATGCTTGAATTGCTGAGAGGACTTCAGCTGGGGAAGAATTCAGACTGGTGAGAGCAGAATTAGATTCATAGACCCGAGGACTGGAAAAGGAGAAGAATGAGTTGCAGTCAGCATTAGAGGAGAAGACAGACAGAAGATCAAGTGACTGGTCATTCAAGGTTGAGAAATACCAGGCAAGAAGAGCATAGGACCGAGTAAGGGAGCTTGCAGAGCAGAATGTCTAGGGTTGTCTTCCTTAAGTGAGAGGGAAATGGAAAGTAGAAACAGGATTACACATGGTCAGAGCTGTAACTTAAGGACCTGAACACAAGAATGGAGGAAGTGAGGAGAATCAAATTCTGCGACAAAATCTTTCAGAGTTACAGGAAAAGCATAGAGCAGCAGAAGAAGATTGAGATTGCATCCATAGAAGCTATGGAGAGAAGGAGAGAATATGGAAGGAGTTGCACAGGTCAATTACTAGATCAATAAGAACATGCAGTGAACAACTGAAATCAATTTGATGGGTGGTCAGAAGGACTTAATGAGGAAGTTTGGAAGAAGAGTTCTCTAGAGAACTTTGATAAGCAGTTAGGAAGTTGCAAATGGAGCAACTAAGGTTGGCAGGAGTGGAGCAGGCATTGAGGAAGGAGGTGGGATCTTATAGGCTTGATTGATTCTCTTCGGCATGAGTCTATAAATCTATTACGCCATCTAAAAGCCAGCAGAAAAGAGTGTGGCTTTTCAACTTTCAATCTAGATCAGGAACTGTTGAACCTTGTTCACTGCCTGTAAAATCAAGGGCTATAATTGCTTAATGATAGCACCCAGCTTTGAACGAAGTTACTGGAATATGTCAAAGTGAAAGCAGGCCAAACTCTAGAAACTAAGTAGGGTGTTGAACCTATAAAGAATGGTTTAGATGGACAATTGGTTGTCGAATCTGAAAGTCCAGGGCTTCAGGCGGGGAACTGAAACCCTAACAAGGAGTTTACTGACAATTTCAGCTGTGCTGGAGGACAAGTCCAACCCGGCTGTGGAATCTGATTCGCATTGCTTGGAAGACAGATCAAGCCAACTTCTTGATCGGAGTTCAGAGGTATAGTGTGCTGATATATATTTGGAAAACTGATTTGTAAAGCAAAAACAATGAAAATAGTGTATAGCTGCTTGTTACTTTTTAACTCAGTGCATGGTGGTTTTCATTTCAATGCAGGGTTCTGACATTTCATTTTACTAATATAGGACATTGTAAGATCAGAGCTTAAAGATAAAACTTTACTAACAAGTTTATTGTGAGAAAAGCTGTATTCCAAAGAGATAGAGACAGGGCAACTGCAAGCGGAGCTGGCAGCTGCTGTTAGAGGTAATGGCAATCTCAGACGTGAAGTCCAAAATGCACTGGATAACCTTTCCTGCACGACCCATAAGAAGAAAGATCTTGAACTTCAGGTAAGCCTACAATGTCATTATCTCATCTGCTTTAAAAATTTAATGTTCAACCTCATATCACTATATATGTAATTATATATAGTTGCACTTGCACTTGTTGCAATGGTTATTGATGAATTGTTGGGCAGATTTAGTAAGAGGGAGACATGGATCATGTTGGTTGATTCCAGTCTAGTTTTTTTTTTATTTTATTTGGTAAAGACACAAGAAGCAAAAGAGAAAAACAGCTACAAAAAGGAACAATCACGCCTTTCTAATAGAACCCCATCCTGATGTGTCCCAAGCTATAAAAGCCTGAGCAACAGCCGAAGGGACGTCAAATTGTTGGAGCTCCATGGGGCAGTCAAGGCCTCCTTAGCCAAGCAATCAGCGCATTGGTTAGCCTCTCTCAAGACGTGCTTAACTTCGCACTCCCAGTTCCGATGTAAAAAACCTCTAATGCGAAATATAAGATTAAACTCTGGGTGAGTACATATTGGTTGCTGGATGAGGTAAACAGCCTCCCTTGAGTCTGACTCAAGAACCACCTTTTGGAATTCTTTCTGCCATGCTAGCTGAAGCCCCTAGAGAATAGCCCATGATTTTGCCTTAACCGGTGATGCCCGACCAATTTTCTGCATAAACCCAGTGAGCCACATTCCATTTGAATCCTGAATCACACCCCCGATAGCTGCTTGGCCAGGGTCTTCCATGGAAGATCCATCCGTATTAACTTTGACCCAATTAGGCACAGGAGGGGTCCATCTGACAATGATCTCCATCCTTCTCGATTGAATCCGAACTTCATTGGCTATCATTGCTTCCTTCACCTGAAGCCTAATACGAGATATAGGGTCCTCCGGTAGCATGAAGTTCTGGTCAAAGACTCTTTGGTTTCTCCAGACCCACAGAAGTGAGACTGCTGCCATAAAGAAAACCTCCCAATTTTCCTCCACTCCAGCCCAAACTCCCTTCATACTCCTGTCAATCCAGGTTTGCGGGGGGGATCTGAAAAAGTCTTGCTGTGCTCTCAGTGGAACAACTTGCTTCCATTTGCGATGAGGCAATTCACAATCCCTCAAAGCATGTATAACAGATTCACTCTAATATCCATAGGTAGGGCAAGATCCGTCATTGCTCAACCGGCATTGGACTTTCGACAAATTTGTTAAAATTTTATCATTCCTGGCCAGCCATAGTAAATGTTTCCAACGCGGAAGACCTCTTGCTTTCCAAATGTTACGCCACTCCTTCGTTGCTGGCTGGGTCTCAGGCCTGGTCAAATTCTGATAGCAGTCTTTATGGAGAATTGGCCATCTTTTATGGCTTTCCAGGCCAAACAATCTACATTTTCCTCTTGACAGCATAAGATAGTATTCCGAATTTTTACCAGGATGGCAGGGGCAGCAAGTATTCCACCCGATCTAAGTCCCAACCTATTGATTGTCCCCAATAATCACTTATGAATTTCTCTACTTCTTCTGCAGTCACCAAACTATACAACATATCTTGTGGTGGTTGATCTAAAATCCATTTCTCCTTCCAAAATTTAATCTTCTTTTCGTTCCCCACTCTCCAACTCAAGTTATTTTGCAGAATGTCCTTGCCTTTGGCCATACCCCGCCATATTGAGGAGGCATTGGCAGGGGTGGGTTCCATATGCTTCTGCCGTTATGCATATATTTCTCTCAAAGAACTGAAGCCCACAAGCTTGACTCCTCCTGAGTTGATCACCAACCCAGCTTTGCCATCAAAGCCTTGTTCATATCACTTGTTTTCTGCAGCCCCAACCGTCCAGAATCTGAGCCTATGAACGTTGTCCCAAGCCACCAGTGACATCTTTTGCTTTGTGTCATCTCCCCAAAGAAAGTTTTTGTACCATCGATTAACAGCAGCACAAATGCTCTCTGGCAGTTTAGCAGTTTGCATGACATAGCTAGGAATTATGGACGTGACAGGTTGTATGAGAGTAGCTCGAGCAGCCATGGATAGCTGCTGAGCCTTCCAACCCAATAATCTCGATCTCACCTTATCCAAGACATATTGATATGTTTTCTTCCTAACCCTTGGATGCAACAGAGGTACCCCAAGATACATTCCCAACTCCTTTGTGAGGGCAACATTGCAAGTAATACTGACAGCTTTGGCTAGAGAGTGACCTATATTCTGGGAGACATAAACCTTGAATTTCGCTAGGTTCACCTTTTGTCCAGGTACCCCATAGAACCTTTCTATAACCCTTTCATGGCCTTTGTTTATCTTTGAGTTGCCTCCCTAAACAATGGTAGATCATCCGCAAAGAGTAAAGAGCTATACCTGTACCAGTCCTAGATGGCTTCAGGGGCTTCCATTTCTTTGAAAGAACACTAGCTTCAATATTCCTTCCCAATATCTCCATATAAAAAACAAAGAGATACGGGGAAATAGATTCTCCTTGACGAAGACCCCAACTAGGTTTAAAGCAAGGAGTCTGCTCACCATTCCATAGCAGGGACAACTCTGAAGAGGTAACACATTGCATGATTTGCTCAACCCATAGGGATGGAAATCCAAAACCAACTAGTACCATCCGAAGAAATCCCCAGTTAACACAGTCATAGGCTTTTTCTAAATCTAAGTTAACTTCTATCCCACCTTTCTTGCTTTTAGTCTCACGTATAGCATACATCAGCTCTTGGGTAACAACAACATTATCCAAGGTATGCCTGCCCGGAATGAAACTGGTCTGGTAAGGGCTCACCATTTTATAAAGCAAAGGTTTGGGCCTGTTCACAAGGATTTTTGAGAGAATTCGCATGGAAACATTGCAGAGATTGATTGATTGGAATTGGCTTATATTCTGAGGATGATTTATCTTAGGAATTAACGTGATAAGCATTAGATTCATACCATCAGGGATACATCCCTGAGTAAACACCTGCTGAACCATGTTGGTTATAGACCCGCCCACAATATGCCAATGCCGCTAGTAAAATGCAGGGGGCAGTCCATCCAGTGCTGGAGCTTAAAGGCTCCCATGGCAAACACTGCATGCCTTACCTCCTCTGTAGCAATGGGTTGTATCAGCATATTCTGATCTTCAACCGTCAGCGTTGAGCTCTAGACTAGATTTCTAATTTCCTCTGCCTGGTAATCTAATCCCAACTCCTCTGAATAAAGATCATGAAAGTGATCAATGGCCAAGCTTTTCAATTGCTCCGGGTTTGAGCACCACGAGCCATCTAGTAACTTGAGCGCCATAATCTTGTTACACCTCCGCCGAGCTAAAGTAGTAGTATGGAAATACCTTGTGTTTTGATCTCCAAAGGCTATCTTCAGCGATCGCGCCTTTTGAAACCAATGTATCTCCTCTTGAAGTAAAATTTTGTTAAAGTCTTGGGTAAGTTAAACTTTAAGTTTCTCAAGATAGATACTTCTTGTCGTACCAAACTCTTTTTGAATTCCTGCTAGCTTACCAAGGATTCTTTTCTTGTTATGAAAAATATTTCCAAACACAAATGAGTTCCAATTCCGGGCCAAGGACCTAAACCGAGATACTGTGGTGTTTTTATTCTTTTTTGAGAAATCCCAACCATTTTGCACAATTTCATCAAAGCATGGATGAGTGAACCAAGGTGCTTTTAATCGGAAAAGGCGGAGCTCGGGCCGTGGCACCTCAACGGTAGTTGAAATTAGAACTGGGCAATGATTCGAGTGAGTCCGAGGAAGATGTCTCACCCAGGCTTCAGGGAATAGGTTCCTCCAAGATTGCACAAAGCTCGATCTAACCTTTCTCGAATAATATTTAGCCCTTTCCTTAAGTTAGTCCAAGTATAACATGGCCCCGCAAACCCCATGTCCATTAGCTCTCATTGATCCAAACACTTAAGAAAATTTTCACACCTCCTTTGTTGAAATGGAGCTCCCCCTTGTTTCTCTTTTCCACTTGCAACCTCATTAAGGTCACCAGCCACCATCCAAGGGAGATTATGTTACCCTCGCCATACTTGAAAAATAGTCCTAGAGCTCCTCTTTAGACACCGGATTTGGAGTTGGATAAACTACAATAAAGAGCTAGTCAATCTCAGATTTTCAACTTATCACAACACTAAGGGCTTGTGAGGTTTGAGCAACAACTTCAACTTCCATTAAGTCATCCCACCAAAACATCTAAATCCCCCCAAAAAACCCTGCAGTCGCTACTTGCTCAACTTTATTAAACAAAGTACACCAAAGGATGCACTCAACTCTGATGTTAGACACTCTGGTCCACAACAAAACTAGAACCACTGGGTCATGGCTTTGAACAAAGTCACGCAATGTGTGTAGGAATTGATCACTTCCGGCCCCTCTACAATTCCAGAGCATAATCTTCATTGGGAAAACTAGAAATTTGTTACCGTGCATTCGGCTAGCTGCAAATCTGGGCTGAACCTCTTGTGTTAGCCCCTCCTTCTGTAGGCTGCTCATCTCTATCATTTTCATCAAAGGAAGTGAGAACATTATCTCGAACTCGTCGTTTAGGCTCGAAGATGGGCTCTGAGGCCCCATCATCTTCATTTCTGCGACATCCAACAGGTAATTCAGAAGGACTAATGATGGGCGGTTCATCGGGAGGCCAGCCAATAAGCTCATTGCTAACACATTCAAGTAGTGCACCACTGGAGAGGGAAGCAGTGGGTTGGGGGAAAAGAGAGGGGGTGGAGGATGTGTGATGGTTGATCCATGAGGTTTGGCACCTCCAATGACTAGTTTTTCGGATGGCACTAGCGGTGGAAAATCATGGGGAGCTTAGGTTTGCTTAGGATTGAAGGGAGCCTCACGCCCTAGGGTTTGGTTGGACCCCTTAGGATCAACTAAGGGTTTTTTGTAAGACAAAGACGGACGATAGGTCTGGGTTGCTCGTTTGTCCTTGCTTTGATTACATTCTTTGCCTCCACTTTTGGCCGCATAGTTTTGCTTACCACCATCTGATTGATCCGGATGATTACGAGTCTAGTTGGTATTTGTGGCTCCAAAAGAAAAAGGACACTAGTCCGCTGACCCCCAGTAGCAGTAGGTGCTACGTTGTCCCCTCCCAATTGACGTCCCTCTTGCTTTGTTTTCAACACGTTAAATTGGGACCCAGAGGGGTCATTCAATGGCTTGACATGGCCGCCCCATTACCTTCCTTCTGTCGGTGCGTGGCATATCCACTACTAAATACATCATTTCGTGATAGTATCTCCACATGGTCCTCCAATCGCCTGCCACGTGTATTACTAGTCCCTTATCGAGATCGATGCTTATCCAGCATTCACGGGCCAAATTCGGGCTGACTCGAGACTATGGATTTAGCTTCGTCTCTACCTGGCATTCCAGATTTCGCCCCTGGCATTTCATCACCTCCTGAAGCTTCACCGTTGTTACCTTGTACGATCAAGGAGCACCCCTCCATCTTATGGCCATATTTTCCACACCCAAAATAGATTGAATGCAGCCCCTGATATTCCACCATGTAAAGATTGGAGTTCAACCACATCTTGGCCACTAACCTCTCTTTCAAGTCTACTTTCACATAGGCTCTCGTGAACTCTCCCCGAGAACTACTCGCTGACACTCTGTCCTGCTTTAACGCTCGTCCTACCAGGTTGCCTAGCTTTATTAGCATCTTCTTATCGAAGTATTCTATGGGTAAAACTGGAAATCGAACCCAAACCAAAGTAGTGGGTTGCTCATCTCTACCAAGACGAAACTCTAGACTCCATTTTCGTAAAGTAAGGTAATGGCCAAGAATAACCCAAGGACCATTGAGTAACACATGGAGGTAGTCCACTTTCGAGTGGAATCAGACCAAAAGTAGCCTTCTCGTAGCCCCACCATCTCTAAGTTGCTCTGTAGCTTCCAGAGTTGTTACATACACTAGCATAACAACTTGTACCCCACCGATCTGCTCAGAAGCTTCACTATAATCGCTTTTCTCCATGGTGCTCTGTAGAGGTGAACAAATGTCCGGTCAGGTCGGGTTGGGGAGTCACCCGTCACCCGACCCGACCACATCAGGTTGAAAAAATTAGAACCACAACCATAGGGTGATCGGGCTGGCTCGGGTTGGGTTAATGTCGGGTCGATTTGGGGTCGAGTTGGGTGAAAACCATGAGTTTTAGCGTAAAAAGTCGGTTTAGGTTGGGTCGGGTCGGTTTGGGAGGGGAAATGAAGGCTCGACACCATAACCAAATAGGGTAAGGTTGGGTAAAATCCACCCGTTATTCACCCATAGAGTAATCGGTTCAGTTCAGGTTTGTGTCGGGTCGGTCGGTTTTTTGAACACCCCTAGTGCTCTAAGCCTATATAGTTCCCCCTTAGAAACACTCACACGAGGCTATGGACTATCTGAGTACTCATTTTGATTCTCTACCATCCCAGATTCTTTAGGGTCTTCGAGTTCCTCATTTTCCTCATTAGAGGACATATAGATGTTCCCAGAGTCCTCCACCAGAGCTGTCATGAACGAAGGTTTCGTCGTACTCCAGGGTTGATGGGATTCCATCGTGACCTCCATGTCAGAGCTTCCTTCTCCCAGCACTTTCATCGTATTATCGTCTGAGCCAACCTTATGGCAACGCTTGACCTTTTTCTTGCTTCGTCGAAGTATATCCGCCTCCTCTACAGTAATAACCTTGTCAGTCTCTTCCATTTTCGCAAAGAGCTAGTTTTTGTTTGATAGTAATAGATCCAGTCTAGTTTTAGTTTTGGGCTATACTTCAAATTATTTAAGGATCTGGACTCATGTCAAAAGCAATAACTTCATAAACAAGTTACAGTCAATCTGTACTATTATAAATAGCAAAATGTTGTTGGGTTTTTGAGCTCAAAACTTTGAATACATTTTTCTCAAATTTTTGGATTTTTGAATTCTAATTAATAACATGTCACATTCTAGGTAGCAGCTGATTGGTCAATTTTAAAATAATTAATAAGTATACTAACTTTCATACATTTATGTAAAAGTAATAATTGAAAAACACTCACTTTCATACAATAACTCATAACACATATTAAAAAATAAATACGTATAAGAAAAAGCACAAAATAAGAAAGTATAGAAACATTCAAGGGGACTTCTTTTTCACCCTAATTTAATATTTTTTTAATCTAGGGTAAATTACACAAACCTCCCTTTAACATTTGCGAAAATACAGGGACCTACCTCAACCATTTTAAAATTACACCCAACTCCCTTACTTTTGAAATGTTGTTAACAAATTTCTCATTGCGTCAAATATTTAGTAAACGCTGTTAACACCCGTCCGTTAGTCAACCCTTCTGCTGACCAACCAGTAAATGCTGACATAAGCAATAACTTTTTTTCAAACTGAGTACTTTAACCTTATCAAACTTCTCGAATCTCCACCTTCCTTACTCTTTTTCATCTTCTTCTCTGGCCAAACCCCCCATTTCCCCCCATTTTCTGTCAAAATAAGTTCTCTGTCACCTACCAACCCTAATCTGTTAGACGGAAGGGGAAATTTGTTAACATTTCAAAAGTAAGGGAGGCGGGTGTAATTTTGAAATGGTTTAGGTAGGTCCTTGTATTTTGCAAATGTTGAAGGGAGGTTTGTGCAATTTACCCTTTAATCTACTGTTCGCTGGTATTTTTTTTAAAAAAAATAAATGACTTCAAACTTGACAACAATATGCATTATTAGGATAATAACATGAATTATTTGCCTGGTTTTTTTTTGCTTTCTTCTTCTTATACCCTCGTCTTTCTTTATTTTTATTTTTCATGTTTTTGGTCTTAGTTTATAGTTTCTATATTTTAATTATTTTTTGATAATTCTGGTACCGATATATGTAATTATAATCTGAAAAACATATAACAAATACATTCAAAATGAGAAAACGATGCAAGGTAAGAAAAAGAGAAACGTGCATTATTTACCTCGGTTTTTTTTTTGTGTCCTATTTCTTTTTGCTTTTTTTTTTTAGTTTAAAGTTTTATTTTTTTATTCTACTTTTATCAAAAGACCACACAAAAGAAAACATGTTTTCAAAACAAAAAAAAAGGGTCTTAAATCATGTGCAATTTGTGCCATTTTACTTTTTTTTCAAATACCATCCAATTCACTATATACCAAATGGTTCATTGGTTTTCTAAGTACTAGCCAATTTGGTTTGATTCAGATAACTATCCTTTCCACTGTTGTCTTGCTTTGCTATGACGGTATTCCATGGAGGCACCCATATGACCCAACTAGTATGTTAAGGCTCCCTAGATGATTAAATACATATGTTGCCGTTCCTATGTTTTGACGGTATTTTTGGGGGGAGGTTGTCAATACTTGAAGTGTGAATGATCAATTTCAGTCTTAGGTATGATATTTTATCCATGCAACTATCTCAGATTTCTAATTCTTGCAAGTGTTTTGCTTAGGTTGTTTGTGAAGAGGAAAATTAACAAGGAGATAAGTCCAAATTATCTAAATGAGGGCAACACTACCTGTTTTCAGAAGTTCTCATAGAAATGCACTACCTTTTCTCAAATCTCCTCGTCTTTCCTCCTCTCGACTCCATCCACCATGAAGCTCTCAATTTGGTTGGGACACCTGAGAGCAGTGGCATTTTATGAAAAAAAAGGTGTTTCTATCACCTTGCTTGTGCCATAAGGACCTCATTTTTTGAAGCCAATTAATTTCCCCTAAACAAAGAACTACGTTCTACTTCCGCCTTATCCTCTTTCCTCATCATGGCTTCCTCCGAAGAGAGGGTGCCTTATCCTTCCTTGGCATCAATTATTTTGATAGCACTGAGAGCCTTAACCTTTTCGGAGGATACACTCCTGAACTCCCCTTTGTTCTGTCTCCTAACATCTGCCTTCAACAACTAGGGTTTGCCTTGAATTGCATTTCAACAACTAGGAGTTGCCAGGCCAAGGAACAAGCTAAGGAAGCATGTTATTCTTCAAATTTGTTTTGATGTGTTGTTTCGATTAGCACATAAATGGAAATATTTCAAAATGTTTTGAAAATATTTCAGAAGTTACAAATATTAGTGTAGTTAAATACAAGCCTTTGTATTTTTCTCAATAAAAATTATATACTTCATAAAAAATTCTAAATTCACGTCAACATAACTTATGGTTTTGATATATTTTGTTATATGTTTGTTCATTTCGTTATGTTCTAGCATATTTCTAGAAACACTACAATTTTGTTATTTTACTAGTGTTTCATTTACGCCATTTAGGAAACTAAAACATTTTAGTTGTTTCGCCATGTCTAGGGATGGCAATGGAGTGGGTTTGGGTCCCCCTATCCCATCCCCACACCACTATGGTGACCCCGCCCGCGCCGCCTAATCCTTCCCTCCCCATGCCCACCCCGCCTCCCCTCTTGTCCCCTCCTCTCCCCTATGTTAGTAACTTTTTCAAACACTTCATGAGTAAAGCAAAGACCAAAATCACTTGAATAAGAAAAAAATACACTATTTATATTCTAATATAATAGTTATATATAAGACATATATATATGTATAAATAGGCCGGGGTTGGGGTGGGTTATTGCACCTTGTCCCCAAACCAAACCCGGCCCGACCCTAATTAGTATCACCCCATACCCGTCCCATTAGGGTAGGGGTGGGATGGGGTCGGGCTGGGTAAGAACCCGATATGTTAGGTTGTTTTGCCATCCCTAGTTGTGTCCCCTTGACGTCATCTTCTGCATTTTTTGAAATCACTGTGTCGACAGTGTCGGTGTGTCCGTGTCGTGCCTGGTACGTTTCGCATGTCCATGCTGCTTAGATTAGAATAGTGCTCTTGCCAATCCATGGAGATAAGAAACCTGGCAATGTGAGAGAGCGAAGGAGCGCTTCTATTGCTGCAAAAAGTGAATTTAATCCTTTCTAATGAGAAATCTATCAACTCATTATCCTCAATGAAGGTCAGGAAGTTCCTTCATAGCAGTTGGAATGTGGGAACACGGTCTCCTTTCAAAGGGGTATCTAATCACATTAAAACCCCTCCTACCCCCCGCCTCCCCAACCACCCAATACTTCACGGCCCAGCTCACCTCCCTTGCACCTTCATCAAATTCATCAACAAAGCTCTTTTGTCTGACTGAAGAACAGGTGCATGAACTCCGAGGAACACCGAGCTATAACCATTTTCCATTGCGAAGAACTGAGGGAGTTCTGATCCAAGAATTCACTTTAGACAGCACTCTCTTTTCCCAACAAAGGACAATTCCCTTGGACGAACCATCAGCTCCTAGAAAGGTCCAACCCACACGTCCACCAAACCACAAACTCCTTGCAATGTCCAGAGTAACATTTTCCATCTTTGGTTGCTGCATGCATACTAATCTACTCTCCAATTCATAATATAGCCTTCATGACCTTCCTTTTGTCAGGATCAGTCAACGCACTTACATTCCGAGACAAAATTCTTAGCTTCATTGAAGAAACAATTGTTGAGCTTTGGCCTTCCCACTGCCACATCCCTCCCCTCTCCTCTTCAGCACTTTTATCAGACTTCACTGACTGGACAAGTTTTTTAGTTCTGTCCTTCTTCGAAGACGTGCTCCCATCTTTTTGCCCTCCTGCTTTCTTAGACTGATGTCTCCATTGACTTTCAATAGCTTCTGAGAACCTGTAAGTTTCCTCCTGTGAACCATTGCAGGAATCTCCCAATAAGGAGTAGATCTCCGTTCACAATCTTTTAGCTGCATCAATCTAGCCTCTGGCACCAGAGCAGGTCTACCCCGATTCACTGATCTGGCCCACCAAAATCTTTTAGCGAAGTCAAATCATCTTCATGCATGAGTTTGGCTCCAACTCAATCTCCACATCCCACTGGTGTCTGCTCTCTCCCACTTTAACCACGGAGACTGGCCAACTGCCCCACTTTAACCTCAGAATCTTCCTTCTCTATTTTTTGTAGTTTACCTCAGCTAAATAGAGTTGGCTGTAGAATTTCTGTTTGCATAGAAGCTTTTGCATTATATGTTGCATTGTGCATACTCTGCATTTACTGTGCAGCTGCTGCGAAAAGCTTTGTTTGACACTTGAGATGATTGGGATATCGGTAGAATATGCTTCAGTAATTGGGAGCATTTTGCTCTCAACCTCTGCAATTATTTTTTATTGTTTCACAGGTTTTGCTAATTTCATGTAGTAGATGACGTCATGTTCTCATGAAGATGCATGTCTATTGGACAGGAGTGTATATATATATTTGTGATGTACTTTTGCTTATCATTTTTCCTGCTTTTCCATTTCACCTGTTCTCAATTACTGTAGCTTTTATCCATAGATTTACTTTAACAGTGCATCCTGGGGTTCTCTGTAGGTTCATTGAATCCCTCCACTTCTTGCATTTTCTGGTCAAGTAATTCTATTGGTTAGAATATGTATGTGAAGGTTGTAATACAGCCAAGGCCCTGAATAACTTTTTTCAAGTGATGAAAACATGCCATTCTCAGTACTCTCTCTCCCTCTCTCTGGGGTTTCCAATTTATGCCTTGTTCATACTGCTTTATTTTCCTTCTTATAGTTGGCATATTTCCGGAAAGCTGTTACTTTTCCCTTATCATGTGGTAAGTTTGGACCTTTTACAGGCGAGGTTATTGAAGTGATTCAGATTGCTGATCATCAAAGAAGAATGCAAGGTGAGTGGTACATTGGTCTGCAGCATATTTCTTTTGGCCTTTCTCTGTCAAGAGTTGGCAACTATATCGAGAGTTTCCTCAGTGATGGGGTCCTAAAATGTTTGGGTGGACTACCTTCAAAATTCTCTATGTTTGGGATTTACAAGTTATTACGCGAGGCAGGTAATCATCTCGGTAAAATCTCTGTTTTTGTATTGACCTCAACATCCCATTGATTTTACTCTCTTTAAATTTAGTTGTGAAAATTAAAATCTTTTAGAATATCCAATCCTTTATTTTAAAATGGCTTTTCATTTGGCTGTCCTGAAATTGTTCCAGGCATAAAATCACAACAGACATGAGTTACTTATAAACAATAAAAATAAAAATAAAACAGATTAACACCATGAGTTTCAAACCTAGTTCAGTCTTAATTGTGCTATGGATTAGGTTGGTGCGACTTGATCTAGTCCTGTGGCAGGATGTAGTAGGTTTATGCAGATTTTTATTTATTTATTATTATTTTTTTACAGCTGATCAAAAGTTTCAGGTGATTACAAGGTGGGACTTGAGCACTTGGTTCTGGCAATCGTCTTTGGAAATCAGGAAGGTGATCCTCTTAGGAGGGTAAGTTCCGTAGTTCTTCTGAGAATAAGCTACTGTTTTAATGTTATCTATATGATAACCCAAGTCCAGGGGGAGTATGAGCTTTTAATTAGTTACCCTTTGAGTCAGGTTTTCCTGTTGACATTCTTTTTTGATCTTTTATTCTCCCTTCCAGTTAAGTGGTGGTTACTGGATTTAAGAATATTTTGTTTTTGTGACATGGGGTCTTGAGCTTGTTATTATAGCTATTAATAGCAACTCTTCCTTTATTGTAGCTATGTAAGAATATTTGTTTAGTGACGTTTTATGATTGTTTACTTTTTTCTTGAAGGGGACACTGGAGAAGCGCACTTCTCTGGTCTTCGATGATAACGCGTGGGATGCTGAGGTCTTGGACTGTGAGAACAATTTGTTTTCTTTTTTGGTCTTTGACTCCTTCATTAAACTTACACATACATTATAGAACAATTTTATACAACCGAACCGAGTTACGTGCTTATTTTTTGCTTCTGGTTTTCTTTTCTTGTTACTCCAGGTTTGAGAAATAGTGATACAAAGTGTGGTGTGGAAAGCTGGGAGGACTAATGTTTTCTCAGAATGCCTACCAGAAAATTGTCATGATGGATCCCTCCTGATTTGTGGTGACATTTTGGTCGTAGAAGAAGTGCATAGGGCTCTTGAGTCTGGAAAATTTAAGAAGTTGGCTGCAATTCGTTAGGAGAATGTGCAATGTTGTGGAAGTCAAACATGCCCTTGAGAGCATGAAGGGGTGTAGGTGATGTGGAAACAGTAGTTGATGCATCGTGGATGGTAATAACTAAATAAAAGAAAGAAGTGGGACAGTTGATTTTTGACATGTTCCAAAGCCTTGCATACATATATATAACTTACAACGCCATATATATATACACTAGGGGTAATTCGTGCCTTTGGCACTCCCCAATAAAATCTAAACCTGCATTGTTTTGATAATGCGTTCCATTTGAATTCATAATAACACTTTTAGCATATACCAAGCAATATTTTTGTGTGTTAGTACAAAAAAAATGTGGATCTAGATTATAATTGTAATACTTGCAAAAAATAAAAATAAAAATGAATGCCAAAATGAAGCTAATTATGGAAATTATATGCAAAGCATCACAGATTGAGTGACAAAGTTGACAGGCAAAAAGTCTTCCCAAAAATCTTTGAAATATAACAAAGTTCACCTCAATATTTTGTTAAGAGAAATTCAAAATCTTAACACAGAGGGGATGTTTGGGTGACTACCTTATAAGCTATAAGCTTTTAATTTTTAAAAAAATAATTTTTCAAATGACTTTTTTAGAAAATTGTGTTAGATATAAGTCACTTTTTTATTATCACTCGCACAAAATTCAAAAAAGCTATAAAGCTAGTAGTATGTTTTAGGTTTTCGACTAATCACTCTCTTAAATTTGTGTAGAGTCATCGTTCACACAGATTATGTAAACCTTATGTATTGCATAAATTATGAATTGTTATAAAGATTATAGAGAGAATCAAACTTGAAATTTCATACTAAGCATGAAAACCAATTGATCATACCAACTGTGGGTCAAAATAATCGGGCCTAATACAATGGGTCGAGCCCAACCAAGTACATGTCACCGACCTGGGTTAGAGAGGCCTAAACTCACTAATGTCCAGAAGCAGACCTTAACAGTGGTAATTATAGCCTAGATCCAGTAAGGACCAAGTCGTTCATGAATACGCCGTCCATTCTTAAAGGGACTGGAGCACTAAATAATATTCAAAAAGTGATTGACTCTTATAAGGAAACAGAGTTCAATTTCCAATGGGATTATGGCATTATGAAAACTATAAATATCCCATACCACTAAGGTGTAAGGTACGTTCACAAAAGTTAAATCTAAAGTTTTTTGTTCAATTCATTATGATTAAGTTTGCTAACTTAATTATCGGAGTGTTATCGATTCATAGAGGATCGACGCATTCTCATTGTCTTCTTTTCTTATAGATTGTTGGTGCTCGTCAGTTTGGTTCGAGAGTTCAACCAAGCCTTCTTAAAAATTCCACTTACAATTGGCACCGTCTATGGAAAGGTCTAGCAACGATGAGTATTAGTTATGGAAAAAGAGGAGTTGATCCCACTGATAGGGAGATTCACTATGGCAGAGATGTTACCAGCCATGACGACACTTACCTGTCAAGTCGTCACAAGAATTCAACAAGAACTCCAGTAGGTCGTTTGATCAAATTGGAGATATATGTCCCTGGAGGTAATCGACCGGGAAGATAGGAGGGACTAGGACAAGATCCACAATATGTCAAGAACTAGGAACACCAAAGAAACTACTATAAGAATCTAAATCCCTCACCTTCCAACAGCTGTTTGCCTAGTTATGCAACACCCTGAGATGTTGATCAGGAGCTTCGCCGACGGGATGAAAAAAATGCCCACCTTCAGTCTTAGGTGGAGGCGATGAGGGAGGCAATTGCCCGAAGAATTGGACCAGCCCGTGTGAGATCTACAGATTGGTGCCTTGGAAGGAGGACAAGTTCTAGGAGTTCGAACTCCCTTTTACGCATCGGACAACAAGCCATGCCTCCAGCACAAGACAACTCAAAGACAAGCAGGGAGATTGGTAACACAGGAGAAATCGAACACCAGTAAGAGAACCGGCAGGGGCCGATCCGGAGCAACAAGACTGGGAACGATGGTTGAATGAGCAGCTAGACAATAGGGACAAGCACCATAAGGGACGGACAACCCAGGATGTCGCCAGATGGGCCCTTGACCAGATCGCATCCACACCCTTTACAGAGGAGATTGAGGCCTGCCAACTTCCTAGGAAATTTGCGTCACCAAAGTTTACTGCCTATAATGGGAAATCTAATCTTGTCAGTCACGTTCGACAGTACAAATAGATGATGGCATTTTGGAGCAAGGATGAGTCCTTAATGTGCCGAGTGTTTCTGTCAAGCTTGGGAGAGGTGGCCTTACGATGGTTTGACAAATTGCCGTCCAGATCAGTTCTAAGCTGGAGACAACTTGCCGAGTTATTAATCAACCGATTCATAGCAAACAGCAAGCAACGTAAGGAAGTGGACTACTTGCTGACCTTACAGAAAAAGGATGACGAGGGACTACATGTGTATGCAAGGCACTATTGGGAGGCTTATAACGAAATCGAGGATTATAATGAGCAGTTGACTGTTGCACAATTCAAGATCGACTTGCCCAGGGAACATCGGTTATCGTAATCCCTCATGAAGAAATCAGTCACCCGAATACAGGATTTGATGCTAAGAATTGAACAGTATGCATGGGTGGAGGAAGATATTGCTCAGTCGATATAAGAAAAGATTGGTGAGAAAACTGAGAAGAAAGATGGACGAGTAAATAAAAAGCCCAAACGTAAGGAGAATAGCAACAATTGGGGCAAAAAGATAACATAATGGGTCAACACAGTCTTCAAGAACCCGATTTACAAAATTCTGCCTCAAATACGGGATAAGCCCTTCTTTAAGTGGCCCCAAAATTTGGGAGGAGACCCCACTACCGGAGATCAAAGGAAGTTCTGCTCTTATCACAGGGAAAAGGGGTATCAGATAGAAAACTACCAAAATCTCAAGAACCACTTCGAGAAATTGGTGAAGGTTGGCCATCTTGACCAGTATATCAATCGTGAGAAAACGAAGCGGGAGGTTAAGCAGACAAAGCAGGAAGCCATCCCGTAGAAAGAAGCTAGAACAAAACCAGCCCAGGTAATTAATGTCCTCCATAGGTCGGCAAAATTGACAGCAGTAGATCCTTACAAATACCAGGCCAAGATCCAGAAGGTAGCGCATCTGAAGGAGGTAATGCTGTTGGAACTTCCAAACAAGAAGGCTAAGGTCGGTAGCGGTGCTAAGGCTATAACTTTTACTGATGATGACTTGCTTGAAGTACAACTACCCCATAACCACGCGCTGGTGGTAACACTACGATTGGGGGATTGCGACGTGAAAATGATGTTGGTTGATCAGTGAAGCTCCTTCGAAGTCATGTATTACAACCTTTTTAAAAAACCAGGATTGAAGGATTCCGATCTCCAGCCATCTCTCAATCCCTTAATCGGATTCAGTTCGGACCCAGTTTGGCCGCTAGGAAAGGTAACGATCCCAGTAACTGCAGGAAGGATTACTATTCAGAAAAGTTCCTGGTGGTCAACGTGCCCTCTCCCTACAATGCAATCATAGGTCGGACATGGTTGCACCTCATAAATGCCATACCGTCTTCCTACCACCAGCTGATTCGCTTCTTGACTCCAAGGAGAGTAGGAGAGATAACATGAGACCAAGTGGCAACTGAGCAATGTTTCCTAACAGTATACGCCATAAACATAAATGCGGGTAAGGTTCAAATAATAGAGCTCCACAAGGATACGTTGATGATTAACGACGTCGAGCTACTACCAGAAAACAAGGCCGGTGAGGAGAAATTATTGATTGATCTGCTGACAAAATACTTTGTGCTCGGCACTTCTTTGTCTAAAACTAAGGAAAAATCGTTGATTGATCTGCTGACGCAGTACATTGAAATCTTTTCCCAGATACCTTATGACATGCTGGAAATAAACTTAGAAGTAGCCCGCCACAGACTTAACGTAGACCCACAGAGTCAACCTATGGTCCAGAAGTAAGACGGGCAGCTACTTAACATGTGAATGCAGTGGTCGACGAGGTTGATAGGCTTTTGGAAGCAGGGGCAATAAGGGAAGTTTACTACCCACGCTAGCTCTCTAACACAATGGTAGTGAGGAAGAAGAACGGCAAGTGGAGGGACTTCACCGACTTGAATATAGCGTGCCCCAAGGATCTTTTCTGTCTTCCCAAGATCGACCAGCTTGTGGATGCAACAGTGGGATTGGAAAGGATGAGCTTCTTAGATACCTATTGCGGATACCACCAGATCCCGCTTCATGAAGACAACCAAGAGAAAATTGCTTTCATCATCCCAAGGGGCTTCTTTTGTTATAAAGTTATGTCCTTTAGTTTGAAGAACACCGATGCTACCTGTGGGGAAATAACCCCCGGCCCAACCCAATGGGTGAGGCCCAATCTGCTCGAATTAAAGTTGGGGTTGCCTGGGGGCTCAAATCAGTTATGAGGGAAAGCCAACCCAAATTGCCGACCTCCTCCCAGCGTAGCCCAGACAGCGAACGATTTGCCTAAACCGCTAGCGGTCTTTGAGCATTAAATGCGGAGTTGACTTGCATTAAATACACGAGCGGCTGCCCACACAAACGTCGACGTGCACGTCCGATCAACCGGAATCCTCCACGACGGTGCGCCAGACCCTGCAGGTAGCCAGGCGGCGTCAATGATGATGCCTAACCAGCAGACCATGAGAGCCTGCTGATAGGCCAAGACAAAACACACTCCCTGAAGGACTCTATAAAGACCCGAGGAATCGAGAGCCAGGTATGGAGAGTTAACCCCTGACATACACAACTTTCATTCATCCTTCTCGATTAAGCTTGCTAACTTAATCTTCGGAGTGTGATCGGCCCACCTAGGGTCGACCCATTCTAACCCCCTTGTCTTGCAGGAAGAAGTTTGGACTCATCCATTTGGGGCTTGAGAGTTCGGCCCAGCCTTCTCGAAAAATCCCACCTACAATTGGCGCCGTCTGTGGGAAGGCTTAGAAAAACCATGAGTCTAAACGACCGGAGACATAGGAAAGAAAACCACGACGGGAGAGGCTTCGGAGCCTCCTCCAGTAAAAACCAGACCAGTTCGGCGCATTACCAATCTACACCAGTGGATCGGCAAAGGAGAATACTGAGGTCAGATATACGAACGCCTGCTGAAAGCCACCAGGAGGCACCAGAGGAAATGCGGAGGGATACGGGCTATGTCAGGGACAGAAACTTCCGCAGGAACCATCCTCGGAATCTGGCCCCGTCACCCTCCAGTGGGCGGGTCCCAAGCGAGGATACACTCCGTGCAGCAGAGAGGGAAATTCAGTGGCGCGGAGAAGAGATAGCCTACCTCACCTCACAGGTGCGGGCAATGAGGGAGGCATTCTCTACCAGGAATGGGCGTAGGAGAGATGGGTCCCCAGATCGGGAGCAGGTTGTTGGCGCCAGGGACGAACCAGCACCACCGGTAAGAGGAAGTTACACCCCTAGTACCGCGCGTTGCGTTAATAGGCGCACGGGTCGGCAAAGGGACAGGAGCAAAACCCCGCCGCACGACAGTCCAGCGGAGGGAGATCGGTGGAAGGAAGACTGGGAAAAGTGGTACAATGAAAAGCAGGAGGATAGAAGGCAGCAAACTAAGGAGCGCACAGCCCATGACCTGATGAGAAAGGCCCTTGACCAGATTGCATCCACGCCATTCACCGAGGAGATTGAATCCCATCCAATTCCTCGAAAATTCACCCCACCAAAGTTCACCCTCTATGACGGGAAGTCCCACTCAATTAACCATGTTCGGCATTACAAACAGCTCATGGTAGTGTGGTGCAGTGACCAGATGCTGATTTGTCGGATCTTCCCCTCCAGCCTGGGAGGTGTGGCGTTACGGTGGTTCGACAAATTGCCACTTAAATCCGTTTCTAACTGGAGGCAACTAGCCGAACTTTTCACAGCCCGTTTCATAGCAAATAGCCTACAGCCGAAGGAGGTTGATTTCTTGCTAACATTGTGAAAAGAGGAAGGAGAAGGATTGCGAGCATACGCCCGACGCTACTGGGAAGCTTATAACGAGATTGACGAGTGCAGCGAGCAGTTAGCTGTAACTCAGTTCAAAATCGGCCTTCCCAGGGAGCATCGCTTACGATAATCCCTAATGAAGAAACCAGCCCTCACCATACAGGAACTAATGCTGAGGATCGAGCGCTATGCACGGCTAGACGAGGACGTACCCCAGGGGGAGACAACCAAGGTCGGCGCTGCAGCCGAAAAGACGAATAAGAAGGATGCCAAGAAGCCCCGATCAGAAGACATCGGCCGAGGAAAAAGAGTGACAGATGGGGTCTACACAATCTTTAAAGACCCCATCTATAAAATATTGCCCCAGATCCGTGATAAACCCTTCTTCAAGTGGCCACCAAAGCTGGGGGGAGATCCAGCAACTAGGGACCAGAAGAGGTTCTGTTCCTACCACCGCGAGAAGGGGCACAAGACGGAGCAGTGTCGGCATCTGAAAACCCATTTGGAAGACTTAGCCAAAGCAGGCCACCTTGACCAATTCATTGATCGGGAGAAGACTAAAGTCGAAGCCGAGCAACCACGAGTGCAAGAAGCAGCCCAGAAGGAACCAGAAGTAAGGCCGGTTCGGGTAATCAATGTGCTGCACGGTTCGGCCGAATCAGGAACCATCGACCCACATAGGTACCGAGCCGAGATGCAGAAGGCTGCACACCTGAGGGAAGTGATGCAGATACAACCACCCAGCAAGAAAGCCAAGGTCGGCAATGCCCATGCGTCCATCTCCTTCACCGACGAGGATCTCGTTGGAGTGCAGATCCCCCATAATGATGCCTTGGTTGTTACGTTAAGAATGGCGGACTGTGACGTTAGAAGATTGCTCATCGACCCAGGGAGTTCATCTGAAGTTATGTACTACAGCTTGTTCAAACAATTGGGGCTCGAGGAGTCCGACCTCCAACCGTCGCTTAACCCATTGGTCGGCTTCAGCTCGAACCCAGTCTGGCCCATGGGTAAAGTGACGATTCCTGTAACGGCCGGAGGGATCACATTACAAACCGAATTCCTGGTGGTTAACGTACCATCCCCCTACAATGCCATCATGGGACGAACCTGGTTGCACCTCATGAAGGCCGTTCCCTCCACATACCATCAGCTGCTTCGGTTTCCAACCCCAGCAGGAGTTGGCGAGATAAGGGGAGACCAGGTGACTGCTAAACGGTGTTTTCTAACAGCATGTGCGACCAAGACAAAATCTGAGAAAGTGCAGATGATGGAACTGCATGAAGACACCCCCACCATTGATGATGTGGGACAGACGCCCGAGAATAAAGCTGTGGAGGACCTGAAGAAGATATACATAGATCGGCAAGGGAAAAAATACTTCGTCATCGGCACCTCTTTGAGTTACTGACAGACTTCCTGAAAGTATTCGCCTGGACCCCTTATGACATGCCTGGGATCGGCGCCGACGTCGCCTGTCATCGCCTTAATGTTAACCCAAATTGCCGACCTGTTATCCAAAAGGGGAGAAGGGCAGCCACCCAGCACGTGGACGCTGTCTTGGAGGAAACAGAGAAGCTTTTAGAAGTTGGAGCGATTCGAGAGATCAACTACCCAAGCTGGTTGTCAAACACCGTAGTAGTAAAAAAAAAGGACGGCAAATGGAGGGTCTGTGTAGACTTCACTGACCTCAACAGGGCATGCCCCAAAGATCCATTCCCCCTGCCCAAAATTGACCAGCTTGTGGATGCAACCGCTGGCTTCGGAAGGATGAGTTTCCTGGATGCCTACTGTGGATACCACCAGATCCCACTTCACCCCGACGACCAAGAGAAAACGGCATTCATCACTCCAAGGGGTATTTACTGCTATAGAGTTATGCCCTTTGGCCTGAAGAACGCCGAAGCCACATATCAGTGACTGGTCACAAAGATGTTCAAGACGCAGCTCGGCAGAACTGTCGAGGTCTACGTCGATGACATGGTGGTAAAAAGCAAACTGAGCAACACCCACTTGGCGGACCTAAAGGAGGTACTCTGTATCCTGAAAGACTACAAAATGCGGCTGAACGCTTCAAAATGTGTCTTCGGGGTCGGCTTAGGCAAGTTCCTAGGGTTCTTGGTCACGCATCGGGGTATTGAAATGGACCCCCAGCAGATTAGTGCAATTCAGAGCGTTCACGCTCCAAAGAATGCCAAAGAGGTTCAGACATTGACAGGAATGGCCGCTGCACTCAACAGATTCATCAGCCGTTCATTGGACAGGTGCCGACCCTTCTTCCAGCTCCTAAAGAAACAGGAACGGTTCGAGTGGACCCCTGAGTGTGACTCTGCCCTTGCCGATCTAAAAAACTACCTAACCAAACCACCCTTGCTCTCCACGCCTGTCCAGCACGAGGAGCTCTTCCTCTACCTTGCAGTGTCAAACCATGCAGTCAGCGCGGTCCTACTCAGGCAAGAAAATCGGCAACAATTCCCAGTCTATTACGTCAGCAAAACCCTTCTTGGAGCCGAGAGCAGGTATCTACCCCTCGAAAAGCCGACACTCGCACTGGTAGTAGCATCCCGAAAGTTTGTGCATTACTTCAGATCTCACACCATTAACGTCCTCACCAACCACCAGCTCAAACCTCTTCTAAGGAAAGCCGATTTCTCAGGAAGAATTGCAAAATGGGCCGTGGAGTTAGGGGAGTTTGACATCAAGTTCCAACCTAGATCGGCAGTGAAGGGGCAGATTCTTGCAGATTTTATTGCCGAGTTCTCTGTCGAGATGGCACCAGAAGCAGAACAGACCCCAGCAACTGGCCAACCGCAACGCGAACTCCCCCTGGACCTTTGGGAACAATCTGATCATTGGAAACTCTACGTGGATGGAGTTTCCAATGACCGGGGGGCAGGATCAGGCATCGTACTCGTTACACCAGATGGTCTAACTATCGAGCAAGCCATTAAGCTGAAGTTCACTGCCTCCAACAATGAGTCAGAATACGAGGCCTTGCTCGCCGGAATACGTCGAGCCATTGAGCTTCGAATTCCCGAAATCGTCTTATATTCGGACTCCTTACTTGTCGTAAATCAAATCACAAGGGAATACGTCGCGAAGAACGACAGAATGACACTGTACCTAGCAAAGGCCAAGGAACTGCTCGGCCAATTTAAAAGCTACAAGCTTCGACAGATTAGCCGAGATAACAACTCACATGCGGATGCCTTGGCTACCCTGGCCGCGGCTCTGAAATCTGGTTCGAGAAGGACGATCAACGTGGAAACCCTTGCCAAACCCAGCATTTTCCGCGAGGAGGAGGAAGCCCTAACAGCGGAGAAGCTGGGACCATCATGGATGGACCCAATCATTTCTTACCTTGACACAGACAAGCTGCCAGACGATAAGGCTAAAGCTCGGCGAATCAAGCATGCATCTCTCAGGTATTGGCTGTCGCCAAGTAAGGAACTTTACAGACGTTCCTTTACAGGTCCTTATTTGCACTGTGTCCATCCGGACCAAGTACAGAGCGTCTTGTTTGAAATCCATGAAGGGATATGTGGAAGTCATGTCGGCGAAAAATCGATAGCACACCGAGCCATCTCACAGGGATACTGGTGGCCTTACATGCAGAAGGATGAAGCCCAGTACGTCCTGAAGTGCGACAAATGTCAGAGGTTTTCCCCCATTATCCACCAGCCAGCCGAAGATCTTGCTACTATCACTAGTCCGTGGCCTTTCGCTCAGTGGGGACTAGACATTGTCGGACCTTTGCCTCGGGCCCCGGGCAAAAAAAGGTTTCTCATCATGGCCACCGATTACTTTACCAAATGGGTAGAAGCGGAACCTTTATCAAACATCAGGGAAATTGATGCCAAAAGGTTCATATGGAAAAGCATTGTCCCCAGATTCGGGTTACCCTGTGCCATTGTATCAGATAATGGCACCCAGTTCGATGGTAACATCTTTAGATCATTTTGCGAAGGATTGGGGATCAGAAACTATTACTCAACACCAGCCTACCCCCAATGCAACGGACAAGCCAAAATTTCAAATAAAACCATGCTAAACGGAGTCAAGAAGCGTCTTGAAAAAGCCAAGGGGAAGTGGACAGAAGAGCTACCCAATGTCTTGTGGTCCTACAGAACAACCCCAAGGAGGTCCACAGGAGAAACGCCGTTCTCCTTGGCATACGGGGTGGAGGCAGTCATCCCCCTGGAGATCGGACTACCAACTATCAGATCGGCAGCTTTTGACACCGGTGTTAATGACCAAACGGTTGCAAGAGATCTGGATCTTGTCGAAGAAAGAAGGGAAACCGCCTTGATCAGGCTCACAGAGTATCACCGACAGCTTAAACGCTCTTACAACAAGCGGGTCTGCCCAAGAAACTGTGCTCCAGGAGATCTGGTTTTATGAAAAGTATTGGGGGCAACCAAGAAGGCGGCAGATGGAAAGCTCGGCCCAAATTGGGAAGGCCCCTACAGGGTCACATCCCAGGTCGGCATCGGCGCATACAGACTAGAGACCGTCGAAGAAGGGCGACCGTTGCCGCGACCATGGAATGTGACCAACTTGAGGAAGTTCTACCAGTGATATGAAACCCCAGACACTGTAACAGTCCATGAAATGTATAAAGCTCGGCTGAAGAATCAATGAAAACGAAGTTATTTAAATGACTCTACTCTGACCATTTTGCGCAAAACAAAAACCAAGTGTAAAAACTTGGTCCTGTCCAAGTTAGGCAAGACGGCCAAAGAAGGCCAAAACAAAAACCAAGTGTAAAAACTTGGTCCTGTCCAAGTTGGGCAGGTCGGCCAAAGAAGGCCAAAACAAAAACCAAGTGTAAAAACTTGGTCCTGTCCAAGTTAGGCAGGTCGGCCAAAGAAGGCCAAAACAAAAACCAAGTGTAAAAACTTGGTCCTGTCCAAGTTGGGCAGGTCAGCCAAAAAAGGCCAAAACAAAAAACCAAGTGTAAAAACTTGGTCCTGTCCAAGTTGGGCAGGTCGGCCAAAGAAGGCCAAAACAAAAACCAAGTGTAACAACTTGGTCTTGTCCAAGTTGGGCAGGTCGGCCAAAGAAGGCCAAAACGAAAGCCGAGTGTCAATCCTGCCCAAATTGGACAGATCGGCCAAAAAGGCTAAAGAAAGAAATTAAGTCTAAGCAACAAAATCAGATAAAGGAGATTCAGTAATAAACAATAAACAAGTTTTTCTCATTAAAAGGCATTGATGGTTACAAAAATGGAGAAAGAGAAAGAAAAGCTATGCCGACTTCTCCCCCGGCTCTGCAGTTACCCTTGGCGAAATCTCTACCACATCCTCCGAGGGTACAGCTGCGGTCTTCAAACTTTCAAGCCTCTCCTTCTCAGCAGCAGCTGCTTCGGCCGCGTCTTTTAACTTAAGCTCCCGTGCGTATTGGGCATTGGCCAGGACTTTCTTCGGACAGACGACGCCGTCCTCGGTAGTATCAAAGTAGTCCGGGCAAAGACCCCACACGTCGGAGGCCTTATCCAGCTCTGCCACAACAAGGGCACCATTCCAACCCTGTCTAAATATAGAGCGACTGAGGTCCATCATCTCTTCGGCCAGACGCTTGGCCCCCCTGTCTTCACCCCTCTTCAATGTGGCCTCCTCTTCCACCTTCAGTTTGGCCACTTCAGTCTTAAGGGTCTCCACCTCCTCATTCGCGTTGTGCAGATCTACGGACTGCACATCAAACTTTCGCTCGAGGTCGGCAAGATCCTTATCCCTCTTTTCAAAGTTGGCCTTCATCAGCAAAAGCTCGGCGGAAGCCTGCTCGGCCTGTTTCCTGAAGTTGATCCGCTCCTTATTCGCTTCGATCCATTCGAGCTTCAAGCGGCCGTGCTCTTCGATAAGTTCCTGGTGGGCCTCGGCAAGCTTTTGGAAGCGCGTCATCGCCTCCAAGGAATTTAGACAGCCCTACAAAAATCAGAGAAGGTCTTTTTTAGGGCTAGTATTTAGAAAGTCTGTGATCAGCAAAAAAAAATCAGAGCCGACTTACCAGTATCGAGTCATGAAAAGCGCCCATAAAAACGGCTGAGTCGCTTGCTTCGCCCAGCTTCGCCATGTCCTTTTTCTGAAGGACGCTCTTCATAACGCCAAACGCAACCTCGGGCTAGTCAATCATAGAATCCGTTGTCGTCATAGGACGGCCGAGAATGTCCGGAGTAATGGTCACAGCCTCGCCGACCTCGTCCTCCGCGCCTTTGCCTTTCTCCTTCTTGGGCGCTGGAGTTGGAGCGACATCGGGCCTCCTCTTTCTTTGTTGCCGAGTCTCTGGCCTCTGTTGCACGGGTGGGGCCTCCTCCACGGGAGCTACCACCAGCTCGGCTGGAGGAGTTTCGACAGGAGTGGGTGTGGCCGACCTCAGCGGTTGTCCCGCCAGAGCAAACATTCTTTCCTTTAGACTCATGCCGTCCATCTCGTTGGGTGATGGGCTCGAATCACTTGTTCCGGTGGGAATCTCAACTCGGCGGTTGGGCACAGTGTACGGTGACGATGTAGACGCCGAGCTATGTGATTTGGCTCGCTCTTCTTGCCGATCTTCGACAGGTGATACGGATGGAGGAGCAACTGCGACTGTCACGCTTGCAGGGATGCGCGCCCTCTCAATCACTGATCCAGTAGGGATTTCCTCGAAGTCCCCTTCGGCGCCTTCGTCCGCTAGTCTTGCAAGCACACTCTGAGGGACACCCGTCTCAGCAGTGAAAGTTGAGTATCGCAGTGGGTAGGAGAGCAAGATGTGTGCGGCCCGGGCTATGTATCTCAGTCGACCTTCGCCAACGTAGTCCAGGACCTTGTTGAGATCGTCAGAATTGACTAACCAGTCGCGAGCCTTCAACCGCTTCCCCGTGACTGCAAAATTTTGAAAGTCAGTTGTTTATGCACACAAGAATTTAAAATGATACACAGTCTGAGAAGATCGGCATCAAACCTAGTTCAATGGGCTTCCTAGGGCACCGAATCGCCGGTCTATCCTTCTCGGGAACATTGCCGAACTCCCATGGACCAGTTACCCAAACCCTTACATCATCAACGCCCTTCCCTGAGGAAGGCAGACACTTCACTAACTCTAAAGACTTCTTTACTACCCGGAGGTAAACCTTGTAACTACCTCCGACTTTACAAAGGGTGTAACAGTAGTCCAGTTCGGCAAGGCCCAGGTTCACCCCCAGGCGCCGATTTATTTCAAGCATACCAAAAAAGATCCTATACACATTTGACGCTAACTGGGAAGGTGACACATTACTTTTTACTATGAACTTATGGAGAAGAGGGTGGAGGGGAAACCTGAGCCCCCCTTCGACGATGGCGATGACCGGGAATGGCACTTCCTTTTCGGTCTCGCCCATACGGAAGTCATCAGGGTCGACCAGTTCTAAGCCGATCTCGTCTGGGATTTCGAACCTGGCCCTGAACGAAGCAAGGGCCGACGGACCATCTAACATTTTACGAAGACGGGATGCCATCGGGGGGCAATCGTCAACACACAGAAAATATAGTGAAGAGCAAAAGAGTTGCGGGCTCGAAGGACACTTACAGTGTTGGGTGCCGAAATAGCCGACGCACTCGTGACTCAAGAGGCAAGGAAGGAAAAAAGAGCAAGTGTCTTCCCAAACTGATTAGGGCGTCGCTCTTTTATACACGCCAGAGCCGTCAGTTCATACGCGGAAAAACGGCGTTAATCATGACACTCTGCCGAAGCGTCACGTCGGTCGTCGATTCGATAACGCCTCATCAATAAATTTTTTAAAATCCCCGCCGTTTGTGCGGTCGGGTGACTGTTACAACCCTTGGCCGTTTCAGAAGCCGAATCGATGCAAGGGCTGAGGGGCAATTGTGGGGAAATAACCCCCGGCCCAACCCAATGGGTGAGGCCCAATCTGCTCAAATTAAAGTTGGGGCTGCCTGGGGGCCCAAATCAGTTATGAGGGAAGGCTAGCCCAAACTGCCGACCTCCTCCCAGCGTAGCCCAGACAGCGAACAGTTTGCCCAAACCGCTAGCGGTCTTTGAGCATTAAATGTGGAGTTGACTTGCATTAAATGCACGAGCGGCTGCCCACACAAACGTCGACGTGCACGTCCGGTCAGCCGGAATCCTCCACGACGGTGCGCCAGACCCAGCAGGTAGCCAGGCGGCGTCAATGATGATGCCTAACCAGCAGACCATGAGAGCCTGCTGATAGGCCAAGACAAAACACACTCCCTGAAGGACTCTATAAAGACCCGAGGAATCGAGAGCCAGGTATGGAGAGTTAACCCCTGACATACACAACTTTCATTCATCCTTCTCGATTAAGCTTGCTAACTTAATCTTTGGAGTGTGATCGGCCCACCTAGGGTCGACCCATTCTAATCCCCTTGTCTTGCAGGAAGAAGTTTGGACTCATCCATTTGGGGCTTGAGAGTTCGGCCCAGCCTTCTCGAAAAATCCCACCTACACTACCTACCAGAGATTGGTCACCAAAATGTCCAAAAAGCACATTGACAACACTGTTGAAGTATACATTGATGATATGGTGGTCAAAAGTAAGGTCGGCAGATTCCACTTAGGCAATCTAAAGGGAGTGTTCAATATCCTTAAAAATTACAAGATGAGGCTGAATGCCTCTAAATGTGCATTCGGGGTAAGCTAGAGGAAGTTTCTTGGATTGTTAGTCATGCACTAGGGGATTGAAGCATATCCGCACTAGATAAGTGCCATCCAAAACATCCAGGCCTAGAGAAACATCAAAAAAATCTAGAAGTTAACTAGAATGGCAACAACTCTTAATAGATTTATCAGCCGATCTTCATATAAGTGCCAGCCATTTTTCAACTCTTGAAAAAGTAAGAGCAATTCAGCTGGAACCCTAACTGTGACCAGGCTCTTGCCAACTTAAAGAAATATCTGGCCCAGCTACCACTACTTTTTACACCGCTTAAACACGAGGAACTCTTCCTTTATTTGGCAGTTTCAGAGCATGTGGTGAGTGTCATCCTACTCCGTCAACAAGACCGACAGTGGAAGCCTGTCTATTATGTCAGCAAAACTCTTTTGGGGGCAGAAAGTATATATCTACCATTGGAGAAACTGACCCTAACATTAGTAATGGCATCACGCAAGTTTGTACACTACTTCAGGGCTCATACCATTAATGTCCTTACAGATCACCAGTTTAAGCCACTTCTCCGAATAGCAGACTTCTCATGCAGATTAGCGAAATGGGCAGTGGCGCTAGAAGAATTTGACATTAAGTTTCAACCTAGATCGGCAGTAAAAGGTTAGGTACTTGTTGACTTCAGTGTTGATTTTTCTGTTGAGTTGCCACAGGAAGCCAATCAGACACCTGATGCCGATCAACCAAATTACGACCCCCCCTTGGAGATATAAGAGATTGCTAATCATTGGAAGCTCTTCATCAACGGGGCATCCAATGACAGAGGGGCAGGATCAGGCATAGTCCTAATCACACCAGACAGTATGGCATTAGTGCAAACCATAAAAATAAAGTTCACTGTTTCAAACAACGAGGTAGAATATGAGGCTTTGCTAACCGATTTGCGCCTGAGCTATAGAACTTAAGATTGCCGAGATAGTGATCTACTCAGACTCCTAGCTAGTGGTTAACCAAATCATGGGTGAATATGCGGTGAAGAATGATATAATGGTGCAATACTTGGCAAAAGCAAGAGAGCTCCTCAACAAGTTCAGCAAGTACAAACTCTATCAGATCGGCCGCGACAATAATGCTCATGCTGATGCCTTGGCAACACTCGCAGCAAGCCTAAAGTCAGGATCGAAGAGAACAATTCATGTGAAAACATTGCAAAGCCCAAGCATATTTCAAAGAGAAGTGCAAGCTCTGACTATTGAACAGTTAGGACCATCCTAGATGGACCCGATCATCTCCTGTCTTGACAGGGAGGAGTTGTTGGAAGACAAGAACGAGGCCAGAAGAGTCAAGCACAAGTCATTAAAATACTGGCTATCACCCGCCAAGGAGCTTTATAGAAGATCTTTTACTAGTCTCTATCTGCATTGTGTTTACCCGGACAAAGTATAGGGTATCTTGTTCGAAATTTATGAAGGGATTTATGGAAGTCATGTCGGCAGAAGATCTCTCGCTCACCAAGCTATCTCACAGGGCTACTGGTGTCCTTATATGCAAAAAGATGCTGCCCAATACATGCTGAAATGTGAGAAGTGCCAGAAGTTCTAACCTATAATTCACCATCCTGCCAAGGACCTCACAACTATCACTAGCCCTTGGCCTTTTACACAATAAGGGCTGGATATAGTCAAACTGCTGCCCCAAAAATAAGAGGTTCCTTATAGTGGTGACAGATTACTTCAGCAAGTGGGTGGAAGCAAAGCCTCTGTCGACTATTAGAGAAGTGGACGCTAAAAGGTTTGCATGAAGGAGCATCGTCATAAGATTCGGGATACCCAACACACTGATTTCAGATAACGACACCCAGTTCGATGACAACAAGTTCAAAAAATTCTGCAACGAGCTTAGGGTTTGAAACTACTATTTAACGTTGGCCTATCCGCAGTGCAACGGGTAAACAGAAATATCAAGCAAGACTATGTTGAATGGTATCAAGAAGAGGCTGGAAAAAACTAAGGGAAGATGGATGGAAGAATTGCCCAGTGTCTTATGGTCTTATAGAACCACTCCAAAGAGATCTACTAGAGAAACTCCTTTCTCAATTACATAGGGGGTGGAGGCAGTAATACCCTTGGAGGTTAGACTTCTAACTATTAGATTAGCAGCATTTGACACCGGCCTTAACGATTAAACTTTAGCAAAGGACCTCGACCTTGTTAAAGAAAAGAGGGAGGTTGTCCTGCTCAAACTTACCAGATATCATCAACAAGTAAGCCTATCCTACAACAAACATGTCCAGCCAAGAGCCTTCTCTCTCGGAGACTTAATGCTAAGAAAGATACTGGGGGCAATGAAGAATCTAGCTGATGGGAAGCTCAGCCCTAACTGGGAAGGTCTCTACAGAGTTACATCCTAAGTCGGTGTGAAGGTATACAGACTAAAAATTGTCAAGGAAATGTGGCAACTACCCCGATCTTGGAACGCAAACAATCTCAGGAAATTCTACCAGTAGGAGTCTTCTTATTCTCAAAGGATGTAACGATCTACAACAATATTTTGTTTTTCTTTCAAAAGCTGTACATTATCAATAAAACTCATAGTCATTTAGTAGATCTACATATATGATGCCACTCCAAAATGCGAGCACAAAAAACCATGTGTAAAAACTTGGTCCTGTCTAAGTTGGGCAGGTCGGCCAATAAAGGTCACAAAAATCAAGTGTAAAAATTTGGTCCTATCTAAGTTCGGCAGGTCGGCCAATGAAGATCACAAAAATCAAGTGTAAAAATTTAGTCCTCTCAAAGTTAGGCAAGTCGGCCAATGAAGGCTAAGATTGTTAAAAGAGAAATCAAGTGTTTAACTTATTCCTGCCTAGATTTGGCAGGTTGGCGCAAGAGTGGCCAATACATATCAAAAACTTGGTAAAAAACTAAGTCTTCCACATACAAAACAATTTGGCTAAACAATTTGGCTCGAAAAGGAAGGTCATAGCTAAAAACTGGACTTACTAAGATCAAGTACAAAAGCGTGACAAAAAAAACTTAAGTTAAAATACTTAGCTAAAGCAAATAGAGATAATAAAAAATATTCCTGTATTAAAATAAATAGAGTACAAATTGTAACCATCTAGCCCGCATGCATAATTATAAGAAAGAAAAAAAAAAAAAAAAAAAAAGGTTGGCTTCAACAAAAGGCAATTCGGCAGCGGGGTTCGTCTCGGTAGAAGGAAGATCAGCAACTGGGTATGTCTTGGCAGGGGGGGTGGGATGATAACAAGGTTGGTTTCAAATGGTTTAACTCTAGGAGGAGCCTTTTTTTTTCTTCTTAGTCTTCATCTGCCTCTACATCAGATCCTAAACAGGCTTCATCCCGAGTAAGTATCTCCGTCTAGAGAAGAGAAGACTTATCCAAAACTTACTTCCTTAGGGTCGCTTTTTAGCCTTCCCGGAAGAGTTTTACATAGATTTGCTTGATTATCCTTCATAGTAGTCTCTGGCATCCTCATAACCCTTGTGACTTCGCCGTCAATTTCTCCAGATTTGTTATGGCTTTAGCCAAGCCTGCCTTTACCTCAAATGCCGAATTCTTAGCTTCGGCAAGCTGAGCCTTCAGAGCTTTAGCCGCAACCGTCACCATATTGAAGTCTTCCTCCTTTTGCTTAAAGCAGGCCTAAGTTTCGGCAAGGACAACTTTGCTGTTCTCCAACGCCGTCTTCAGAGTTTGAGCATCCCGATCTCGGTCATGGAAGTGATCATTCAGCTCGCCGTATTTCTTCAACAAACTCTTATACCAATCTTAGAGGCTACAGAAGCGTTGTATGATCTCCAAGCCCTGAATCGCTCCCTGATCGGAGAAAACAAAAGAAGACATCATGGCACGACCACATATCTTTGGTTGCACCACAAACTCTTGAGTCCCTTTCTCCTCCTCTTTGCCCTTGTCTTTCTGTTCGGGGCATGTCGACTTTTGCAAAGCACCTTTAGCTTCAGCAACCTTCACCAGTCTTCTCTTTTTCTTCACCTCCTGAAACAACATGGGCTCAACCAAATCCACCACTGTGGAAGTAGCAGGGATCGTGACAACAGGAGGTACCGTAGTACTGTAGATAAAGAAGCACCAGTGGTAGAAGCATCAGCAGCAACAACACTAGTGGCGGTGGAGGCAATCGCTCCATCCCCTTTCCTCTTCCTTGTGTCGCCCCTCTTTAGGATGATCACTAGATTGTGGGGTTGTGGACTCTCCATGCCACCTTCAGTAGCAGAAATTTGTAACGGGATTGTCGGGAAGTCTTTAAGCTAGTGCATGCCTCCTTCTACTTTTTGGGTGGTGATCACACTGGCCGATACTCCGTAAGTTGCCGAGAATGACTGGTATCGAATTGGGTAACCCAGCAGTATGTGAGCAGCCCGACCAATTCTTCTCAAAGCACCTTCACCCTTGTACGCCCAAACTTGGTTGAAAGTAATAATATCAACGTCGACTTGCTTAATGTCCTTGTCCCTAACGCCGAAGTCAACTTGAAAAGCAAAAATATAATGTCAAAATTAGTAAAAACAAGTGCAAGCAGAGAAAAAAGAAAAGAAAAACCTATTAGAGGAGGTGGAGTTCCACCTATTATCTTCAAGACTTTGGGGCACCTCATTGTTGGGAGAACCTCCTCTAAGATGTTCCTAAACTCCCAAGGCCCACTCACCCTCACAATAACTTCGCCGATCCCCTTCACTAAACTAGGGAGGAACTGGACCAACTCTCTTGGCCCACTCCTAACTCAAAACTGGTACCTCTTGCTATCTGACTTAGCACTGTTTAACTTTATAGCCGCATAACAGTAATCAAGCTCGTAAAGGCCTAGGTTTTGATTCAGGTGCCTATTCAACTCAATCATTCTCATGACTATCCTATAAGAGTTGGATTGGAGTTGGATAGGGGTGATCCCATAATGGTTTAAGACCGCAGTTAGGAAAGGTTGAATTAGGAACCTAAGTCCACCCTTTACAATGGCAATTAAAGGGAAAAGAGTCCCTTCCTCATTCTCCAACCAACCATCATCCATGGGCCCAATTAGCTTAATCTCAACCCTTTTAAGGAAGTTATATCTACGTTTGAAGGCCGTAATGGCAGCTGGACCATCGACCATAGTTGGACCATTGACCATACTCTTAAGCTTGTTCACCATGGAAGACAGACATGGGATTCTAGGGTTTTGGCTTGGGGGAAAAGAAAGAAGAAAATATGAGAGAGACTTATAGAGAGTTATGTTTCTTCAAATGGTGATGAACAAAAGCAGAGTACCTAAGGTATTTTCATCCAGATTGCTTTATTCAAAATGGCAAACCCATCATTTGTCGAAAAACGTGAAATGGCGGCAATAAAGTCAGACGTCCCAATAGTCACGTCTCATTAAATGGCACTCGAAGGCTGCGCCGAGCGTGCCTACAGCTGTATAGCACCAGCCCCAGCGCTAGCCCCCTTCCAAAGGGCACTAGGGCCGGAGGTCAATTGTAGGTCAAAATAATTAGGCCCAACACGATGGGTCGGGCCCAACCAAGAACATGTAGCCAACTTGGGCTAGAGAGGCCCAAGCTCACTAATGCCGAGAAGCAGACGCTAGCAGTGGTAATTACAGCATAGATTCAGCAAGGACTAAGTCGCTCATGAATACGCCGTCCATTCCTAAAGGGACTGGAGTACCAAATAATATCCAAAAAGTGATTGACTCTTAGGAGAAGATAGAGTTCAATTCTCAATGGGATTATGGCATTCCGATGACTATGAATACCTCATACCAGTAAAGAGTAAGGTATGTTCACAAGTGATAAAACTAGAGTCTTTTGTTCAGTTCATTGTGATTAAGCTTGCTAACTTAATCATTGGAGTGCTATCGATCCATAAAGGATTGACGCATTGTCATTGTTTTCTTCTCTTGCAGATTGTTGGTGTCCGTTAGTTTGGTTTGAGAGTTCAACCAGGCATTTTTAAAAATCCTACTTACACCAACCACTACTATAAAAATTGTGTTTATTATTATGGTAAATGTTTTACTTCTAGATATTTAGACAATAATTAATATGAAAACAATTATTTTTAGTTGACCATAATTGTTTAATTCATTATTTAGACAAAAATAAACAAATATTTTGTCGATTAAAATGACATGTTTATGAAAGAGGTATGTGACCAATCAAAACAATGTTTATGATGCAAGCGACAATTTTTATCTATTAGATAGGAATTCTTTCTCTGCCTTTATATGAGGGGTAGTCGCAATGACTTGTTATTTTTATTTCTTTAAACTCTTCTTCCCCCTATCAAACCACCAAAGTAATTTAATCTAGTAGAAATGTGTCCTATTTAATTAAATCACATGCATGCTTTTTTATATATAGTTATGAGAGCCTTTTACTTTGAACTAATATACAATCATGATGATTTTTAATTACAAAAATATCATTATCACAACATGTTTTTATTATATTTTTGTAATTACTTTTTAAAAGAATAACATTTTTCATTTCTACCTTATGTGACTTCCTAAAAAATTTCAAATTAGTCACTTTTAAATTATCTTAAGTATGTTTTATAATAAATTAAAAGCACTTAGAACACTTGAAGTGTTGTCCAATACACTAAAAAAAAATATGTCTTTAGCATTTGAAATTTTCAATATGAATTTTACGTGTACGTAATGTGAATAAACAACTTTTTTCTAAGGCCAACTGGCCAACTGGCCAACTTTGTCATGAGCCATATGTAAGTCTCACATTCATTAATTCTTTTCCCAAAAACGTCATATCATCCATTTACATCCATATGAATTTACTCTCTCTTTTTATGTACATACGCTTTCTCCACCTTTTAAAAACAAACCCCCCCTCTCTCTGTCTATACAAACTTGACTGCAATGACTTTTCCCATCAGTCTTAAATTCATGTCAAAATAAAATAACGACGGACAAGAAAAAGAGATTTATAAAGGGTCTATGTACAATAAAGAGAAAAGAGGAAGCTATCCAAGTAGAGCAATAGAGAGAGAGAGAGAGGCGTTGCCAAGGCTGCAGCTGTATACTGCTGTGGTGACGGTTGAATAGGTTGTTGCTCAGTTGAGAAGAGAGATTGCTATAAATAAAAGGCAAGATGCGTCAGCCACCTGCACATCACTCTTCTTAAAGAAAGAAAGCGGATAGAGAGAGAGAGAGAGAGAGAGAGAGAGAGAGGGGGGGGGGGGGGGGGGGGGGGTGGGTGTGTGTGTTAGGTCCGGCCTAGCTTAGGGGCTGTTGTGTTGGTGGCTGGCCGGTCATGGTGTAAGGGGGTCGGCTGACGACATTATGCAGAGAGGAGGGGTGTGTTGCTGAAAACGAATGAGAGGGAAAGAGGGAAGTGAGATCTTGGAATGGATGGAGAAGAAAAAGTGAATGCGCCGTCTATGGTGGTGGTGGTGGTGGACCCGGTGCGTCTATATAGTGGGTGCTGTTTTGATTCTTAGGGGGAGAAAGAATGTAGAGATTCAGCCACGGTGGAGCTTGGTGAGGTTCGACCATGGTGGAGATTCAACCATAGTGGGCAGTGAGGGCCGACAGGTAGAAGGAGGAGAATGAGATGAGTTGACTGTGGGCTTCAGTTGATGAGGGAGGAAGAAGAAGAAGGTGATGGCCATGGTGCTGCGGTGTGTTCTTGAGAGAGAAGAAATGAGGAAAGGGGGAAGATGATGAGTGATGTTATAAAAGGAGACCCGCTTTCTCCCGCCCCTGACACAACCCACAAATGAACACGTGTCTTATAACGAGCAGTCCATTCTTTAGTTTCGTATAATGAATGCTATCACTACCACGTTGGAATAGGTAGTACAGGATAATGAGGGTGTAAGAAAACTTACACGAAATGGTTGCCAACATGAGTAATAGTTATTTCTCGACGCTCTTGGTTTGGAACTGGAGGAGTCCTTAATGGCAAATGAGTAAAACAACTCTCAACATTTTCACCAAATGTATGCAGTACAAGGTTGTACGTTGATGTGATGACAATTCCTAAAGGCATAGAGTCCATCCAATACATCTCTGGTGCCCACGGCTCGAACCAATTCAGTGAGAATAATAAATTGGCTACCAAATTCTGATCTGGATAAAGTTGATCATATAGATCCTTATTTGTTGAATTTCTTCCACAAGCTCGAATCGTACTTGAGACCAACCTTCTTCACTATACCCAATTAGTGCAGCTATTGCCCTAAATTCACAATAACCGTCAAGTTGAACGTCAACAGTGTGAGAAATATAACGTTGCAAAGCCACAGGTAATTTCTCAATGTTGGTATCACGGATGGGTGAAACTGGAGAGTGATCATGGGTCGTTTGAGTATTGTAAACCTCCGACCCCCTCCCATGTCTCCCTCTCCCTAGATCCTGAAGTAGATGCATCTGTAAAAGAAGGTATGCAACGTCTGCTTTGCTCAACTCTGCCTGTAGGTTAACCTTTATGTTCCGTGTTGTACGAATGGGCTCGAACTGTACTTTGAGATGGATCCGCCATATTGAAAAACCTGTCTATCATATGCTCTCGCATATATGGATTTATCCCGTCTAATATTTCAACAACGTGGGATGTCCTGTTGGGTTGTGCTCTCTCGTCATTAAACCAATGTACGTGTATTGACAACCTCCTCCAATGAGCGTCGATATTCTATAGCGAAATTAGAATGAAAAAGTAACAGTAATGTGCAAGATCGTGCTCGCATGGCAATCCGTATACTATTTTGATTGAACAATTACATCTGCTGGCTAGTTGTTGAGATTCTTCCTCAACGCATTTTAGCTGACCAGAAATCAACTCCATTGCCTCTAATGAAATCCGACACCTGAATTGACTGAAAATGTTATCATGTAAATGTTGATGGTGTGGAATGTTGAGAGATCTCTCGAACGACTTTTTAATTGTTGGCCCAAGTAGGCAACCCAAAGGGGGGGTGAATTGGGTTTTATAGAATTTATATCAAACAATGCAACTAAAAATTGATTGAGTAATATAACAGTGACTAATCAAAGTATAACTCAAACAAACAAGCAATAGAATGCAATACAAGCAGTGAGCAATCAAACTAATAACCCAAGCAAACAAATAATAAGATGCAATGAAATAATTTGAGCAAAGATATGAAGAACACCAGATTTATAGAGATTCGGCCAAACCTTGCCTACGTCCTCTCTTCTCCGATCCTCTCGAAGGAATTCCACTATGTAACTTTCCTTACACAGCTGCTAGTTTTTCTCCAAGTGCCTAGCTCACTCTTACAAGAGCTCTTCCCCAAGCTCTCAAAACCCAAGAGATTTTGTCCAACTTTCTCTCAAACTTATGAGTGATTTTGTCCAAGTTTCACTCAAACTTACAAGAGATTTTGTCCAACCTTCTCTCAAACTTACAAGTGTTTTTCCCAAGCTACACTCAAACTCATAAGTGTTTTTCTCAAGAACACTCAAACTCACAAGTTTACAAACCCACCCAATAATAGATGAAGGTTGTACAATGAATAACTCTCTCTCAAAGAGTAGATAAACAAATTTTCAGCTCACTCAAGAACCCCCCCAAATGAATAAAAACAGTGTATAAGATGTAGGAGATGAAATCTCACTTGTAGCTCTTAATCTTGTGTTCTTCTCATGTTCTTCTTACACCAATATGTGTTGGGGATCTTATATATATAGCCTTGAATCTATTTTAGCCGTTGGAGAAGTATGGGAGTTGATTTGATGGCAGATCGGACCATTACTCCTGTCAGAAAATATAGCTGTTGGTGTCGGGAGTCGACTCTTTTGAAGCAGGAGTCGACTCTTTTTGTATTTCAGCAGATTTTTCAAGGCACTATTCAAATGAGTCGACTCTTTTGTGCCAGGGGTCAACTCTTTTTGTCTGAGACTGCAAAATCAACTCTCTGTTTGAATGAGTCGACTCTTTTAGCTTTAGGGGTCGATTCTTTTTATCTCCAACAGATTTTTCAGCCTCTGTTTGAATGAGTCGACTCTTTTGTGCTAGGGGTCGACTCTTTTTAAGAAAATCCTTAACTTTTGCAATACTTCTTCAATCTTCTTCAATATCTTCAAGCTCTTTAAGGATCATCCAAATAAGGTTTCTAAGGCTTGAAAATACTTCTTCAAGGCATGTTGACTTCAAGAACACCTTCAACTCTTCAAAATGAAATCAATACACTTTTAATTACATTTAGAGTTCTTCAATCAACATCATTTCTTCCATTAATCTAAGTCTTCTTCAAAATCTTCAAGAGAGCTTCCAAGACTTGAGATCTCTTTTCTTTAATTGATCTTTCATGCTTATTTGAACATCTTCAATCTTTTTACTTGATCTTCATCAACTTGATTTCTTTTAGGATTCTTCAATCAATATAACTTCTTCCATCAATTCAAGACTTCAACATAATCTTTAATGAAGCTTTCAACTCTTGTGATTTCTTATCAATACTTTCAAGACATCTTCAAAACTTCTAAGAAAGCTTCCACGTCTTTAAGTGAGTCTCTTCTTCTTCCATTCTTGCAAGAAATCTTCAAATCTTCAATGTGAGTTTTCATGTCTTGTAAGAGTCATCTAAATGAGGTTACAACTATGAGATTGTTGAATGTGTCAACTCATCATACTCATTGTCTCCATTTTTTCTTGACAAGCTTTTCACCACAAGTTCTTCAATATCTTCAATGTGACAAGTTCTCCATTGTTACTTGACAATCTTCAACTTGTTGCTCCCCCTTTCTTTTATGCTTTATGCCTCAATGCATTTTCCAGATTTAGAGTAGAACAATCAACCAATTTAAAAGTTCATAGCATACATGATGATATAGTGGACTTGATATGGTCATGAGGATCGAGGGTCTTTATAGTGAAGTATAAACCATATTTATATGGTGCCAGCTCTTCGGTCTTTAAGTCTACTAGAAATCCTTTGTTGTATTTGTACTTCTATTTGTACTTTAACCTTCAAGAATTGATTCCATGTCAACTTGAAAACTCTTCAAATAATCTCTCTTGAGTGCTTTGCTTCTTTGAATAACTTCTTGAATCATCATAAGATCTTCAGTCACTTGCATCCTTCTTTTGAATGCTTGTTGAATTCCTTGAGCATCTTCAATCTCTTCAAGAATAAGATTGCCTAAGTAATCTTCTTGTTTTATACTCAACCGATCAACTCAATTATTTTCTTGTTATTAAATGATTATAATCTAACCTGCACACTTAATTTAAATCATTAGATAACAACAACATGTTTTGTTATCATCAAAATCAACATGGGGATTAACCTTGACTCAACAATTGTTTTCAGGATCAAACGCTTACCACTGCACCAAAAGCAATTGTTGTTAGTCAAGGCGCAACTTTATTTCCTTATACCTTCACAGCAGCCAGCGCCACGTCTCGATTGCACGCATGTGGCAGGATGCTGGACTTGGCCCTCTAGGCCTCCGCCCAACAATCCCCCCCCCCTCCAACACCTGCTCGCAAGCAGTCTGCCATCCAGGGGAGTCAAACCCTTGACCTGCTCTGATACCAGTTTTTAAGATCAAGCGCTTACCACTGCACCAAAAGCAATTTCTGTTAGTCCAGGCGCAACTTTATTTCCTTATACCTTCACAGCAGCTAGCGCCACGTCTCGACTGCACGCATGCGGCAGGATGTTGGACTTGGCCCTCCAGGACTCCGCCCAACATGAATATCCCCTAACTGAATTCTCAACATCTTATGTATTTTTTCAAAAGATGTTTGTAGGGATGATATGGTATCTCCCAAATATAACTTCAGTCTCGCATGTGCAAACTCTGCCCTATAATAAAAAAATACATTGTGTTTTAATAATGAACAGAATTGAAATAGTACAATAATTAATAGAATTGAAATAATAAAGTTATAAAGTGACTATACCTTTGACTTGAATTGCTCTCAAGGTGCATACATGTATCAACCCGTGCTAAAACAAATCGTTCTTTGTAAGGGTGTAACCTTGTCTCCCAAAGGTATTTTAAGACACCCTCGAATCGTCGATACTCCTCGCACATGACTTCCTACTTCTGCTGGTAAGACCACTGTGTTGATGAATTAATGAGCGAGTGCCATGACGCATAAAAGCGTTTCCACTCTAGACCAAACATAGGGGCACATTTCTTTATTACGCACTAGTTTATGTACCAAATACAAAGGACGTGACATGCCATAGAAAAACATCTTTCAATGGCATTAATAAGCACCAAATCCTAATCTGAAACAAACACCGATGGCAACGATACCTCTTTTTCAACCATCCACTTCTCTAAGGTACCTAATGCCCATGTCAGTTGCTCTGTCCTCTTATTACTAAGATATGCGAACATAAGCAAGTAAGTTCGCATTGTGGATGTGATACCCACAACCTCCAATAGTGATGTCCGATACTCATTGGTCTTGTATGTAGTATCAATGATCAACACGGACAAAAAGTTGACAAACAGCTCTTGGCTTTTTGGATGAACCCAAAGAACATCTGTGATTTCGTTGGTATCTGAATTTGTACAGTAATTATGGAGGTATTCTTTCTTAATTAATTGCTCCAAGATACACTGAACAAAATTTAGACTGCCCTGTTTGGCGGATTTGTTTATGAAAATGGCATTGTAAATGCTTTTGATCCTCATAGTGTTTGACGGGTCTCTTTGCTTCAAAATATTAAGAATTTCACGAGATGCGGTGCTGTTGGCCATGTCGAGCACAAATTCTTTCTCTATTGATTTTAACCTGCAGGGGTACTCATGGCCATCAATATATTCTGTTGATTGATGATTATGAAAATCATAGACAACCCTTAAACCCCACATCACACCATCTAGAGGTATTGGTATACCTCGCAGCTCAAATGGACATTCACATTTTTTAGTCCCAGTATTTTTTTTAAGAATTGCCCATCAACCAGATATCGTGGTGGTTTATACTTTCCTCCTCTTTCACACATAAGATGGCACTTTGGCAGCTTGTCGCCTTTTAAATTAGCAGAATTTTTAATAACCACCACAATATCATTCTCTAGACCAACTGTCTTTGCCCAATTTATCATATCTTCTCTACTTTCAAATATCTATGTAAAAAAATATAACGAAAATGTATAAGTGTAACATTATCCAGTCTTAACATAATTTCTCTACTTACAAAATAAATAAAGAATATGCATAAAACAACGATAATAACTAACTTAATCTGTGGTAAATTCGGCTATATAATCACCAATGTTGTTGAAGATACTCTCCCCACTAGGAACATCTTTCTCAATTGACCAACTATCTGAAAATGAACTGAAATAGTCATCCATGTTGTTCTTCTATAAATTACAAAAGTGATGGCTAAGAAGAGAACTATGTTCTAGAAAGAGAGAAGGAGAGGCTGAGAGGGAGATAGCAGTGGAGGGATTTGTGACTGAAAATGAAGTGTAAGAGGAGGATTTAAAGGGGGAGGTTTTAACATGTGTTAAGGGTTGGAAGGGGGTAATTTAAAGGGATGGGAGGTTCTGACATATGTCAAGGGTTGGAGGGGGGGTAATTTAAAGGTAGGAGGAGGTTTTGACATGTGTTAAGGGTTGTCAAAGGTTAGAGGGGGGTAATTTAAACGGATGGGAGGTTCTGACATATGTCAAGGGTTGGAGGGGAGTAATTTAAAGGGAGGGGGAGGCTCTGACATATGTCAAGAGTTGTCAAGGGTTGAGGGGGGTAATTTAAAGAGAGGGGGAGGTTCTAACATATGTCAAGGGTTGGAGAATGGGTAATTTAAAGAAAGGGGGAGGTTCTGACATGTGTCAAGGGTTGAAAAAGGGTAATTTAAAAGGAGGGGGAGGTTGAGAGAATAATTTAAAGAAGGAGAAAGTTCTGACATATGTTAAGGGTTGGAGGAGGGTAATTCAAAGGGAGGAAGAGGTTCTGACACGTGTCAAAAATTAAATAAAACAAAAAAAAAAATAATAAAATTGATGGAAAAAAATAATAAACAAAACTAATTAAAAAAAAAAGAAACAAAACAAATAAAAAAAAGAAACAAAACTAAATAAAAATTAAACAAAATTGGAAAAAAAAAAAAGATACACAAAAATATATAAAAAGGTGGGGTGTCGGATTGGGAAGATAATTTAAAAGAAGGAAAAGATTCTGACATGTGTTTAAAAATTAAATAAAATAAAATAAATTAATGAAAAAAACAATAAACAAAATTGATATAAAAAAACTAAATAAAAATTAAATAAAACTAAAAAAAACCAATACAAATAAAATGGTTCGAATGAATTATAATTTAAAAAAAAAAGAGATATAAAAATAATTATGATGAGAAATAAAGGTGGCAGGCGGAGAGCGGTTTTAGAGAAGGTGAGAGAAGCAATTTACTATAAAAGGGTGGGTGAGAGAGATGTACAGTGAGCATTTAATGATTTCACCAACTCAGAGAGGCGTTAAAGGTTGACCTCGATTTTGTAATTTTTGAAAGGAATCTGTAGGTGAAAAGGTAAGGAAAATAACTTATCTCCACGGTTGAATTGAATCCAAAATAAATCTAGACCATTCTAGCTAAATCTGTCTCTAGGACAATTTTAAAATCTGCTCTGTTTTATTATATATACATATTTATCTTACATTTTAGCTCAGCCTTTCTAAAATGTCATAGAGATACATTTACATCTAACGGTTTGGAACAAAGCTTTTCCTTTGCTTTACCGTTGAGATTACTTTGTCAGTTTCTCTTACTCCTCCAACACCTGCTCAAATCTATCAAATCAAATGGTGGGTCCCTTACCTTACACCAACTACAATACAAAGCAAAAAAAAAAAAAAAAATCTCATCCGCATGGGTGTGTTGTACGACAATGGATGAGAGCAAGAAATTGAGCATTAAATGACCTCTGTTCTGTGTGAATGGGGCGTACAAACATTAGATCCAACGGCTAGAATCAGTTTTGTGCGCAGTAGCGCAAGTACTCAACCGTGGGGATTAGTTAACTCCATCGAAGACAATTCATTGCAAGTCTGTACAAAAACCGAAAAACAGAGTCTCAGTTGAAAACATAAGCAAATGTGAAAGATAATAGTTTTAAAGTCAAATTCTTGGGACAATCAACAACACAAACGGCTATATATCTCTATCTCTCTTCGCTGTTTAGAAGTAATTTATTTAGTAATTTATAATTTTTTTAAAATATATTTAAATAAATAATTTTAAAAAATAATTTATATTTAATTATTTTTTTAAAATATATATTTTTAAAATATCATATAACTTATAACTTATCATTCCAAACATCCCTTTACACACCTTTTGGGCAGCAATAGCAATTGAAATTCAAATTCTTGCGATAATTAACAACAACCCTCTTCTTCATCTCTCACTACTAAGCCCGCCATAATCGTGAGCACTACTTGCACCCTTAACCTCTTCTCTAGCCACCAAAAGCCACCATGGTTGCACACTCTCATTCTCTCTCTCTCCCCCCTCTCCTCTCTAAGTTGAACCTACCTGCTCTCTCTTCTCTTTCACCCATATTACACCAACATCTTCTCTTCCCCAGCCGGATATCACCACAATCCGACCACATTGACCACCACTGAAGACCCGAACCACCTTCTCTGTTAAACCATCGCCACCCTCCTTTACTATGATGGAAGCCATCGATCCTGGAGTGAAAGGGGTGTCATAAATTGTTAGCTTTGCATGGATAATGGAGTGAAAATTGAAGATGACTTAAAAAACAAGGTTGCTAGCATTTGGGTGGATGGAAGACTCAACAAATGTGTTTGGAGAAAAGGTAACATGTCCTCTCTTCCCTGTTTAGTTAACTTTTCTCTCTTTTTTGTTTTTTTATCAGTTTTACTGATGTTAATAGACTAAATAGTTGGTGAAGTGGTTTAAAGGTAATTATTTTATTAGCTTCAATTTCTTAAAGCACTGTTTTGCTAACTTTGGTTTCATGTTTGCCTTCTATTGAAATGTCTCTGAACAAGTAGTTTAATCATTAGGAATCCAAACAAATTTTCTTATTACATTGTCTGTAACAGGTTAGATCTTTGAGCCAGTGGAGAAGTTTTGGAGAAACCAAATACTTTTATTTTGGAGGCTTCAAAATCTTTATTCTTCCAGGTATTCATAGTTAGTTTTTTTGAATTTATTAATTTTAGTGTTAGATGTTGTTTAACTTAAGTTTATTTTGGTTTGAGAATTGAGTTGTTTACTTTGATTGTTTAAATAACTCTCTCTCTCTCTCTCTCTCTCTCTCTCTCTCTCTCTCTCTCTCTCTCTCTCACACACACACACACACACACACACACACACACACACACACACACACACACCTGTTTGCCTTTTGCATCTCAAAAGCGATTCTACTTTGGTGATTCAAACAGGCTTTGACAGCCCCCTTCATTCCGACAATGTAAGGTAATGTAATCTATTTTTTTTGTAATGAAGTGTCTTTAATTTGCCTAAATTTGACTTCTAAGACCCCATGTTATGATGAAGGTCATTCATGGCGTGCAATACTTTAAACAAATGGGTTAAAATTAGCCCACAAATATTTTACCATGAGGGATTCATTGAGTTTCTATGTTGATGACATGCTTGCTTCCTAGGTTCTTTTCATCTGTGACAGTGATCATCTTCTTATTTCCTCTACAGATATGCATTGTATTCAAAGTCAAGTTCAATTGACTTTCTTTCACTTCTTGGTTAATTCTTCGTTTTTGTTTTCTGCATTTTTTGAGAAGACTAACAATGTGTTTTTGTTTTTGTTCTCTAATGTGTGCAATGAATCCTAATATATATTGACAGTCGTGAGGTTGAATTTCTCCATAATAAGTAATTTTACATTGAATTTACAATGACCTGAGTAAAATGACATTTAGTAGGTGTCATTTTTTTTTCTTCTTTTTTACTTATGACACCCATTCATGAAGGAAACTGTTGAGAAGTTTCCTAATCCCATGCTGCCACAAACTCATGATCGCGAAAATTTATTCATGCCATAAATTTTATATTGTCTCCTTTTATGCATCTGATTCATGGTTATTCTATTATCACAACAAAAGTTGTATTGGTCAAAACAAAAAACGTTGCAAGCTGTTCAAATTCAGTGTTTTAGTTAGCTAATAGTTAGTCATTATCCTCACTTGCTTACTGAATGTATCACTCTACATTTGTGTGGGTTTGAACTGAAATTGTAGTAACATCATAATTTTGCCCTTTTTTTCTTTTTGGGACAACATAATTTTGCTTTCATGTTATTTGTAAGACTGATATGTAAGTTTAGATTTTGTTAGGAAGTGCCGTAAGCACGGATCATCCCTAATACATATATATAATAAGTAGTTTCGAGAAAGCTTAATTGGTGTTGCAGCGATTGAGATGGTGTCTTGAGACCAACGTCAACTCTTGGATAGAACGGAAATATCTTTACTCAAAATTTTCATAGTTGAACTAAGATATTCAATGAATTTTACTATCCGTAAACCTTCCTCTTTTATTCCGATGGAATAAAAAAAAACCTTCCTCTTGAAGTGGAATTTTTTTAAGAGAGCATTACTTGAAATCTTTTTAAATATTAACAATATTATGGTAAGAAACTCTGAGACGAGCCCGAGTCAACTCTAGGCAGAGCCATAACATTTGTAAATCAACACAATTATGTCCTTTTTTCATGGCCTAAACTCAAGCCTGAAGTTCCCCTCATTAGAGGGATGGTTAAAAACTGGGATTCTTGGGTTTCATATTGTATGGAATTGGATATGTACATACTGGAATAATATGGAGGGGGAGATGCTTTTGAGTTCTTGCTGAGATCAATGGTCCAATGGGTTTTGAATTTTTAACGTGGTTCAATTAAAATTTCTCTTTACTTTTAACTGTAGAAATTTTTCTTTGGCCTCCAAATGATATAGAGTGCCATACATTTTCAAAGCCACGGAGAGAGGACCGTTGGTGGGCTGCCGAGAAACAAAACATTTAATGCTCCCAGTTGGACTTTGATGCATACATAGCCTTTTGTATATCCATAAACTTTTTGTATATACACGATACTTGATACAACAAGGAAGAGGGTTTGAAAAAATCATAGTGGTCTTTCATTTAGGGTCACAAACGAGAAGAGAGAGAGAGAGAGAGATTAGTGGTTTTTCATTTAGGGTTAAAACCAGAGTGGTCTTTCGTTTGGCAATATCATGTCCTACCATTTTCTTTTTAAAAATGCCTTTATACGTTATTTTGAGATAATGAAAAGGGTTCTTTCGGTTTTGAATTCCTTATCCTTTCTAAGCTCTAGAAATGCTTTGGGTCCATTTAAAAGTACTATTAATTTTTATTTTTTGTTGTGTGTTATAAGTGTGTATTTTTATTTTTTATTTTTTATGGTCTAGTGATGACATTTGTAAGTTACTATTCTACTAATAGTACCAGACCAATATTTTGAAATAAAAAAATACACCTATTTTAGTATTTTTATGTTTTTTATTTTTAAAAAAATAAAAAACAAAAACAAAAAACACTTACTAAACAGATGCTTTACTTTTTTACTGAACTTTCTTAGCAATTTCTATGTCTATCTCTCCATCAATGTAGACACTTTTATTAATCCTAAAAGTGTAGATAAAGACCTTTGAGATCTCTTTTAGTCTTTCATTTAGCTCTGTTGAGAACTGAAAGTTAATCCAAGGAGAGAGAAAAAAGGGTTCAAATACGAAGATCCATGTCCCTTTGCTTTGTTCCAATATGGTAATTACTCATAACATACCTATATTATAGGTAGTTTTCCATTACATGAATAGAAACTTTAAATTTTTGGTTATATTGGAATTTTAATAAAGTCGTGTGGAACTAGAGCTCTAAATGAATTTTTGGTGTGTTAATACATGGATATAAGATTCTGTTTACCTAGCCATTCACTCCTTTAGTCTTTAACCCTTTTTGTTATTGGGATGGTATATATAGGTACCGAACTATACCAAAGCACCATATCAAATTTACTGTTATAAATATTATATATTTATGTAAAATATATATGTATATATTATAAAAGGAAAAAATAAAACTCATTCTAACAAAATATACAAAAGTTATAAGTAGTTTGAAGAGACTCAAAATAGTAAATCATAAGTTCCAAGTATCTTAAAAGGAATTAAAACACATACTCGTTTTCAATTATATTCTCATCAAAATGTCTAAGGATTTTAAAATAACAAACTACTACCAAAAGATTCTAACCATTGTTCTTTTAAGATCCGACATCAATTCAACTATATATCATATCAAATCACTTAGACCCAAAAAAAAGTCAACATTCACCATAACGGACCCTTTCATCTAGACTTTAAATCAACTCAATCTCAATAATCAACAAAACAAAACATAATCTTACTATTGTTATGTGTGTATATATATATTCTGAACATAGAAATAACTCATATTAAAGCCACCAAAACGAAATAGCTAATATAAAGCACAATGATCAATCAAAAAAGGAGTAGAAATAAAAATAAAAAATTGTTCGATACAGTCCGATACAATTGGTAAAGGCTGATGATACAAGGCGGTAAGTTAACTGGAACAGAAATTTAAATATCTTCGAACTGTATGAACACTAATGCGATACGTACTAACCAGTACTGTGCGGTATCGATAACTATGATTCACCCTTGTGTCAATACATAAAAGATGAAGTACGTGTGTAATTCTTAATGGATTTTCCTTAAAATTGAGAACAAATATGTCCATGGGGTTATTATTAGTTTATTTGTTCTATGTGGGGCACTGAGCAATATTTACACGTATAAGATAGTTGTATCATGTTTTAGCTTTGTATGTACAATAAATTGAAATAAATGTGCAGTCGCTGTTTTTATGTTCAATTTTGGGATTAATTAAAGCATCTCTAACACTACTAGCTAAAATAGCTAACCAAAATATACTGAAAAATTATCATCTCTATTTTAGCTATCCATTTTTTAATATGTTTTTCAATAATACTCTCTATTTTAGCTAATTATTTATTAAACTATTCATTTTTTAGCAGACACTTTAAGAAAAAAGAGAAAAAAGAGGAGAGACAAGAGAATGATTGAGGAAGAAATTAATATTTTAAATTTAGAGAGTTGAATGGTGGCTCTCTATATTGGGTTCAGCTCCCCTCCAGACCTTAATATCCAGAATCCTCCGGACTCCTCATTTCATTACACCACGTGTTAGTCACTCAGATCCAACGAATAATATTGTTATCTGATTCAAACCTACATTCTCATTTTGTTTTTTTTTTTAACGTTAAGTAAAATTGTGGGTTTAAATAAGATAATATCATTCGTTAGATCTGAGTGACTAACACGTGGCGTAGTAAGATAAGAAGTCTGAAGGATTTTGAATATTAATGTCTGGAGGTGAGCCGATCCCCATTATATTTAAAAAACCAAAATGGTGTTAGCTATTTCAGCTAGTAAGATAGCTAGCATGTTGGATGTGTGTTATAAAGTTTGACTAGTTAAAATAGCTAAAAGGCCAAATTTGAAAAGCCTTTTGGAGATGCTAGTAGCATTTTTGTATTTTCACATAAATTCTATTTTGATCATTTTTATTTAAATTATAACATTCAACGCTTTATACTTTTGGTTAAGCTGCAATGGCCCCCATTGATAAGTTAGTCGTTTGTTAAATTGACGAAAAATGTCCATGTGACTCACATGGGTTGTTTCCAAGTGCAATTATCGTTTTACCCTCAAATTGCTTATACTTGGCAAAATCTTTGAAAAGACAATGTAATGTAATTAAGTTATGAATAATAGACGAAGTGTCTTCTCATTAAGATCATTAATACATGTAAAAATAGATTTGTTCAAGTAAAAACATATTAAGATACTTAAAAAAAATAGATTAAGATCATTAATTCACATATTAAACAGTTCAATTTAAGTAAAATAAAAGTATGATAATATAAACTTCAAAAAATTCAAACCGTCAACTTATCCTCCGTCCCTACTCTTATTAAACCACTATGAGAAACTCCATCCCACCTCCTCTTTCATCCTTCCACCTCCACTAACTGACCATCTCTTCCTACTACTCCTTCCCTCACATATTAAATAGTTTAATTAGTACACTGCCGATTTGATTGTTTCCATCACAAGGGCCCCAACCGGTGGTGATAATTTTACCATGGATACCGGTGATCGATTTATCATAAGGTTTGATTGGGTGTTGCTAGCAGAGATGGGTTTGTAATGGTGGTGCCAAGTGGGGGTTACAGCAATCATGGGTTCGTCGTGGACTGTGTCACGATCCCACATCGAATAGGAGAAGAGAGATCTTGGACTATATAAGAAGGTATGCAGTATCACCTAATAGCTTAAGCTTTTGGATCGGATGGCAAGCACCCGGCCCGTGACAGTGGTATCAGAGCAACCCAACTCCTGATCTGATTCTACACCAAACGCTTAGGTGGAATAGACAGAGTGGTCTGACCAGTGACGAGGGCGTCGCGAATTCGGATGGGGGAGTATGTCACGATCCCATATCGAATAGGAGAAGAGAGGTCTTGAGCCATATAAAAGAGGTAAGCAGCACCACCCAATAGCTTAAGATTTTGGGTCGAATGACAAGCGCCTGACCCGTGACAACTGGTTGGCGGTGGATGGGTTTAGGTCGGTGAAGATAGTGGCAGTTGGGGTGGGTTTGGTAGTGGCGGTGGGGGTGAATGATGAAGTGGGTAAGGGCGGTGAGAGGGAGGAGTTACACGCGGGGGGGGGGGGGGGGGGGGGAGAGGAGAGAAAATGGTTAGGCAGATTCCAAGGGATCGATTTAGGGAAAATTATTCCATGTGACATGGTGGACTCATGGTGGATTTTCATTACCACATCGCTATAAGGAATTGGCTCATAATAATTAGTTTGGTTTTATTGATTAGTTTGTTTCTTAGTTTGGTAAAAATTAGAATATAATTCCTGTTATGCCCTTAAAAAGGGTGACATCTTTAGTTGCTAATCTCGCATTAATCACTGTATCATTTTTGTTATTGGAACGGTACATCGGTATTGGACTGTACTAGCAATAAGTTCTATATATTTACTACATGTCAATCTATCCAATGCATGGGAAAGTAAGGCTTCTTCATATCCATAATAAAAATATTATAAGTTATCAATCCAAAATTCACAATAATTAATAATACAATTCAAAATTAACAATCCTAATTTGTTACATAGAGAGTTTATATCAATTTGTATATTTTTATGTACAATATAAAGAAAAGATTTGTCCATTGAAGTTTACATGGAAAAGAGACTTCTTTTGGTGATTCGCAAGTTCATATGGATGGTATATATAATTTTAGAGTTATATACGGTCTAGAGATTTTAAGTAGTTGAATTTTAGAGAACTTTATTTTACGTATAAAACAATGAAGTAGTTTAATAAAACTCAAAAACCCTATTCTTATAGCAATAATTTTTTTTTTGGTATATTTATATAAGTGCTAAAGTCGATACTAATAATTTATAGTTCTGATTGAATTTTGATTGGTATTAACCCAAATAAATTAAAATAGGAGAACTTAATCATATATATATATATATATATATGTTTTATATGTATAAGTGCTAAAGTCGATACTAATAATTCATAGTTGAATTCTAATTGAATTCTTGTTTAGAGTTGTAATTGAATTTGATTAGTATCAATCCAAATAAATTGAAATAGGGGGATTTAATAATATATACCTATAATATGCTTATTGTTTTAAGATAGGACTTGTGTAGCAAATAGGTTGTGATTGAATTCTGATTAGTATTAACCCAAATAGATTAAAATAGGGAAACTTAATTGTATATACGTATAATATGCTTATTGTTTTAAGATAGGACTTGTGTAACAAATAGGTAACTTAATCATATATGTATAAGATGTGTTCACTCCTATATTTTGTCTTTATCCTAAGTGTCACCTATATGGCTCTCTAAATTCTTTTATATTTCTAAATGCCACGTCATAGGGGCAATGAAAATGCTTATCAATTGTTTTATACATATAAATGTATGAGTTCCTTATTTGTTAGAAAAGTCCTATTTTAAAAAAATTATATTAATCTACTAGTACAAACTTAATTCCCTCTTGCATCAATTATTTTTTTTTATTGTAATCTAATAAGTTCCCAATTTCAGTATAAAATCTTAACTAATAAAGTTTCATATTTAGAGCTGAAGTCTTAAGCAATTAAGTTCATACAAATTATCTCATACACAATCTCTTAATAAATTACCTCAAACAACAGTTTATTATCAAACAATCATATATACGCTATATAAAGTGTTTATATGATTTATATTTATATAATTAGTTAGACATAAAATAATATTTTACGTAGTTATATTAATATAAACTCATAATTTCTATAATGCTTTTATAAAACTTTGACAGTAAAACATAATAGAGTTTTTTCAAATCTTTCAACAAATGTACATTCTATCTGGGTTTATAATTGTCTACAAATTCACTATTTCTACCTTCGTAATATTGTATTATGGCAATTCTATATTATATATAATATGTTTCTCAGGTTGTCATTCTATATGCCTCTATATGCTAGATGTGATTACTTTCCGTGCATTTCACAAGTTGACACCTAGTGAGATTAGTAATAAGTAAGTTTATTACCCTTGTGATGTGGCATTTTAAAAATGTAAGAGTATAGAAAGTGCAATGTAGAAGATAGATAACTTATAAAGGCGAGCGCAACTATTATACATTTATATATATGATTTAATATATATGTATATCTTATAAATGTTTAAAATAAAATCTCATTCTAATAGAACATACACAAGTTATAAGTAATTCAACAGGCTTCAAAGCAATAAATAATAAGTTTCAAGTACTTCGAAAGGACTTAAAACCATACTAATGACTATTACATACCAACAAAAAGTCTAACCATTTTAATGCAACACAAAACTACCAAATAAGTTTTTCAAATAAAACTTAAAAAAGAAATAAAATAAGAAAAAAAAATCATTTAACATAATGATAAGGACCTTGGTTTCCTCAATAGTAAATATTTTCATCATGCCAGTCATATTGGCTTTCATTTGGAATGGTGTCACCACTATACCATCAATGAAACAAGGTTGGATAAAATTAGAAAATGGGCAGAGAAGATCCTTATTGGTGTAGACTTGTGTATATATTATTGTTTATATTATAGCAGACATTACACACCAGGACCGTACGAGCACTGGCATGGTGCATACTGGGAGTACCAACTGGTGCAGTAGGGTATTGATAACTATGGTATCATGGCAACTAGATCGAAAGTGTAAGGAGTCGATTGTTACAAATAAAACTACAAGGACCAAAGTGAGACATGGACAAACATGCAAGGGTGCTAAATGTAATTAACTCTCAATTTTTTCCATTATGAAATGATAAAAATTATTTTTCTTGATTTTCTCTCCTATACAGTATGATGCAAAGAGAAAATAATTGTGTGCGGCATTCAACGGCTGAGATCACTTTATCAACTCCTCTTCTCATCAACTTCATACATATTGTAAAATAGAGCAGAGAGATATTTCAGTCACATTGGGTGTGGTGTACGACAATTGGTGGAGTAAGAAATTGTTAAGCTTGTGGATAATTCTTTTGCATATATTCATACTAGCGTTAGTCCATGCAATGCACAAGATTCATCAAATTTGTAGTCATAATATAAATTTAGAGAGATTTATATAAAGTGTGTTGTTAATCCCAATTATACTATGTTATTTAACTTGTGCCACGTGAATTTATACTACCCAAAAAGCATGTTATGCACGAATTCATATAACTTAAAATAAATAAATATATGTGTACATATATTATGTGAATTGAGATCATAAAGGTCGCAAATACATTAAATGCCATAATTTGCATTAATGGTGGCACATAAATCAAAGGCCATAACTGGCATCAATAGTCGTTAACGTGCTCAAGATTTGCATGCCTTTTACATTAATGTTATATACATACTTTCACGTTATATGTAGTATAGATTTTCCATTTTTTTTATGTACGGTATAGAACCGTAGATACCTCAGTTGGAATTTGAAGATAGTGAAAGAGTAAATGGTGGGATTTAAAGACAAATTTTAGGAACGCGATAGTGATTTCAGGAGTGGAATTTTAATGGAATCCTTATTTGAAACACATATATGTAACTTTAGGGCCATTAGAATTTGAAAAGGTTCAAAATTTTAAGAAAATAGTAGTAATTTGAAAATGTTTTTGTCAATGGCATTCGTTAGAATTGGAAACCCAACAACACACCTAGTAAAAACATAAATTGGTAAAACGATAAGAAATTTCAAACAAACAATTGCTCTTCAATTTCAATTCTTTTTTAACGATGGATCAACACTAAAACTTGGATTCATGACTTCCTTTGGACCTGATGCTTTACCGTAGTAGGTGCTTTCATGTTTGAATCCATCATGAAAAATGCTGCCAAAAACTCAACATTTGCCAATTTGAGAATCACTACATGTTAAACAAATTGCATAACGTATCTTTTTAATTCTTAAATAACAAAGAAGAAAACATAAAATCCAATCATGAAGAAGAAAAAAAAAATAGTGAAGTAAGAAAAAGAAGAAAGAAAGAGAAAGGGTGGAGCCTCTATTATATAACTAGCGAGCAATATTTTGAAAACGGGACCGTTGAGCGATCGAAAAAGAGACCAGGTTACGAGTCATTGGTTCAACCATTGGGTTAACCGTTATTAACCTGTGATGTTGTAATTATGCCATTAATTTATTTATTAATAGTAATAAAAGGTGTTTTATTTTTCTACACTAGTTTTGATACTTAAAACCTAAAATTTAGAAATTAAAACCTAAAATTTTGCCTTAAAAACTGAACCAAACAGTTCAACAATTGATTTTATTGACTAGGTTGTGGTTTAATCGCAGTTCTTGTTGAATTTGACCGAGTTTTGACCAAAACAACTTTATAGGGCTAATCAGACCATTTCTTCGACCAGTTAACAGTTCAACCGGTTGAATCGGCTGATCCGGTCAAATTTTTAAAACATTGTTAGGGAGAACGGCTAAAAAAATAAAAAAAAAAGTTACCATTAACATGGATTAAACCCTGATGTGAACCTTATAATCGTTGCTTGCTTTTTTTTCGACCATAAACTTGATTCCAACTTCAACATTACTACCCTTGCAAAGCCTACAACCCATTTCAACTACTCGAAATGGCCTCATGCGTGCTTAATACTTTCCATTAATGGTGTAGTGGCCTTAGCAGTGCAAATCCTACTCCAACACGCATGAAATTATCACATTGTGCTATTGTAATCTCAATAGCAATAATGGTTACTTCAATACATTAAGTCTACTCATAGTTAGTAAATACTCGTAATATTCATATATAATACACATACGTACGTATAATGAAAAAAAACTTTTGTTTGCCGTCCAGCTCTGAAACCTGATAAAAAAATACCCGTTTTTTTAGTTGGACAGTATAATATACGTATTAAACAGTTTACGTATTATACTTTTAAAAAAAGACTTGATTAAAAATTAGATATAATTAATATAATTTTAGCATTTTATTAATTCCATACATAATATATTATTGACATTTAGCTTATTTGACATTATCAATTATTAAAAAAGTTTGTATAGCTCATGATTTATGTGTCTTTACTAGTATATCATGTCATATGTAATCGTGATATTTTCTAATACTTAGTATATTTGTGAACGTACTTTTCTATAACTTCTTATTTATACTCAAAATATTAAATTAAAAATTAAAATTAATGAATTAATTCATTCATATATCAAGTACTAAAATAATAAAATAATAAAATAAGATTATATTGATCTATCATTTTAATTTAGCTGTTTGTTAATAATATGTTTTTAAAAATTGATATATTTGAGGCAAAAATACTACCTACTAATATATATAAGAAGAAAGTACTTACAAATATAACAGTATTTTTTGTCCCAACTTTTTAACAAATGTTCGTATGATATCCGAATAATTATATATTCGTATTTTTTACATTCTCATATTTTTATACCATATTTTATTATCGTATTTTTTTAAGAAAAATCGTATTAAACCCATGCATATTATGTACCGTTCTTTTGCCGTTCTATATTTACTAACTAAGTCTACCAACCTTCCTTTCTACATGCAGTCCCCCCTAAAGCAATACAATTTTTGGGTCAGTTGGAGCCAAATCTTTGTCTTTTAAAATAAAAAATCCATATGTGAAATTAAAAATCTGACTAAAAAATAGAAATTCAACGATCTCCCTTCCAAGATTGAAGTCAGGGCATCTAATTGAAGGGAAAAAAAATCCTTGTTAGAGTAAAACAACTAATAATTTATACAAATCCGAAAGATCATAAGAGAAAATAAAAGATCACACTCCAATTCATAATATGAATTAACAGTACTATCATAATAAAATTGCAAATAAAAAAGAATATAATATTTCAGTATTTAAATTTTCAAAAGATATAAGCACCTTGTTACTGGCAATGGATTTATGAGCAATGAAGAACCCAAAAACAAAGACCGTCGACATATCGTCAGTGATGTTACTTTGCACAGTTCTACGCTCCGAATAAACAAGAAGCGTAACCTTATTAAAAGTCTAATTGAACATTACTGCCTTCAAATTGATGCATACACAAAATTTTGTTCCTATTTTATCGTGATTATATTCATATAAATCTAGTTAATTTGTCAAAGAATTTAAGTTTGCAAGTGATTTTAGGATGATTGATTTGCCATAGAATTTAAATTTATGAGAGAGATTTTAGGATGATGAGAGATCTTCGGAGTAGGATCTTGGTGGGTTTCAATTTTGACTATTTTCTATTAATTATTATTTTTTTAGGTTTTTTGTGTTGACTTTTTGTTGCTTAGAAGAGATAGGGAGGACACTGTGTGAGATCCTAATCTTATAATTTCATAATTAATTATATTTATTGCATGTTTAATTATGATTTGTGTATGTGTGTGTGGTGTGGTGTGTGTGTGGCTTATAATGAGTGGAGTGGTGAGTTGATTAGTGAGTTAGTTGGTGAGTCAATTGGTGAATGTGTGCATACAAGGTACATATGAGGGGTGTAGATACACTTGTGTGTCTCTTCTTGGTTAGTGGCATCAAATAGAAGGCTGGAGAAGGGGGGAGAATTCGATGGAAAAGAGAGCAAGGGAGAGGAAGAAAAGAAACGAAGGAGAAAGAAGAGAGGAAGAGGAATTAGAAGAGGGAAAACCTAGGGAAGCTTTTTTGCACTTTGTTTTTATCACCTAAGGTGAGTTTCATGCTTGTTTCATATTGTCTTATTTGATTGTTGCATGTTATTTGACATCCTTGCCATGGAAGGAGGCGGATGGAGGAGAGAAGGGGTTAGGGCTTTTATGATGGAAGCCTTGATTCATCTTAATGACTTTATTTTTAGTTGTCTTTGATCTTACTTTTAGCTTGGTATTGTATTTTGAGACCTTGGAGGGCTTTGAAATGGGTTAGGGATGGTATTAGGAGCTGAAAACCAAGTGTCAATGTCATTTAGGTCAAATCAGGGGGAGGGCGGGGCGCTCTAGCAAACTCCAGGGCGCTTGAGAGCGTACTTATCAGAAGGAAGCCTGCACTGGCGCACTCTAGGCCCGCTTTAGCGCGGTCCCAAATTTCAACTTTGACACATTTTGGTAAAATGACCATAACTTTTTCTAGAAAATTTGGATTGATGCACCATTTAAAGCGTTGGAAAATAGATTTATGGGGCTTTCTATTGATATAAAGTTGGAACTCTAATTCCTTGATGATTGAGAGATATGCCAATTGAAAGGTAACCTAAACTTTCTATTAGCAGCATAGTTTTCTATAATTTTAGTCCATCTTTTATTGGACATAACTTCTTTATTCGAAATGCATTTTTGACCCATGACCTATCAACTTAGAGGTCTTTAAACCTATTCCCAAATGAGATTGGCCTATTGCATTGCCTTAGGTTTTGGTGAAAGTTGTTTCTTGCCCTTTTATTGTATTATTGGGAGTGTCTATGACGTATTGGATGTGTATCACTCAAGCTTGTGAAATAACTATGCATTCATCGTTTATATTGATTATCGATTATGTATTGTCATTTATATTCAATTATTATTGATTTTATGGTTCCTAGACTAACACGGTTGAAGTGATAGGGGCTCACGGAGGACAAGAACCATCAATATCAACCAAGGACTAATCTTACCGTGGTGTGAGTGCGGTGACAGATGGGAATATAGATAGTCTTATTCATATTGAATTGCTTGACGATTATTTATAACATGATATTGATGATGATATATGTGAGGTGAGAATGAGAGGACATTAGAGGTTATATATAAGGTGGCATTGCATACCATTCATATCGTATGTCAATGCATTTCGTGGAGAAATGTTTTGCCGATGTGGGGCTAACAAAAAGATTAACTGATGTGGGGTTAATCTAAAAGGGTGTCAACATGGGGCATCCTTGATAATGAGTCATCACTCGTTAGACTAACGTTATCTAAACTTGCACACACATGTGGGTTATACATTTATTATATTGAGGTATTCATGATACGCACATATATATATATATATACATTGATCATTTATACATGGATGTGTATTGTGGGTGCTTATTATCATTCTTTATGAATTTGATTATCTACCATGAGCACGTTGACTTTTTGTTCATGCCCACACAGACCTTTTTATCAGGTGAGCTAAGGATGGAGTTCGGTTCACTGTAATCCTGGTAGTCGCCGCGGTGGCATCCATGTTGATATTAGGAGTGTCAATTCTTGGGGGCGAACTTTTGCTACTTCACTTTGGTTTCTTCTCATGTTTTGTATGAGATATTGGGACTTGATTTTATATAATGCTTTATGTCACGAATTTATAATGATGTAAATAACCTATGATTTACTTTTATTATTTAGTACAATATGTGTTGGCTTAAAAGGCAACCCAAGAGGGGAGGTGAATTGGGTTTATCGAATATTAATGGCAATTAAGATCAATTAAAATTAATCTAAGCAATGTAATAATGATCAATCTATATGTAATGCAATGTATTCAGTAGAAGTAAAGAAAACAGAGTAATAGAAAGATTACACAGATTTACCGAGGTTCAACCACAAACCGTGGTCTACGTTCTCACCCCAATACCTCCTTGAAGTCTTCTTCCACTATGTAACCTCCAATTACAAATGGGTTGCTGATTGACAAAGTACTTAGCTCACTATACACAAGAACTTCTACCTGAGTTCTTCAGCCACCAAGTGGTTTTGTCCAAGCTCCATAAAAACTTACAAGAGTTTTTATTTCCTAAGAGAATTCTCAAACTTTCACTTACAAATGTATAAAAGTATACAAGTAACTAACAAAATCTCTAACAAGAGTAGATTATACAATCAAAGCTCATAAGTGAAGATAAGAAGAATATTTAGGAATTTCGGTTGATCAGTCAGTGATTCTTGTTTCTTGTCTCATTTTTTTTTTATTTATTAATGCAGTTGGAAGCTTGTATATAAACTCTTGTATTGATTCCATCCATTAGAGGTTATTGGGCTTCATTTAATACACGTCCATTTCGTTATAACGTTAGAAAAACTAGTCGTTATATCCAAGGGGTCGACTCTAGGCTTGTAGAGTCGACACTTTCTGGTTCTGCATTTACCAGATGTTGTTCACTGTCTTTATGAGTCCGCTTTTCATATCAATGAGTCGGCTCCCTGTTCATTCTGTTTTCACGTCTTTGCTTCTGCCTTCATGTGGTGACTCTTCATCTTCAGGAGTCCGCTCTTTATATATTTGATCTTCAGCCTTTTGCTTTTGTTGTCATGAGGTGACTCTTCATCTTCAGGAGTCAGTTCTTTGTACATTTGGTCTTTAGGTTTTTACTTCTGTGTTCATGAGGCGACTCTTTATCTTCATGAGTCTGCTCATTGACCATTTTGTCTTTAGGCTTTTGCTTCTGTATTCATGAGGTGACTTTTCATTTTCATGAGTCTGTTCATTGATTATTTTGTTTTCAAGCCTTTTGCGTCTGTCTCCATAAGGCGACTCTTCATTTTCATGAGTCCGCTCATTGCCCAGAAATTTGTTTTTTGACTTCTAAGGATCCAGCTCATCTCAGCAGCAGTATAAGATCTTCAAGGGGTCTTCTCTTTGGGGTATAAAGATCAATCAAATCTCTTTAACTCATTAGAGATGTCTTCAATTCAATTTGGATTGAATCAATCATTATTAAACTCTTCTTGATTTCCAAACTGTCAGAGCTTCATTAAATCAAAGTTGATTTCTTCTTCTTCATTTGCAAAGCTTCCTCTTTCATTGTAGAACAATATCTTTCAATGCCAAGCTTCCTCAATTATGTAGAGTTTCACAAAGCTTCATTGCCAATTTCTTCTCTCAGTTAGAAAAATTCTTCTTTCTTCTTTAAAATCATTTCAATGAGACTTTTGCAAACTTGATGAAATCTCTTCATGCATATTGTCTACATTGATTTTTTATATCTCAGAAGAATTCTTTACTTGGATTCCATGTAGATATCAAACAATCATTGTGAATCTTCTTCTCAAGCAACTTCAATCACTTTGTCTGGAATTGATTTTTGCATTCTTGATAAAGTCTTCTCTTGAGCATTTTCAATCTCTTCAATAATCAATTCATCTTCAACTGAACATTGCACATTCTGTTGAAGTTTTCAATCTTTCTTGAGTGCAAATAAATCTTCAACGAGTTTTATGCATACTTGATGAAAGTTTTATTTAAACACCTCCAATCTCTTCGAATGTAAAACATTTATTTGAAGTAGAGATATGCATCACTCCTCTGTTTGGTTTATTGCATAACTCTTGAAGTTTATTGCTTGATCTTGAATTTGTTGTGTATCCTTTTTGACATGTATTTAGACTTAAGTTGAGTTTTAAGTCTAAATTATGAACTTTATTAATCTGTATACTAAGTAAATGCATTAGTAAAATAACACAAGGTTTAGTTATCATCAAAATCAACATGGGAATCAACCTTGAGTCAACAATATGGATGCTTAGTTCTTGTATATATATATATATATTTGTTAAGTCAATTTGTGGTTTATCTTTGGTATATGGTAAGGTATCGTTTGCTGGCACAGTGACCTGTGTGATCAAGCCCCACCCAATGTGACATTAATGATCTTTAATTGATTTCAAGATAAATAAAATCAATTAAATATAAATTATTTATTTATTCCACATATAAAAAAATCTCAAAATAAATAAATATTTAATAAAGTAAAAAAAAATTAATGAATTAATTATAAAATTAAATTAAGTATTTATTAAAATATTATTTAAATAGTAAATAATAAATTAAAAAATGCATTATTTAGGCTTAAATCAATGATTATTACAAGAGTCACATATAATTAGTGCTTTGGGCCTATATGAAAAGTGAAATAAAGTGACCTTCAAAATCTTTTAAAGACCTTCAAATTTAAAGGCTCTAAATGAAAGCTACTATTATTTCTTTAAATTTTTTAAAAAATAAAGGTGGGTTGAAGGAGGAAATTTGTAACTCTCGATTTGAAGATTTGAAGGTGAATTGAATATGCTATGATAGATAAGTTATTTAAAGTAGGTTTCTTTTATTTTTTATTTTTTTTGTTTTTGTTTATTTAATTTTGATTCTTTAGTTTAAGTTGGCAATATGAATGACTTTGAGATTAGGTGGAAGCAGTGATTATATATGACCTTTTTAGTGGTTGAATTTGGCTCTCTTATTAGTTTAGTTAAAAGGTTACTACCCTGTCTGCTGAATTAAAAGTTGATATTTTATTATTTGGTTGATCCATGATAAAAGAGGGAATTTTTTTCCAGTAATGTTTTCAGCTACTTTTTATTTAGTAGCATTGCCTATGGAAATGGTTCGCTTTTGGTTAATTAATTGGTGTTCTTGAGCTTGAGATCCACAGTATTGGGTAGTAAAGATTAGGCTTAAGGAGTTACAAAGAAAGGAAAAAAAAAAAAAAGTACAAGACAATGGTTTGACAATTATCCTTGCTGCATCAGGTTTATGATGATCAATTTTTCTTTTTTTTTTTGTTTGGAAATATTGGGTTAAGTATGTTGATGCATGGTTTGATAATATTTAGTGTATTTGCCTTTTAACTGTTATGATGTTTTGTTTATATTATATTCGTTTGAAAAATAAAAGTATTGTATTTCTAAATTTTGATGTTTTATTTTCATTGTTTGTTTTAATACAATATTATATATAAATTTTATTCTAATTTTATTAGAGCATTCCTAATCTATTTATACAAAACACAATGGTTTTAAAAAGATGTAAGTCTAATACATTTTAATCTAATGATTAAAAATGGGTTTATTTTTTATTCTACGGTTAAGATTATTCACTTACTCGTCTCTTACTTTTAAATTCTATTCAAAATTGTCATGCTATGTATTTGTTTAGAAGTGTTGTTTGTTTTTATTTTTTATTGTGTTTTATAGCATGTATTTTTATTTTTTATTTTTTATGATCTAATGATGATATTTATAGGTTATTGTTTCAGTACTAAATTAATATTTTAGAATAAAAAAACATATTTATTTTAATATTTTAATATTTTTTATTTTTTAAAAAATAAAAAATAAAAATAAAAAACAAAAAACAAAAGTCAAACGGGCCTATCTTTTTTTGCTTCTTTCTCTATTGATTGAGTCTCTGTCTTACTTCATATTGCAATGCACGAAACTACAGAGTAGCTGGCTGAGCAGCTAGCTGTCCGTTGGAGTCTCGCAGAGTAGACAATTTGAAAGGAGAGCAGATCCAGTGGTTAAGAATTTTTTTATTTAAAATTCAATGGATGAGATCATTTTGCCAACTACTCTTACCTTTGAAATCTGACATACCTATACGAACTGCAAAACTGAGCAATTAATTGTTGTACGGCGACTGTGGGCAAAAGCCGCTCAAAATCAGCCGGTGAGCCTAATCTCTCTCTTCCTTCATTTTGATTGCAGTATTGCCCCCTCTCTCCTCTCTCCATTTTCTCTTTCATCTTTCATTTTCTTCACTATCATTATCAGGCATGGCCGAATCTCACCTCCATTTCTTCACTATCAGTACCACTTCGACCACCATTGCTATGCTTTTCAAAATGTTTTTCTCCAATCTAGGCTGAGATGAGTTTTTAGAGTGTGTGGTTTTTACAGAAAGAGAGAGAAGTTGCGGCTGGATGGTCTCTAGAGTGAGAGAATGGAAGGGAGTTAAAGCTAGGTGGTGAGAGGAGGGTTCGGCCACGGGGCTGGCTAAATGGTTGCCTGGATGTCTCTTATGGTGACCATCGGAGTTGTGGCCATGGGTGGTTTGGTGCTGGCGTGGATGCGATGCGGTGGGTCTAGGGAACAAATAGAGAATTTTAGAGAGAGAGAGAGAAAGAGAGCTTGGGCCATGGTGGGGCCTGTAGAAGGTATGCAAGGTAGAGATAGAGAGACGAGTGGGTTTGTTGGTTGAAGCAACGGTCTCTCTTTAAGCAAAAGCTTATGGAAATCGAGAAGACTTGCGACAACTTTCACAACAATCGTTTCCCGAAAAGCCCGCGCTGATCTGCCTACGTTTGGGTCCAGGATCAATGCAGACAGATTCTTAAAACTTCGCTCTCTGCGAATGTTTGGGTATGTGTTTTCAGATCTCGATGTATTTTCATTGTTCAGTTTGTAGTGATTCATTTACATTTTTCCCTAAGTTGTTTCTATTGAATCTGTGGTTATGTGGGTGTAAACTGTGAAGTTTGAAGTTTCTCATATTAATTTTTTTTTTTACTATATGCAGGGGATTTCAAGTGAACGATGTTAGCATCCAACTCAAGGTTCTCTCTTTATTATGCTCTATTTTATTTGGTTTTTAATGTGTAATGATCGATGGCAAGGTATGTGATTAAATTTTGTGTTGGGTTTTTAATTCGGTTACACAACCTCACTATTTGAGTAAATTGCATACATGTAACGTGAAGCTATACATTTATTTTGTTTTATTAATCTTCTCATCAATAAATTGCATTATGTAGAATTGCTTAAGACTCTTGCAAGTTTAATCAATTTCTTTTTCTTGTTTTGCTTTGTATATATTTTAATTTTCTGTTTGTTAATTTACGGACTATTTGGATCAATCCCAGTCTAATGCTTTTGTTTGATGTCATTGATGGGTCATGTCCTGACTTCTAAAGTTTCAGATACTTTTTTCAGTTCCAGCACACCGCAATTACCCTTCTCTTATTTTATTAATATTTTCTTATTTATTCATGAGAATGTAATAATTAGTGAATTTGGCTCCCCCTCCCCCCTTCCCTCTCTCCCTTTAACCCCAAAATATTATGGTCCTACTTAGTTTCATTTGTAATATGTTAATGGAAATGGCAAGAAAGTTACATTGCAAAAAGCAAAAGCTTTTTAAAAAGTTTCCTGTTGATCGCCCTTCCAAGAATGATAACATAAAAGAAAATACAATTGAAAGGGTGATTGATTACATTCATGATCTAACTGTGATGAGAACTCTGTTGCATAAACATAATATTTGTTAGGAAAATGCTTTATAAAAAATGCTTTTAAGTGCACCAATCTATTTTATTTTTTAAATGGGTTGGTGTTTCACCTTATGTTTTGTACTGAACACAATGCCCTCAAAAACTTGGTTTGCATCAATGTTTGATTGCCAGCATGAGCACTTTCATGTTGAGCATGGAAGGTAGATTCATTATTTGATCTACCTTTTAAATTATAAAAGGTAGATTCATGATTTGATTGGTTTTTTAAGATGAATTGGAGTTTTCATTTGCAAAGGTAAATTAGTGTGAATGTTGTTTGGCTTTTGTGGAGACTATGCAGGAGGTTATAAAGACTTCGGTAGGGCTTTTTTTTTTTTTAATGTTTGCGAGGTTAGGAAATTTGATATCAGATGTTGTTTTAGTATCAGAGATTGCTAAAGCAACAATTGCTTAGGGGTGTAAATATAGTTTTTTAGGTTTGAGACTTTCTACAAACAAAATGTCACATAATTTTTTGATGTAAAGCTTTTTCAAGTTCTCTGTTCGGATTACATCCTTAAAGGCGTTAGTTGAAGTTGTCTTTGGTTGAATAGCCTTAGGTTGGATCAATAAACTCAAAATTTGAATAGTCATACAAGCCTATGTTTCTTTGAATAGTGAAGTTTTGGCTTAGTACATTGGTGGACTTATAAAGCACAACTTTATTATTGGAATGACATAAAACCTTTGGCATGAGTTCTTGCGTATCGACCTCTCACAAGTTGCATTGTTCTTGTTATTCTATTACCTTTCGTGTATGAATGAATTGTGTTGGACTATTAAGTACTTATAGTTTTTTTCATCCAACTTAATTTCATAGATATGGAATTTGATTTTTATTTACTTGGTTCTGGTCCATTTGGTGCTCAACTTTTTCCATTCGTGCGTAAGAGCCAAAGAAAGGTTTTACAATGAACGTTCTCCCAAAGGCAAGAAAGAAAAACCATGAAGCTATAGCTGAGAAAAGGTAAACCGAAAGAATTCTTAGGAAAGTGTTTTCAAGAAAGCTTACAGTAGCTATGCAACACAGGTGCGACCTTTGCCTTTTCTCTCTCTCATCTTCTACACTCTAGGCTCTTCAGAACTCCACCATATCCTTCCTTTCCTTCTTTCGGTTGGAAAAATCCTTCATAAATATCTTTCCAGCTCTCTCTCTCTCTCTCTCTCTCTCTCTCTCGTATTTGTCTTTACAACAACTTGTAAAATGGTACCCAATCCCCATTTGGTTATGAAATTTTTTATAATGGGCAACTCAAAACCCAAAGATGGTTTTATGAAATATTTTAAAACGAGTTAGAGTCGGATAATTGCCTCTAGTATTTGATTATTACGGATTGGGTTTGTTGTTGGTGATTTAATCTAAAAATATTCGGGTTCGGATCGGGTCTATGTATTATTGAATCGGATTTGATCCAGATCTAGTCGGATCTGGACCACTCTCGGTCCATTAACATGCCTAATTGGTAGGTACCTAACGAATGAACTTGGTTGGGCATTGTAAAACCACTCCATCAGCTCAAAAGTGACCACATCATACTGCCAACGAAATGCAAATAACATATAATTGTTTTAAGTATATGTTAAAAGCCTGTTCATATATAGATTTCACAAAACTTGATTCAAAATATGATGAAATAACTTCTACAAGTCCTTGAAATTTCAATTTTACACACTTATTGCAAAATAAAGTGGAATAACTTTTAAAAGTCCTATGAACACTAACAAGTACCACGATTCATTTGTCAACCTTTCTTTCTATATTCACCAAAAAAAACTCCACTTTCTTTAGTACAACAGCTCAAACTCTTAATATCTGTTTCAATTGGATGGCTGCATCGTCTTAACAACAAAGTTGATTAACTACTAAATTTATTGATAGCATTGAACATTTAAAGCACATAATTGAGAGGGAGTAGTGTCATATTCAATGTTTATTGAGACAATAATCTAATAGATCAAAGGGAGCTATTTTTAAAGCAAATGGGGTCATCCAAATTGCATTTTTCTATAGCGATAATTTCACGAGAATGCCACAACGGGGGGTTTAACAGCACAAAAATCACACTGCTGAACATAATACAAAATGAAAGGAAATCATGAATATGTAATGTCATAATTAGCTAAAAAGAATTTCAAATGTGCACTATAGAATACAAGAAATATAGAATATATCAACAATTTGTTCATGCATATGCAAACAAAGAAACAACTATTCACATATAAACACCTTGCCCCTAGCATCATAGGAACAATAATTCTTAGTATATTTTGTAGCAACCACGAATGTATAACATGAATTTATTGCAAATTAAGAGGTTTTAAAGAAATAAATGTCACATGGCAAAATTTGATAAGCACGTGTATCGAAAAATTTAATACTACTTGACCACTAGACTTTTTAAAAGAAAAAATAAAACTATTTATCTTGTTATGACACAACTTGTGAGTGCAATGATTAATATTTGTCCCCTTTAAATAGAAAACTAACTTAACCAGCAAAAAAAAAAAAAAATGACAGCCCCACTTTAGGTAGCCATTTGCAACAAAGTTACTAATAGTAGGAAATACAAGAAACTTGCTAATCCTCGCCTTAATGAGAAATATGAGCATATTCTTAAGCTAAATATCAACGTTCATAGAATAATTTTAAGCTCTTCAGCTATAGCTGCTAATAGTTGAAAGTGGTTAGGAAACACTTAAGGTGGCTATGGGCACGAGATCCCGATAAGCCAGCCCATAAATTATTAGACTTGGGAATTTTTTTCAGCCTGATTAGTTAAATGGGTGGGCATGAGAAATGCCTTTAAAGCCCAGCCCGACCTGGCCGATATATATAAAAAATAATATAATGAATGTATATGTTATTAAAATTTATGTTATTTAATATTGTTTTTAGAAAAAAAATTATTTATTAAACAAATTTAGGTTAAATGAAGGGCTTGGACGGGCTTAGGAATGCAATTTTTTTAATTGGGTAGCCTTGGGATTTAGTTGTAGGCCTGATGGGATTTATTGTTAGCCGCCCAATGTCCATACCTAGGAAACACACATTTGTAAAGCAATTGCAGCTTGAATTTTGTGATAATGTTAAATTGATTTTGCAAAATTAAAGATAAAAAAATATTATTAATGGAACTCAAAAACTGAAGTGCAAAAATGCAAAGAAAAATGAAAATTGTAATTTATTACTTTTTTTTTTATAAAAAATATACTGTTAAAATGATTGAATGTTTGTCTCATAAAATCAATTCATATTCTAATGGTCTCCTCTTGTTTCTTAATGGATACAGAGCCGGTGCAACGGTGTTTATCTATATTATTTTTTCTATCATTTGTATATTGGCTTTTTAATAGTTTTAGATGCTTAGAGTCTATTTGTTAGAACTTTTTTTTTTTTTTAGCTTTTTTGATTTTGCTTTTTTGGCCTACAAGCAAAAAAGTTAAATTTTTGTTAAGCTTTTTGCTTTTTATAAGCTAAAACTAGGAGAAAAGCAAAAAGAAAAAAGCCAAAAAAACAAGGAATAAAATAGTGGCATTCTAAAAGATAACTTTGCGATTGGCCTCAAGATAGGAATGTATACAACTGAAGTTACATCGTTTATTTGAATTACAAAATAGAGGAATTTCGAATATTGTTTTCCTCTAAAGAATTAAAAAAATGGAGTTAGAAAACAAAAAAAAAAATCTACAATTAAATATCAAATAGACAACACCATAAATTTTTAAAAATAAGCAACTAATAGCAAAGCTCTTTGAAAATATGTATATGCACATACATGTACACACTCATTTGAGAATATATATATATGGATATATACAAAAAAAACTTATATATGTAGTTACCCTATCTCATCTCCACTCGTTAGGAGAGACGTTAATTTTTCCATTTTCAAAATTGAGACTTCGTCAATTTTAGCCTCTTTATTGATCAACTTGAAAAATTCAATCAAAACCTTCCATTGCTTATTCTTGTCTGCCTTGTTTATACAATAACTCAAATGCAAAATAAATTCATGAAAGCCCAAAAAAATATTTTTAGTATAATAGGTTTGCAACTTACCATGGTATTTAAGTTTTGAAACTGTAATTTCTTGTTTGTCTCACATTATAGAGATTGTTCCCAAATTCAGTGAACAAATGAGATCCGAGTCATTGAAATAGATATAGACCTTTATTAGATTCTTTCATCAACAAAATGAGTAAATTAATATTAATAAGAGTTAATATTGGCAGTAAAAAAAATTCAAATATGAAACATATACCTCAAGATTTTCTTGTATTCTTTAGGAAATTGTTTATAAACTCATGGGACAACATCTTTGAGGCAATCACAAAGCAACATTTGATTCTTAGGCTATTTCAAAAATAAATCAAAGGTTTCTCTTTTTTGGTTAGAGTTACGAAGTGATGGTTATTATTGTCTATCACTTGAAAGACTGGTACAACAACATCGATGCAATAGTGCTTATATCTGATGAGTAAGTCATAAAAACTCTTGGTGGCCACTTCAGTCTCAAACATCATGATGCAAAAATTCTCTTCTGCCATTATTTTCAAAATATGCAGTAAGAGCCTCGTAAAAGTCCATTTTTATTTCTATAGAAGCTAAATCAATTTGTCACAATAAAAAAAGAAAAGTAACCTACTGATTGAACTGCTACTGGCTGAACTACTTCAGCACTAGTGTCATCTATACTAAAGGCCACAAAAATAATTCGACTGTACATGGAATAGATAACCTAAAAAATTACCATATTTCGTAAAAGCATAGATCAAGTGTCAAAAGTTGGACCAAAAGCCATAAAGAAAAATGTGTTATGTTACATTACTTATGTATCAAGCCATGGATAAAGAAAAATGTGTCTTTACTAGAGGGAGGGATGAACCCAAGCACACAAAAAATTGTATCTTTACAAAAATTGACTTTTATGGGACTCTTAATGCATATTTTGAGAATAAGGGCTAAAGAAAGAATTTTTGCATGCTGATGTTTAAGTTTGAAGTGGTTGACAAGAGTTTTTATGACTTACTCATGGGATATAGGCACATTGGTGGTGTTGTACCAGTCTTTCAGGTGGTAGACGATAATTACCATCACTTCGTAGCTCTTACCAAAAAGGGAAAAACTCTTAATTTATTTTAGAGATGATCTAAGAATCAAATGTTGCTTTGTGATTGCCTCAATGATGTTCTCCTAGGAGTTTATAAATAATTTTTTAAAAATACTAGAAAATCTTGAAGTATATGCTTCATATTTGTATTTTTTTTAGCCGTTATTAACTCTTATTAATATTGATTTATTTGTTTTGTTGATGAAGGGGGGATCTAATAGAGGTTTATATCCATTTTGTGCACTCGGATCTTGTTTGTTCACTGGATTTTGGGACAATCTCTATATTGTGCGACAAACAAGAAATTACAATTTCAAAATTTAGATACCGTGGTAAGTTGCAAACCTATTATACTAGAAATATTTTTTTTTGACTTTTATAAATTTATTCCACATTTGAGTTATTATGTAGACAAGAATATGCAATGGAAGGATGTGGTCGAATTTGTCAAGTTGATCAATAAAGAGGTTAAAATTGACAATGTCTTAATTTTGAAAATAAAGAACTCAACATCTTTCTTAACGAGTAGAGGTGAAATATTTGAAATTCCTTTGTAAAAGAAGAATATTTGAAATTCCTATATTTTGGATTTTAAATAAACAATGTGACTTTATTTGTAAGTTATATTTTTATAATGATGTCAATTGTAGTGTTATTGTTCGGAATGCTACTATAGAAACAACTTTTGGAGATTGGGACCTAAAGCTATTGAAAAGTCTAGATACAGATGATAGAATAAATATTTAGTTAAAGATCCAATTTGCATCAGTTGAGGAATAAGAAGAGACCATTAGAATGTGGATTGATTATATGGGACAAACATTCGATCATTTTAACAGTATGAAGAGATCCATTCTTGGTAAAAAAAAAAAGAAAGTAATACATTACAATTTTTATTTTTCTTTTCATTTTTGGAATTTAATTTTTGTTGACTTTCATAATATTATTATTATATTTTTAATTTTGTAGAACTAATTTAGCATGAGTACAAAATTTTGAGCTTCAATTGCTTTATGAATGTTTGTTTCCTAAAGCTGAAAAATGTTTTATGAACGTTGATATTTGGCTTAAAACTCTACTACGGTGAGGGTTAATTTCATCACTAACAACTCTAAAGCAGTTTTCTTATATTTGCTCCTCTTAGTAACTTTGTGGCACATGACTACCTAAAGTGGGGTTATCATTTTGTTTTTGTTGGATACATTAGTTTTTATTTTGAGAGGACAAATATATATCATTGTACTCACAGGTTGTGTGCATAACAACATGAATAGTTTTACTCTTTCTTTGAAAAAGACTGGTGGTCAAGTAGTATTGAGTTTTTCCAGTACTCGTGTGAATTATATTTTGCCATATGACATTTATTTCTTTAAAACCTCTTAATTTGTAATAAATTCATGTTATTAATGTAATACATTTTTGGATGCTATAAAATATGTTGAGAATTACTGTTGCTGTGATGCTAGGACTGAGGCGCGTATATGTGCATAGTTGTTTCTTTCTTTGCATGTTTATAAACAGATTATCGACATATTTTATATTTCTTGTCTTTTACAGTGCACATTTGAAATTGTTTTTGGCTGTTGGTTCTTCTAATTCGAAATTTATGACACTACACATTCATAATTTTCTTTCGTTTTGAATTATTTTTCATCAGTGTGATTTTTGTGCTGTTGAACCCCCTGTTTTGGCAATCTTGTGAAATTATCACTATAGCAACATGCAATTTGGATGACCCCATTTGTCTTAAGAGTAGCTCATTTGATAATTTAGATTGTTGTCTTGATAGACTTAGAATATGACACTATTCCCTCTCAGTTATGTGCTTTAAATGTTCAATGCTATCAATAAGTTTAGTAGTTTATCAATTTTGTTGTTAAGACTATGTTGCCATCTAATTTGTGATCTAATGAAATAGATATTTTGAGTTTGAGCTGTTGTGCTAAAGAAAGTGGAGCTTTTTTTTTTAAATTTTTTTTATGGAAGATCGAAAGAAAGGTCGACAAATGAATCATGGTGCTTGTTAGTGTTCATATGATTTCTTAAAATTATTTCACTGTGTTTTGCAACAAGTGTGTAAAGCTGAAATTTGTAAGACTTGTATAAGTAATTTCATCATGTTTTGAACCAAGTTTTTGAAATTTGCATATGAACAGGTTTCTGACATATATTTGAAACATATATGTTGTTTGCATGTGGTTAGCATTATGATGTGGTCATTTTTGAGCTGATGTAGAATATAAATTTTCATATTCCCTTATACATCCTTTCCTTTACTCCATATCCTTTCACTAAAATTTGATTGAATGACTATTTTTAATGATCAGAATTAGAAAGGCAAGGACCAAAGAAAAAAAAAATGTAACTTTAAACAAATGAGTGAGACTTGACCATTAGTTGATTCAGACACTGCTAGTGATCTTTGGAAAAAAATTCAGTGGCACAATCATTTTAGCATTTAAATTTAAATTTTACATTGAGATATACTGAATACTTAGAAATTCCACTAACATTGAATTCTTGCCTTGGATTTAAGCATAATTGTTTTTGTGACATGAGGTATTGGTCTTGTTACTCTTGCAATTAACAGCTTCTCTACACTTATTATTATTATTGCTATTAGTATTGTTATTGTTGTTATTTTCTCGGAGGAGACACTGGAGGAGCGCGCATGATCATGCGTGGAATGCTGAGGTCTTGGAATGTGAGAATCAATTTTGTTTTGTTTTTGCTTGTTTTTTGTTTTTTAGTGTTCTCTTTTTGGCTCACATAATATGTAGTAGGCCAATTTTACACAATCAATTTATGTGCGCTTTTTTTTTTTTTTTGCTTCTGGTTTGTGCTTCCTTGCACTAGGAAATAGTGTACCAGAAAATTGAAGGAGTTGGCTGCAATATGCTAGGAGTGTGTGCCCTTGGGAACATGACGGGTATAGGTGATGTGGAAACAAACGTTGATACGTCGTTTTGTTTATGACGTGGATCATTATCTATCTAATAAAACACATCATTTTTTGAAAATGTCTCTGAGATACAATTCAATCTGAGGGTTGAGATTCATTTTGTGTAAAAATTTATGGCTCAGTTTATTTTTCTAGCTCACGTGACTTTTAAAATCCCGCCCAAAACAATCAACAGTCAATTGGTATCTTCAGATCTGTCTTTCAGCTGTTTGATCAAAAGCTTCCACAATCTCAGCCATTAATTCAAATTCTGCGTGTGTAGAGATGTAGTGTGTAAGAGTACAAGGGGCATTAAACGCTCCTCTTTATCTTTTCCCATGGGTGCCCACCATTGCTGAAGAGCACAACTAGTGCACATTGGCCATCACCGGAGCACCACTGTGAGTCACCTTGCTGCCATCTCCATCACCGAACCCACCCGTTTCAGCCACCATGGCCAAAACCTTGCTACCATCTTCTTCCTCACCCCCTCTCTCTCTCCCATCCACAGCCATGGCAAAGACCCACCGACCGAATCACCACCTCCGTCAACATCCCCAATGGTGGAAACACCCACAGCCGAGTGACCCACCAACATCTCTGTGTGTTTGGTTTAAGTAATTGAAGGTCGGGGCTCACCTGTCCCTGATCGTAGAACTGGTAAGCTGGGTAACCCTAAATTTTGATTGTTCCGTAGAGGGTAAAAAATTAGGGCCTTGAATAGTGCTCACCTGTCCCTTTATTAGTGCTTTTCTTAGTGTAATTTTGCAATAAACAGCAGTCATTGATGAAAAAGGAAATTGAGGCTTTCAGGAGATTGAAAAGAAAGCTGAAATTTCTATAATAAATCAACCACTTCGAAGTTCCTTTTTTTTTTTTTTTATCCCCATTTTGAGCTTGCTTTCTCAAAGGAGCCTCTGATGGTATCTTTGTACTTGATTTTACCTTTTTGATTTCATGTTTTTTCCTCCATGTTCTATGGTTGTAGGTGGACTAGAAGCAACTCTTCCTCCAGTAATTATCTTTTCAAGGCAGTGGTGTTATGTATGGAGCTTGTGGAGAATGGTAATATTATGTATATATTATGGAGAATGGTTCAGAATGTTGGATGGTTTCTATATCTTTTTTAGATCTCTTATGGGAACAGAGAAATTTGGTTGATTTGTTAGTGGCGTTACTTGGGTATTGTGATTAAGGTTAAGGGCTGATAGAATGAAGTGTGTTCATCTGTGGCTATGGATTTGCCTGATTCTGTTACTTTGCTAATTTGACATTGCCTTTGCTTGGTCACTTATTTACTGTTTTGATTTTGGATCAAATTTGGGAATGGAGTTAGTTATTTTTCTTATTCTTTTTCTTTTTATTGCAAGTTTATTTTCTGAATATGTGGAATGATATATTGCTTTGTGAAAGGGGAAAATAACATTTTCTAAATTTTTTCAACATTTTTGTGATATAAGTTAAACATGCACTTCTAAATTTTTTTTTTGATAATGGCATTTTCCAATTTGGTGATAATCCTTTTGTTGTGTTCTAAGAGAAGAAAATGTTTATTTTTTTTGTTAATGATAAGGTGATCATTTTCTCCAATGGGCATTACACATTTCATGGCAGGGGCATTAGGGTTGCTGCAGCCAACCCATCCCTTTGTTATTCTCTCTTATGTACAAATGGGTTATGATGTGTTGAGTTTTCTTTGTCTTTTGTGGGGGTTTATGTTGTGTCATATAGTTGTGTGGCTTCAGTTACATGCTTTTTTTTCTTTTGTTTCATTATTTAATTTCATTTTGTGGATTCAATTTTTGGTTTGGTTTTTTTTGAGTTTGTGGGTCGAATCCAACAGAGCAAGAAGAATACGGTGGTGGAAGTTGTTAGCTTTACATTAATATTGGAGTGGAAATTAAAGATGACACTGGAAAAAAAGGTGCCCTCTCTCCCCTGTTTAATTAACTTTTCTCTTTCTTTTTGTTTTAATAGATTTTGTTTAAAGTAACTGGTAAATTGATATAAAGTGTAATTTTTTTTATATCTAATTTCAATTTCTTAATTGAGAAGACCTTGATTGCTTCTACTGTGTTTGAACCATTGGTTTGGTTGTTTAGATAAGTGCATTAACTTTTCTCTTTCTTTTTGTTTCAATAGATTTCGTTTAAAGTAGCTGGCAAATTGATTTAAAATGTAAATTTTTTTTTTATATCTATCTTCAATTTCTTAATTGAGAAGACCTTGATTGCTTCTACTGTGTTTGAATCATTGGTTTGGTTGTTTAGATAAGTGCATTAATGTTAGTCGATTTGTATTGCATCACTGATGATTTAAGGAAGGATTTGTGTTATATGAAAGTGATTGCATGACATGGAATCTTGCTGTACCTTTTTTTTTGTTCATAAGAAATTCTTTTTTATTATTCTTATTTGCAGATGAAATTTACTGTCTCTATTTACTGTCCCTCGGTCCCTCTCAAGGGTTTAAGTTCATACCTTGGTTGAGGAAGCAGAATACAGCCCTGCATTTCTATGACATGGGTAATTGCAACCAACTCTTTTTTTTTGTTCATAAGAAATTCTTTTTTATTATTCTTATTTGCAGATGAAATTTACTGTCTCTATTTACTGTCCCTCGGTCCCTCTCAAGGGTTTAAGTTCATACCTTGGTTGAGGAAGCAGAATACAGCCCTGCATTTCTATGACATGGGTAATTGCAACCAACTCTTTTATGGTTAATAATGAGTTGGGTCTTAGTGTGACCGCTGCCAGTTTCAGATTTTTTCATTATTTGTGGTAAAAAATTCGCACTTTTTTGGAACACTCGTTCTTTAATTACAGTCCTCTGTTTTACTTATCAAAAAAGTAGAGTAGCCTCTATTTGAAATTTCTACTCTTCTCATATTTATTATAAATAAAGGCAAATGTGCAGTTAATCTTTTTATAGGTTAGAGTTTTTTTTCTTCTTATTTTCTAAAATTTACAGGTGGATGAAAATTTAAAGCGAATTATAAGGTGATCTCTGTTTGCTCATTTTTTACATCCAATGTACATTTGTCTTAATAGTAAGTTTTTGTCCTTTCAAGTGCCTTTCTATATGCATGTTCAATTAATTTGGAGAAAAAACATAGGCATTGTTATCAGTTTTGAGCAAGACATTAAATTGGTTATCATTTTTTTGTTGTACTGTAGTTTACTATTTTTTCTTAGGGAAAAGAAAAAAGAAAATGTGAAGGCAATGTCTAAAAGAGACAAAAAAACCCAAGATCTGCTAGCAGAAACTGAACTCAATTCTTTTTTATTGGTTTTGAAGTTGACAATAGACTCAGTTTTGTTAAAACTTGCTATCTATATTCATATGGAGTTTGTTGTATCGTGAAATATGTATGTTCTTTATTCCTTAAGTTTTAAAAGTGTATATACACTTCTAGCTTTTTTTGGTATTAATGCACGAGGATACTTTCGTTTTCATTATCTGTAAACAAATGGAATCTACTATAAAATTTTCTTTTGAAGATGAGATCTATTGCTGATTTTATTGGGGGAGAATTCTTGATAAAATTTCTATTATACACAATTGTTCATGCAACCAATTGTGTATAATAAAATTCTGTACTTAATAATTTCAGATGCAGGGGGAGTGAGAGGGGGGTTAAGGATAGAGAAAGTTTAATGCAATAGTAAAAGAGGTAGCCATTTTTCTTACTGTTACTGCTGAATATATATATATATATATATATATTTTTTACTTTATAGGAGAGTGCCATAGGCATGGGTCTAGGATAACTCATGCTTACGGCACTTCTTGATAAATTGAAAGAATAGGAAAAGGAAACCAAAAAAAAAAAAAAAAAGGCAAAGACAATGCCTAAAAGAGAAGAAAACTCAATTCCTGGTTTTTTTTTTTTTTCAAAGCAGACAATAGACTTGTTTTTGGTCAAGCTTGCTATCAATGTTCATATGAAGCTTCTTGTATTGTCAAATATGTATGTTCGTCTTTATTAAGTCTTCAAAGTGTAATGTATACACTTTTAACTTTTTTGTATTAATGTACGAGGATACTTTCGTTTTTAACATTTGTAAACAAATGGAATCTACTATCAAATGTTATGAAAATCAGATTAGATCTTGGGAGAGTTCTTGATTATTCAAAATTTTCATTATAGTTTGAAAATTGTTTTAACTTTTACATAAGCTCTGTTTGTATGGCCAATTCTGTATAATAAAATTTTTCTTACAATGGTAAAAGAGGTAGCCTTCTTTTTTTTTTTTACCATTATTTTTTAATATATATATTTTTAATTAATCAGAGAGTGCTGTAGTCACGGTTATTCCTAGTAACTAGGTAAAGAAACATGAGGGGCAGTTGATTAACATGTTCCAATGGCTTGCATACAAATATATGGGTGTATAATTAGTTGATTTTTTTTTTTTCGCTTATTTAGCTTATTAGACATATGTTGATGAACCTGAAGTGGGTGCACATTTGCCTGCCTTGCTGTTCAAGTGTTTTTATTTGTCATGCTTGGCATGTAGCAGTTACCTAATTTGCACTCAGTCTTTCCCACAACAGACACGCCTAAAATACCGAATTTTTTGGTAAATCTGGTCAGTTGTGAATATATAAGCAGTTGCAAGAGTGAAATCCAGTGGTGTCGTTGATTTCTACCATCCAAATTTGAGTGGTTAAAATTATTTAGGACAAAGTAGGATTAGTAGAAGCTTTGTAGAGTTTCTAATTGGAATTGATGCCATAAAATCCAATGTTTCCAAAGATCATCTGCACAATCCTTTAATCATGTTGATATCTCAAGATCTGCGAGTGCAGGCAACAAAGAACCGGTTGTGTGTTTTGTGGAATGAAAATATGTTTTTCATTGTTACGAATCAAGTTATTTTTTTCATGTCTCCTCAAAAGGATCCCACAGAAACTAGGGGGCGCTAAACCAAGCTTTTAATTATGATTAATTTAATCCTTTTGAGGAGCTACAGAAACTCAACAATCCCCCTGCAGGCATAAAGCCAAAGAACTTCCAACATAGATGATGCCATACAGATCGTAAAATTGTCCAACCATATCTAACAAGTGCAAAGGTTTAACGTGCAATTACGTGTTGTTAATAATTCAGCCAACACAAACTTAAGATACGGTAAGCATTTCAAATTAAAACGTCTAGTATCGTCATTATCTAAGGTGGCACAGTGTGTTAATAATCTTTTTTGACACATGGCACTGTGTTAAATAATCTAACCAACACAAACCTCAGATCCAGTAAGCATTAAAAAAAATAATCCAGTATCATCGTTATCCCACATTGCTTTAAGAACAGAAGAATCTTTTCAATGATTTCCCACCAAGTTAAAGGGTGGAGTTAGGATTTTGATTTGGCTTGGGTTATGTCACAATTAACAAATTAATAATAAAAAAATTATATAACATGCATATGTAAAAGTTATATGGATCAAATAATTTTATAATTGATATGTAGCAAATGTGTACATAAACAAGTAAATATTTAAAAATATCCAAGGAAAAGAACCTATTGAAATTGTGTCTTACGGTTCTTCATGGAATATAAGCAAAAAAATAAAAAAAATTTCATCAACATTCTTCCAGTCAAAATGACCAATTACTGGTGAAAATTTTTTTTCAACCTTCTTGGGATGAAATAGCATTACCAATATTAGTAAATTAAATAGAAATTTATTTATTTATTTTTTTTATATCCATGGAAGATTGGAAGGTTAATCTCTGAATTGTTACACTTAATTTAATTTTTATTGATTTTAAAAATTAATATTACAGTGGGTTGTGTTAGATAATTGGGTTACAATAAAAAATGTTGGGCTGAGCATTAGAAATGATAGGCTGGGCAATATTGAGGTGAGCTAAATTTAAATATTAAAAAATATTGGATATAAAAAATGGAAGTTGGGCTAGGCTCCCCTCAGCTATAGCCCAGGGGAGCCTTCAATGTCCCTCCGCCCCTGGCCAAGTTGTTGACGGAGCGTGGGCAGTGCCACATAAATCTTAGTGGGTAGTGGCAGACCCATAAATATTTTTTAGTGGAGGCGAAAAATACTCTTAAACAATTGTTTATAAATAAGATGATAAATTTTAAAAAATAAAAAGAATACGATAATATTTAAAATTCTATATATTGACAAAGCAACATTCAAATTAATATGATAAACTACAATAATTCTATTCATTGTTCATATTTTAAAAGCTTTGCAAAATAACTTCATGTCTATAGTGTTGGATATTTCGCTTTCAATGTATATGTCACCAAGTAATCATTCATCTACTCACCTACTATGCGATTACGGAGTGAAGTCTTAATAATATTCATTACGAAAAAACTCTCTCAACGGATGCAGTTGCAACCAGTAAGATTAGTACCAATTTTACAAATAAATATACTAATGGATAAACAATATCTTTCTTCGTTTCAATTGTATCCAATTATTCCAATCTAACGATAAACTATTGAATAAACAATTAGTACAGAATTTAATGTATCGAAGTATCGAACCTCAAATGAATAATATAGATGCAGTCTGTAGAGAGAAAAGCCCTAATTTTTTGGATCCCAACAATGTCAACTATCAGGGGCAACGTCGGCAATGGAGGGAAATCCCTAGCCAGAGGGGTGGAGGAGCAGATGATCACGTTGGAGGGAGGGCAGTTCTAGGCGATTGCGAATGGGAGTGAGAGAGAGAGAGCAGACAACAACTGTTTTTAGGGCTTATGCCCTTTTGGGTTTTTTTTAGATCGATGGGTATGGGAATTGAGTTTGGGTTTGGGTTAAAACACATTTTGAAATGGAAATTGAGTTTGGTTGGGCAAAACCCATTTCCTATTGGGTCAGGTTAAAAAAAGTTTTTTTCCCGCAAAATCTAGTCATCTAGCAGCGTCGGCCGCTCCGTGGTCGGGTCACTTGACCTATCAAGCTTTGAAAAATCAATGAGAATTTTTTTTTTAAATACTATATATTCATTAAAAATAAAGGATTGACCCCATCCTCTAAATAATTGAACCCACCCTTTCTCAAATGACTCCTTTAAAACTTCATTATCCAATTTTTTATTATAATTTTTTGCTTCATCTCTTTTGCTTGCTAGATCAAAAAATAAAAAAAATTAAAACCTATAAGTCCAAAATAAGGGAAAAAAAATGAAAGAAAATATTGTACTTTCATATTGCATGTTGTACTACCTGATAGTATTTTTATTTCTTTTGAATTGTGAAATTTTTTAAGCTTTTTGTTGCCTTGTTAATTTAGATGTTATTGCCATCTTATACTATCTATTTCTACCGTCTTTGTGTTGTTTGTTACATTTTTTTTAATTTACAATGAGCAGTGAAATTATATGATGTTTCCTACAATTGAGTTGTCCTTAAACATAATATTTGAGCTTTATCCAATCTAGTGAGGCGAGGGACAAGTATATTAAGATGTCTTCCTTATTAAAAAAGAATTAGGTTGTTATTTTGTAATATTCTTGAATTATTGTGATCAATTTCTAAAATTTATTTAGTGATACATTTGCACAATCACACGCTTGTGATATATATGTTAAATAGTAATCAAATTACTCTTTCAGCGACAAAATTCATAAAGAATCGATTCCATGACCAAATAGAAAATCAATGAATGGATGATTGTTTGGTGATATATCTTCAAAAATGCCTATTTGATAGTCTCGATAATGAGATTCTTAAGTGGCGATTCCAAAATATTAAATTTCTTGACAAATGTGAAAATACATACAGTTACACATTTTTTTTGCCAAAATAGTGGTATCAATATATTAAGACTTTTTATTTATTTATTATTTATTTATACTATAAGGATTAGTGTTAAGGTTTTACATGAACAAAAATTCTTAAAACCGCCACTGGAAGTAGTGTAATCATCCTTTGGCATCACTAGAGGCTCCACATATCAAGAGCTTCAGTTAAACTATAACACGACGAATTTAAAAGAACTAGCACTGACCTGGTTAGAAAAAAAAAAACTAGCACTGAAATCATAGGATCTTTTTATAAATAGAATTTATTAAGGAAGACATGCAGAGAAGAGAGAGTGAACAAATCAAAACCACATAAGCCTACTCCTCTGAAGTTATCGATAAGAAAAGTTTCCATGACAATTTCTCGAGGAAGACACTTTCTACTTGCCAAAAAAAACCGCGAGAGACATTTTCTAGTCACATGAATATTAGTATCAGAAGTTCGTTCCTAGCTGCAAAAGTTTTCATCAAAAGTCTTTTCCATGGGGTTGGGAAGCCTCGCTCAAAAAGCATTTGCACACATGTTCTTCATTTTGGATACTTTACAAAATTGAACATTAATTTAAGTGAGAAGTATTACGACGTACAAAATGTCAAAAATGTTATTAACTGCATCAAAATATTTTTACCACACCTCCAATATTCCTTTTATCACTGTCAAAATGGACTAAGTGCCAAATCATAGCTATGCAGTCCGTTGTGTTTTCTGTTGTATCATATAAGATCATCGCTGAACTACTAGTTTATGTCATTTTGTGTCTTTTCAAATAGATCAATTTCGGATTTTAGTTTAAGCAATTTAACATTCTTTTTAACGATACATAACCATCTCGTGGGTGCCTCCAAAGGGCTAGTTATTGGAAATTTTGACTTTTGAGTAATTTTTAGTATAGGGCAATTTAACATCCTTTTGAACGATATATTAACCATCTTGTCGGGGGCTCCGAAGAAGCTGGTTATTGGAATTTCTGACTCTAGGAGTGACTGCTAATCGCTCCAAATGGATAAAAATGAAGTAATTGTTGACAATATGAAGATTACCATTCTTTCGACTTTAGAGCACTTCAGGAAGTCCCACAGATACAACCGCTATGTATTTTCAAAGCGATCAATTTCATTTTCTAGCTTAAGGATGTTAATTTTCAAAGCGATCAATTTTAGTTCCTAGTTTAAGCATTTTAACATCCTTTTGACTATAGAGTGCTTCACAAAGTCCCACCGATCACAATTATTACCGCTCCTATCTCCACTGTTCAGAAAAAGAAAGGCATTATGTCTTTTTAAAGCGATTATTTTCAGTTTTTAGTTTAAACAATTTAATATCCTTTCCACTCGAGAGTGCTTCACGAAGTGCTGCACATCACAAATAGAACCGCTCCTCATCTCTTTTCTTAGATTATTTATCGAGACAAGTTTGTCATGGGCCCGACACTTACCATCTACTGTTTATTTCTAACAACGGGCCCTAGATGATTCATCTAAAATTATTAAACACGGGTCCAACACTTACCATCCAACCCAATACCTCCCACTTTCTATCCACATGCAGATTTATTCTACACTCGATAAGTACCCATACGGAATAGGAGTTGATACTACTTTCTATGAGGGAATGTGCATGTACTCCTTCATCACTAAAAGGGCCTATTTGTAATAATTTTCTTTTATTCATTCTATTTTCGTTTATATTATGTATAAATTTTTTGAATCTATGGATAAAATACGATAAAGGCCAATATTATAAAGACAATAAATCTATTGTTACGTTTCCACATTAAAGTGAAATATAGTACTTAGTTCTTTTTTTTTTTTTTTCATTTAATGTATATTAGTGTTCCAAAAGCGCCTTTTCGGAGTCCTGGAGAGGAAGATGCATTTTGGGTTGCGATGTGGGATCATGACATATTCTCCCACCTGAATCAACTATTATTATACATTATTTATCTTGCCTGTTGCCTTAGAGCGCTTGGCATAGAATAAGACTATAAAGTGGCTAGCTCTGATACCATTTGTTAAGGGCTTGTAATACTTGTAATGACTTATTAAGCCTAACCCTTACTTACCTTGAGAAGATAGCTAAGAGAAAGCTTAAGAGAACTCACAAGATGGGTTTGGAGAAGATACACTTAAGAAAGCTTTATTTAATTGATGTCAATGCTATATGGATCATGAGCCAGTAGTAGTTCACTCAAGGTTACATGGTAATAAGCTTTAATTTCTTCATCACTTTTTAAAACTTTCCTTTTTCTAGTAACGTTTAACTCGTATTAACTAAGTAATTTCTTTTTTATTGTGATAGACTGATTCAACTTCTATAGAAACAAAAATTGACCTTTATGAGACTATTAATGCATATTTTGAGAATAAGGGCAAAAGAGAGAATTTTTGTATCTTGATGTTTAAGATTTAATTGGCTTCCAAGAGTTTTTATAACTTACTCATGGGACATAGGCACTATTACATCGGTGTTGTTGTACCAGTCTTTCATGGGACATAGGCACCCGGACCTTGTTTGTTCAGTGGTTTTAGGGACAGTCTCAATATTACGGGACAAACAAGAATTTACAGTTTCAGGACTTAGATACCGTGGTAAATTGCAAACATATCATACTATAAATATTTTTTTGGACTTTTATAGTTATATTTTGCATTTGAGTTATTGTGTAGACAAGGCAAATAAGAATAAACAATGGAGGGATTTGACTGAATTTGTCCAGTTGATCAATAAAGAGGTTAAAATTGACGAAGTCTCAATTTTAAAAATTGAGAACTTAACGTCCCTCTTAATGAGTGGAGGTGACATAGAGTAAGTAACTATATATATAATTTTTTGTATTTATCCATATACGTATATATTTTCTCAACTGATGGTTTATAAATGAGGACTCCTCCACTATTTATACTATCCCACCTCCTCAACCAATGGTGGAGATTTCTTTGCGTCTATGGTAGAAGATGAGCTTCTAGAATAATGTACAATAATATCTTCTACTAGAGATATGTACAAGTCTCTAAAATATTCTACTCTTTGTACAAGGTACTATGATTCTAGAATATTTTATACTCCAGAGCATGCCAAGTGTATTACTAAGTAGGTACCTATGTGGCTTTTGCGTAGCTATGACATTGCAGATTGTTATATTGTTTAGGAGTGCACAAAAGAATCAAAAAACCAGAGAACTGAAGCAACTCGACTTCTTTGGGTCAGTCTGGTTCGAGTCTATTAGAGGTTTGGTTTAGTTGTGAGTCTAAAAAGTGCCAATCCAATCATTTTAGTTTGTTTCTAGGGTTTGCATTATTTTGGGGACCCAAACCAATGCAACCAAACACAAGAACTGAACCAAAGACCCAAACTTATATTTCATAAAAGTCTACCTATGTTGTATATATGTCTTTAAATCATAATTACTTGAACTTAATTATTATTAACTTGTGTTTGTATGTTGTTTTATTAAAATTTTCAAAAATTAAGAATACAAGTTTAATATTGTTTTTTATTTTAAATAAGAAATCTATGCTTTGTACAATAAAAACGGAACCGACCCATTCTAACTCGATCTTGACCAGAACCAAACCAATGGAATTGAACCGAAATCAAACGAAAACAACCCAAGTCGGTTCAGTTCAATGGAAGGATAAAAAATTTGGAACCCATCAAAGTCAGATCGGTTCTGAGTTTTAGCGTGGACCCGCAACCCTAATAGCGTTGGCCATTCAATTCGTTGTTATTGGCTTGAGCCTTCTAAGTAAAGTTTTAGACTTAGACTGAGCATTGGAGAACCAGATACCACTTGCTGCCAAAACGTGTACCAAAATCTCTTTAAAATTCCAACAGTTCATCCAAAAGTTTAAGAAACTTGAAAGGATTTCTTGTCTTTTATCATTGGCAAAACGCCCACTATAATTGGAAAATGATAAAAAATACCAGGGGCAACAAATTCATATTCAGATTCTTTAAACTCTTTTTACCACTGTGAGTTGACTAGTGCTCTATAAAGTTTAACTTTAATATCTCCATACCCACACTTTCTTGTGGCTCCAAGTGAATCAAATACCTCTTGCATTTATATCATCCAACTGCATCACATAGAGAAACACTCATTGAGTTCTTGTATGGCTGTTGCAACAATAACATCTCTCTTAAGTCTCTCTGTTGTGATTTCTTACAATGTTGTTAGTTGATTAAAATCCATGATTGCTCCATTATATATAGCTGTTTGCACACAAATTTCAACCAAAAAAGCTAAAGATAGTGAGCCATGTGGAACTTTCAAAGGTCAAATGTTAAAAGTCAACGGAGCTAACTAGAATGAAACAAATATAGGGCCCATGTGATGTTGGGGATTGTAGAATTTTTCACAATTTGACTATAGTACATACGCATACTAACAAAAATTCTAATCTGATTAGCATAGCCTAATTTATGTGATTAGAATCATGCATTCGAGATCTCTCTGGTTTAGTCCCGAATAATAAGTAAAAACAACAAGCACAAATCAACTGCTAGAACTCAACCTTCGGACTTTTGCTGTATCCCTCATATACACCTTACTCTAGAGAGAGTGGGTTCGCAGCTGTTAGGGTTTCTCTTCCTCACAAAAACGTGTATCTCTCAATTTTGAGCAAGTGTAACCCTAGCTGCTCTTAGAGTGTGTATATATAGAGGCTACAACAGGAACCAAAGGATTAGTATAACTAGAACTTCCTACGCAAATAAGGATTCCTAATCCAACCAGGATTAATTCATATGTACGTAAATTATAATTTATACTACTAATGAATTATAATTGCACTCCTTGTCATACTAGGAATTATATTTCGAGCTCTATATTATTAAATGTTTATTTATCTTCCCACGTTAAGATTACAGATGAGTCTATTAAATTTAATAGACTTATTTAATTCCTCGAGACCTTTCACTTAACTTATTTAATATGTTAGATTCATAATCCAGCTGTGGGGTTTGACACAATCAAAACTTTTAAGCTTCCTCAAGGAGGTATCATTAATCCCTATACTGGAACGTGGATTCCATCCATAATTAATATTCACCATGTACGTAATGTTATTGTCCAACTCACTGAGTTTATTGACTCACAAAGAATCTTACTCTTCTGTGAATCAAAATAATAAACACTACATACACGTATCTATTTACCATATTAGGATTAAGAGCATAAACACTCATAATAATCATAAGATATTAATTTTTTTATATAGTCAGTATAAAAATAATTACCTTAACACGGTCCTGTTCAATACATACAAAGTGTACTAGTGCAAGGAGTTGAAACTATACCGACCCCCATGGTTAAGACAGACCTATTAAAATTTTATACTATAGTCTTATTGATGGTGTTTCCAATTCCATCTAAGACTGTGAAAGATAATCTTATATTCTGTAAGAACCAATGATCTGATCTTCTGTGTGTAAGCCGTACTCTACACACCAAATCATCTACTATATAGACTAAGAGACACACATGCATAATCATTAAATAAATAATATAATGCAAATATTGTTCACATAGATTCTCATTAAAATGAAATAACTAATTTATTAATAAATACTAAAGCCATTACGCATAACATGTCTTTTAGTATAAATCCCTAACATGTGAAACTTGTGATATTAGAATATATTGAGTTTGAGTTTAAAATTCAAATAAGGATGACAATATATTCAAATTTTGGTGGATGATATCTTTTGTTTGAATTGAGGATAGTGATGAACATTCTGAATTCAAATTCAAAGAAGGATAAATAACCTCATCCGAAAGACCCTCTATAAATAAGAGGGTCATTATTCGAAAGAAGGGACTTTTACTTTTAGATTTTGAACTTTTTCATACTTTGAAGCTTGGAGAATTCGGTTGGGCATTCGATTTAGAAAGCAAAGAATTTAACAGAGAGAGAAAAAAATCACTCAAACCATCCAAAAGATCAAGTAATGAATCTTAGAAGAATCCATTAATGGCAGTTTTGAGGTAAAAAGTTCCAACCATATGATTTGTGTAAAGGGTTTTCAACTCCAATGACGTTTTGTAAAGTTAGTTAATGTCTATATATTCTGTAAACAAGGTTTTGAAACCTACAAATTAATGAAAATGCCTTCCTCATAAATATCTCTATTTTGGTTTTGTTATTTATTAATCGGAGATTTTGCGCTTAAATAAGTTAGTTAACAATGGAATTTCCAGATCAGGAATCGGAGTTAACAAAATTAAATAATCAACACCGTGAATACTACACAGTGGATTTTGTTAATGCAAATTGGAAATCTATACTCAAAACTTTTTGGGTTTAAAATTTGTATCAACAAATTTCTGGCATGCTCAGTGGGACCTATTTCTCCTCCTATATTTTAAAGAATATAAATCAGAAAAGAAAAATATATAAGCTTCTTGCTTCGTTCTAACAAAGCTTCTTGGTTTTATAAAAATGTCGATGCTGCATAGAAAGGAAGGTCTTGGAAAGATGTCTTTCTTGCCTGAGCTCTTGTCACCAACAAGGCTCTAGAGTCACTGAGGCTCTCGATTGCCTCAAAGGCTTCTTATGTCACAACTTCTGTGCCTATTGGCTTGTACTATGTTTGTGTTGGTCCCCTCAACAGGGTTGACTCATGTCACAACCTTTATGCCTATCACCCAATCTCGAGTGGCTCGTATTATATCTGCGTCAGTCCCCTCATCAGGGTTGATTCACACAACATTCATGGAAAATAACAGTCTTCTTCAGAAAGAAAAAAAATATGAAGCTAAAGACTGAAGATCTTTTAAAAGCCGCAAAAGAACTAAGGGCGGTGAGAATCACTCTAAAATCCTATCTTGCTTAACATTATGTTTAGTTTAATAGTATATGTTGTTGCGTATGATTATATTAATTGAGGAGGTTGATTAACATGATTTAATAAAAGCATGATGTGGAGAGGATTAGCATATTTTTTAGCATAATTAATTACTTTAATTAATCTTCATGCTTAGCTTATAGCTAATGATAATTAATTAGCCTAAACATGTTTAATTATGGTAATCATGTGGATTAGTAGTGTGGTGAAGCAAGGAGGTGGTAGGTGTGCTTGTGTGGGAAAGCCACCTAGGTGTGTGAAGTGTGTGCTTCATTTGCTAGCCTCTGTGTGTGTGTGTCATGTGTAGCTATAGATACAAGTCGTATCTATAGTTAGCTTGAAATCAATGGAGGAGAGAGAAGTGAGGATCTTGTGAAGAGATTTGTGTTGGTGATAAAGAAAGTGAGAAAAGAGAGGAAAATAAGAGAAAGGAAGAGAAGAAGAGGAATTTGAAGAAAAATTTGTGATTTCATTGTTGAAGGTGAGAAACCTCATGTTTATGCTTATTTTAGTACATTTTTATTGATTATTGCATATTAGCACATCAATTCATGTCGTGAAGGTTGAATTAAAGTGGAGAGGGGGAATGGTGATTAGGATTTCCAAAGAAGAAGAAGCCTTGAATCCTCATGTTGTCCATGTTTTTGGTGTTTGAGAACTTATTTATGGTTTCAGAACTTCATTATGAGTATTTGGTAGACTTATTGTTGTGTTGTGGTGGTGAAGAGACCTTGAAACCATGGTTTGTAATTCATTTTCAAGTCAAAGAATAGAAAACAAAGGTCTCTGGTCGGTAGGATGGTCCCTGATTATTGTCCTGACGATAAGCTAAATGGGTTTGTATAGTTTTCTAGATGTTAGGACAGAAGTGGTGATCGTCCTGATGGTAAGGCTCCATTAGCTGAATTTTGCCTCTGGTCGTTAGGACGGAGATGGTGACCATCTTAACGGTAGACCATGATGGGTTATGTAGGCCTCTAGTCATCAGGACAGAGCTGGGGATCGTCCTGACGATAAGTCAAATAGATCATTTTCTTTCTCTGGTTGTCCTGACGGTCAGTGAGCTTACATTATTATATTTTTAACCTCTTGCATTGCATTGGGGAAGAGTGTAACATATCTCATTAAGTTTCTAATGCATCATTAATGTTATAAATCACATGTTTAAGGAGTATAAGTCATGAATATGCATTAGTAATGAATTATTATAATTATTTCATCAAGTTTGATGTGATAGTGTGTAACAGGTTCGGAAGCAGCACCAAATACTCCGGTTCAATCTAAGGAGTGAATCAATTATAACTGTAAGACGGTAACATGTGGGGAGTTTAAGATATTCTTACTCATATTGTATTGAATGTTTTGTTATTTATATTAATGGTGATTGGTGATTTATGAGGTGATAATTGCATACAACACATATTGTGTGTATGATTTGCATTGCACTGGTGAGGTTTAGCGTACATGGGGCTAATCTAAGGTAGTCATGGTAGAATAACCTAAAGAGTGTCACGATAGACATTCCTTGATAACAAGCCATCGCTATATTGGGCCAATGTTATCTAAATCACGCGCTCATTTGTGATGTGTCATACATTGCATCACAAGAGACATTACATTTGGGTTTAGTGATTTAGTTATTAATGGATTATGCAATGCTTATCTATCATTCATTCTTCATGAGTTTGATTATCTTTGTGAGCATGCTGATATGTAGCTCACACCCATACAAGTTGTTTTGACAGGTGATATAGAGATGAAGGTCCAGTTCATTGTAGTCTTTGTTGCTATTGTTGTGGCTATTGTGGTTGTTGTTGATTTTGAATTAGAGTGCTTCGAGAAGCTCCATTTGTTGTGTTGTTTGTCTGTGTATATATTATATATGAGATGAGAATTCTTTGGGTTTTTTAACATTTGGTTTTGTAACGATGTATGAGATGATTCTACTTACCTTCTTAGTATATGTTGATGGTTCTGGAATGGTTTAATATTTATCCCTTATATGATTCTTATCATTGGGACTATTATAAGGTTTCATAAGTAGACTAGTGACCTGTACGATCACACTTGCCCTAAGAAAGTGTTAATGATATCTGAATAGGAGTGGATGTGACAATCACATTTCTGATAAGGAACGTTTTTATTAAAGAAGAGAGGTTTACGAAGCTTCAAGTACCATAGTGAGTGTAACCACAATTGCCCCAATAGGATGGGCCGCAAATCAATTGCTCAAGCAAGCTAAGAAATCATTAAGAGTGGTGATTGCAGCCCAAAATGTTGCAGCTAAAGAAAACGTGGTGATCATAAGAAGTATCGGCAAAAAGGTCATGAGAAACGACCCTTCTACGATACTGAGCTTCCAACCAAAGGCTTTGACACATGCCGTCAGACTAAAAATTGATATCCAATAACACGTCTATAGACTGCAGTAGTTAAATCTGTCTGCAATCTCTTCAATAGAATTTTCATGCTGTCCTACAACTGCAGTAGTTAATTTTTAGATATATTACCCTAATGCCTTGTCCAACCATGGTCTCAAACAAACACAGCAAAAATAAAAACAAGTTGTGGTCTTGTTTGCGACGATTTCTTGGGCTACAAAAACTTAAATAACAGAAGGGAAAGTTCGTTCACTGTGCCCACCATTCAGGAAATTACTTTGCACTGAAGTATCCATATGGTGTCTCAAATTTTTATAGCGTGGGATTTTACACCTTTTATAGGTTGAAACATTTGTGGCATGTTCAGTTCATATTCATAGTTAATCATGCACAAATATATATGCGTAACTTGTGCCTCAGGACTCATATTCTCTGGAATAATAGTTCCTTACGCAATGGTTCATTTGATCTCATGTTTGTTTTACATGGAATAAAACTAAGAATTAACCTTATCCCAAACTTGTTTATTTTTATTGGACTAGGACAAAGATAAGAAATGACTATGTTATCCCTCACTAATATAAATAAACTATAATTCAATATATAATAAAAAAACATTATTTTAATAATAAATAATATTATCTTAATATATTAACAGGTACAATATATTAATATATATAATTATAATATTAACAGATAAGATATATGCTATATTATTAATATAATGTAAAGATATTAATTTATGTACAATTATATGAACAGATGAGATATATATAATATATTATTGAAATATAACATAGTGTTAATATATAAAAGATATGATATATATTAACATATGTGTATATAAACAATTATAATAGAAACATATAAAAAATATTCTATTATTAATATAAGATATATTCTATGATTACTATAAGATATATATTATATTATTAATTATAATATAAGATAAATTATTAATATGTACAATTATGATATTAATATATGATATTAATGTACTATATTATTAATATAAAGCTAACCTACATGAATAATAAATTAATACATATAATAGATTATATTGTTATACATAATATAAAATAATATATGCAAATTTAGGAAAAGAGTATTTTGGTCATTACATACCTTACACATAACTTGTCCTGGTATTATCTGTCCTACCTCCTTTCTTGGGACTAAATAGGAGTTAATAATCTCTCATATGTGAGATAATAGTCGGATCCGGCCTAATCCGACTTAGTCCCGCCAAACAAACGCCGCCCTCCATTGCAGTTGGTCCTTCATCATGACTTGCTAACAGGGAATCAGTTTCCAAATATTCTATTCAATTGACCCGAAAAATCCGCATGCAATTTGCGGAGTTGGCCAAAATCAAATTCTTTTTGACATCTCCAATTTTTTTAAACCTAAAAAGGTGGGGTCCCATTGGACCCACTCTAACAGAGTAAACCCTAATACGTGTAATTACCCGGAAACAACGTGTATCTCATGTTTGTTAAGTTCAAGGTTATTAGCCAGTGTGGAACCCAATGCATTCGAATTTAAGGCTTGTCCCAGGGGTCAACTTCTTAACTACTGGATTAGCATGCGGGTTGCCATTTTTGTTTCTAATAAAGTTTGAAATAATTAGAGTTTTTCAATCTTTCTCAAACATGAGGAAATCACACAAAGAAAATAGAATTCAATGCTCTTTTAAACTTGTCTTCACAATGTCATAGTGAAAAACCACCATAATTTAACTCTTCAAATGTCTTAGCTTTCATTTGACCTCTCATTGTGAAGGCTGGCCTTTTCTTTCTTCACTGGGGGCCTCAGTTTCTCTTCAAAACATGAAGATTTGTTAAGCAGCAGCCTGTAATACTTATGGCGTCTGTGTATATATCTAAGGGAGGAAAAAGAAAGAAAAGAAATATGAATCAATGAGGAAGGAAAATGGAGGAGGACAGCCAGGTGGGGTCTGTATATCTTAATAAGGAAACATATGAACCTACTTATATACTATACTATTAACCAAATTATGTGCAGTGTGAACACATGACAAATAAATCAGAGACTAATTTTCAAGTACCCTCTCAGTGGGGTTGAGATCATAATTATGGAATCCGATGGTGGTGTTATGATCAATTTTTTTACTTTTGTTTTGTTTTCTTCTCATTCTTTGGGATTTTCTATGAAACAGTGCTTGAAAACCCAAAACTTTCTCAGACAACAAACAAGTCCACTGTTTGCATTTGATTTTACTTCATTACAAGATTTCAATGCCTTGTTTTGTTTCACATGAGATCATAACGATGTCTTCATGCTACTATCTGAGACACAAATTTGAAATTATACCCAAAACACAACCGGCTGATTTGATTTTTATTGTATTGTTATCACCATAAACACTCATTTCTTCAACCCTTGAGCAGAAGAAACTCGATCATGATCCATTAAGCAATGAGGTAATCAGGGACGCAATTATAACCACCAAAGGTGATAGGTTGGTGGCAAGTGGGTTACTCCCAAGTAATTTAGCTACAAGAAGTCACAGGTTCAATGCGGGCTGATACCCCTGGTTTATTGATCCTGTTGGGCCGCTTGCTTGTTCACTTGGCCTTTGGTGGTGCTATGATGATGGCCTCGCCCTTTCGGATAGTAACTATGACTCAAACTAGACATTTTATGGTGGGTGAAAGCTCCTATGGTCACACCCAAAGAGTTTGCTATCATCGGTCACCTTCTTTCACCCTTTCTGTTCAGCAAAAAAAAAAAAAGAAAAGGAAGGCAACTATAATTTGGTTAGGGGGTCATGAAAGACCTATGATATTTGAATTTTAGAAGATCAAAGTAAAATAATTTGAATTTTATTGAGAGGCTAATGGAAATATTCTTGAACTTTTAGAAATTTAAAATACAATTTTAAAAATATATTGGGGTTAGGAAAAAATTTCTTGAATTTTCAAACGTCGAAAGAAAAAAATTTAAAATTAATTTTAGAGGTTCAATAGACCCTCTTATCATAAAAATTATTCAAAATTAATGGGACTACATAAAATTTCGTGAAAGTAAGGGAACATGACCCCCATAGCTTTTCAAATGCAAGAGCCTTTGGTTTGTCTGGGGAGATGTTTTTGTCTTCCAAAAAGAGGTGACAAATCTTAATGGGTCCATTATTTGGAGATGAAGACGTGGCGGATTAGCAAAGCTGAAAAAACAAAAATGAAAAACAGCTGCTGCCCTTCCATTCTTACTACTCTCTCTCTCTCTCTCTCTCTCTCTCTATATATATATATATATATATATGTTGTCCTTGGAGTCCTGTAATAAATTTAGTACAAAGAGCTCCAAATAATCATGGATTTCTTATAAACTCCAGTGCAAATAGGAAATGGTATTTTGCAAATCTGCATATCCAACTAAAAACCTGAATAACCACCCAATAAAAAGAAGCTTATTTCTACCTCTTACTTATATCAGCTGTCAATGACTCCCTCTCTCTCTCTCTCTCTCTCTCTCTAGACAATTTAGAACTCAAATGAATGCCTCTACTTTCTCAAACATGGACTTTTTCATCAGAAGTGTACTCGGTAGCCAGCAAGGTGAAAAAAGCAGAGCTTTCATAGCCACTTTCATCACTCTTACTTCCATGACTACCTGTTGCCATGTGGATGATTTTCTCTACCAATTCCTCAATCATTTTAGCTTTGACCTGACCACTCTTTGGTAGAAGTCTGGCTTTCTCTTTCTTCATAGGCTTGGTAGCTTTGTGTTCCATTTCTTTGAATTGCAGAGGAAAATTTTGAATGACGGATTAATCCCTTCAAAATGAAGCAAAGAAAGAGATCAGAAGTCACTGTAAAGGGCAGAAAGGCTGAGCTGGGACTTGGGAGAGACAAATGGGGTATATATATGCATATATATATATATATATATTGGTGGGAGAGCATAGAAGCCAATTCAATCACAAAGTTCCATGTAGTGTGAACACAAATAAAAGAGTGAATTCTAAGGTGGGTTCTTATTTTGTCCTTCTTTGGGAAAATTGAGATTGGTTTTGGATGATATCACAGAGGTCCTCCAACTTTATCTTGTTTCTTTTTTCCCTCATGGGATTTTCTTATGACACAAGAAAATAGACAAGAGTTGAGCAGCCTACATAGGAAAAGTTGGCAATTAATTTGATCAAGTTGGGTTGCAACTGTCTGAAAATGGGTGGATTCGTGCTGGCTGGTTAGATATATAGACTTATTTTTTGGCATGTATGTGCCAAGCTGATTCAAAAATGGCAGCTTCATGTTTGGTTAATAGGTTGGATTGTGACCATGGCAACCGCACATCAGCTTACTGAAATCTATGGATTTTTCCCAAGATTTCCCTAGTACAATGTTTTTGGCTCAATTTTATGGGACAATAGAAATCACAAACAGTGGAATTGATTGATTTGGTAAAGGGTAGTGTCTAGTTTTGACAATTCACAACGGAAATTTCTTTGTGGGCACCCTACCCTGTGCTAGAAAGGCAAGGTACACTCTTGGATAGCTACTAGGAAGATGAGACTTACTTTATAAAAGGTAAACCAAGAAAATTTTCCTAGCTTGAAAAGGACAAAGGCAAACAAGTGGGAATTGCAGAGACTCCAAATGGAAAATTGAAACCTCTGGATCTAGCAAAATGCCTAATTCAGCAGTATGATCAATTAGAACCTGTTTCTAACTATTGTGAAAATCAGGTGAGCCTAATTCTTCAAGATTTCAATAACAGTTCTCTCATTATTTTGGGAAAAGTTCTTCATAAATATTATAAACAAGTTATAGAAAAGTGAGAGGAGTTCGTAGCACATGCTTGCACTAGAAAAGCCCTTGCTTTACCTAATATGACTTTGTAAGCCCTTGACCGATGCCGGGAATAAGACAATTAACATGATCCTAATTAATTAATTAAATATAATTACGTCTTCGTAAAATATTAGATTAAAACTCTTATAATTGTCCTTTGAAAAATTATAATATAATCAAATAAAAATGTAAGCGGAATCGCGCAAAGGTTTAGAACAATATTCATTGTCAAATGACTACATCATTGGAATTTGAAAAAGAATCTTAAAGGGAGTTCGGTAAAAAATCTACTTCTTCCCTCAAACTTATTTTTTCATCATTATTAATAACTAATAATGAACTTGTGCTATACACAGAGTGAAAATAATATATATTAAATATAATAATTTTATGAAAAATAAATTATCAACTTATACACTAATAATACGGTTAAACTAAATTATAATATTTAATATAGTATTCACATAAAAAATTAAAAGTTGATTAAAATAAAAACCTTTAATTTACAATAAGAAACTAAGTTTTATTGTTAACGTTCTAAAGTCTTTTTTTTTTTTTTTAACCTTATAATCTTGTTTAGGGATTACATTAATCAAGTGTATACGTTACACATGTTAGACTATTTTATTTAATTAATGTATTTAATAATGTACATATAGCTACTTAAAACTGATAATTACCTCAAAAGAAGAATTTAAAATTTTAAGTTAGGGAGATTTGATTTATCTAGATTACTTCAATTTCATTAAATATTTACTAATTATGAATAGAAAGTAATTTTTTTTTTATATATTTTATGGTTAGATCAATACTATCATGAAATATATAATATTATTATTTAAAATTTTAAAAAGTTCACTCGACAACCAAGTGCTATGATATATAGTATTGATAGATTTGTCCTTCTAAACAAAATTAAAGGGATTTGAATAGAAAATTTCACAGTTTTGAATTAAATGAAAGATTTTCTAAAATTGTAAGGGATTTATCTAAGAAAATTTAAAAATAAGAATACTAATATTTTGAAATTTATCTAAAACTTTGCAAAATAAGATAAATTTTAGTGAAGTTTTATTAATCATGAAAAAAAGTAAAAGTTTCCATATTTTATGGTTAACCTACACTATTATAACATATTTAATATTTGTAATTTCAAATTTTAAAAAACTAAGAAAATTATATTGGGTCTTTCAACATTACAAAACATTAAAGGCCCAACAACATATTGTTATAGATAGATAACTATAAATGGACATTATGTTAGTCTAAATAATATAATAATGTGTCAAAATTTATTTAAAGTAATAAGTGTTATGTCAATATTACCAAATATCTAATAATTTGAATTTTAAAAGAAATGTAAGGTTTAAGGGAAGTATGGTAAAATTATTTTTTAACCAATCAAATTGTAACAATGTTATTCTAATATTACCAAAATTTAAATTTTTTAAATTTTAAGGGAGCGACTTTAGGAAATATGTAATATGAATTAAATCTACACCTATATACTATATATAATACTATTATTGAGAGTTTTTAGGCTAACCAATCAAATTGCAACATGTGACATTTTAATATTATAAAAAAATGAAATTTCTGTAAAAATTGAATTGATAGTTTAAGGCTAAAAGAACTCCTAACCTATTAGTAATGAACCTGTGCTATGCGTGAACCACAAATATAAAATCATAAGTCAATTTTTTTAAAAAATTACAAAAAAATATTTATAGGATTGTGTATTTAACATATGATATTAAATGATTAAATATGTTAATATTATTTTCTCTATTATAATACTCATAAAAATAAAAAAAAATGTAGAAAGAAAAATTTACGTACTAACTATTATAAGTCACACTTTTAAGACATCTTTGTTTATTGAAAGTAAATACATTAGTTATAAATTTCGCCATTAAGTTTATTGCGTTCTATTTAGGATTAAAAAGAAATAAACAAAAGGTATATAAAAAAAAGTTAAATCTAAGACACCATTATATTCATCCAATCCATCTCATACTTAAGCTCTTATATATATGTCTAATATCTATCAAGAAATAGTCATTAAAATTAACAAACCAATAAATTTTAAATTACTAGCAATGATAATTACCTATTACTATAATAAATTTAAAACTGATAATTACCTATTGCTATAATATACTAGCAGTAAACTAGTGCTGTGCATGGAACGTAGAGAATAAATTTAAAATTTTTAAATAAAAATAAAGAATTGATATTATGTTCTTAAACTTTATACTACTAATATGAGTTTTACTAAATAGTAAATTACACTTATTACTTAAAGCTGACAATTTATGCAAATTTATGCATCTATATCATACAAAAATCTTCTCAACATAGTTATAACATTTACTGCCAAACTTATTAAAAAACATCAAATTACATTAGACTCACATAATTAAAATACTTGAAATACTTGTTGTTTCTTTATTATTTATAGCATACTTCAAAGTTTTGTTCTATTTTGATTAAATATTTTTTTAAATAGAATATTCTAAAGTATTAAAAGTATAAAAAAGAAAAAATTAAAAGTCCTTTCATATTAACCTTGACAGAATTAGAAAATTTGTCTATGGGTTCATCCAATTCAATCACTGTTAAATAATTAAAAATATATTTAATTGAGAAAAACTTTATATAATAAATTAAGTTTCATTGGAGCTTGCTAAAATTTTGATTATTTTTGTTAATACTTTTAAGAATATTTAAAGAGATGTGGTTGATGAGTGTTTACAACTAAATGACAAATTTATCAATAATAAGAGATTTCTATAAATAACAAAAGAATAAATGATATATGATTAATAATTTTGTGATATGTGTACTTCTTATGGTAGAAATTTAAAATTATTTTTTATTTTCATTAAAATTTTCTGAATGAGCATATTTGAAAACATCACAACCAATTGTTATGAAAACATCATAACTGATTGTTATAATATATAATATAGATTGATGGTTATAACATTTTTAAGAAATTAAGATTGAAGAATGAAATTTCAGATATTATTTATTTCGTTTGTAAATTATTTTTTTAACTAATCATTGAAGCCACAAGATTAGATATTTTGGAATAGGGACATAAAATTAAAAAATTAAAAAAAATTTAAATGTTTCAACTTCAATAGTCTCATAGCCAATTGCAATAACATATACTATAGATTTATTTGTATATCTCTTTTTAAAAATAAAAATTAAAAGAATTTGAATAGAAAATTCTAAAGTTTTGAATCTAACCAAGAACTTTCCAAAATTATAATAGAAGAATTTAAGGAAATTCAAAATAATAATCATAATATTATTTTAAAATTTAAGGAGGAGCTTTCTAAAATTATAAAAGAGGGATTTAAGAAAATTTAAAATAAAAATTCTTTTTTTAAAAAAAAAATTAACATAGAGAATAAATTTAAAATTTTTAAATAAAAATAAAGAATTGATGTTATGTTCTTATTCATATTAGTAAAATACTAATATGAATTTTTGAAATGTTGTGGGAGGTCCTTGTAGTTTCACAAATGTTGAAGGGAGGTCAGCGTAATTTACCCTAAAAAATTATTTATTTTTTATTATAAAATAAATTATTAATATGTACAATTATGATATTAATGTATTATATTATTAATACAAAGCTGACCTACATGAATAATAAATTAATACATATAATATATTATATTGTTATACATAATATAAAATAATATATGCAAATTTAAGAAAAGAGTATTTTGGTCATTACATGCCTTACACATAACTTGTCCTGGTATTATCTGTTCTATCTCCTTTTTTGGGGCTAAATAGAAGTTAATAGTCCCTCATATATGAGATAATAGTTGGATCCGCCCTAACCCGACTTAGTCCCGCCAAACAAATGCGGCCTCTGTTACAGCTGGTCCTTTATCATGACTTGCTAACAGGGAATCAATTTCCTAATATTCTAGTCAATTGACCCGAAAAATCCGCATACAATTACCGGAGTTGGCCAAAATCAAATTCTTTTTGACATCTCCAATTTTTTTAAACCTAAAAAGGTAGGGTCCCATTGGACCCACTCTAACATAGTAAAGCCTAATACGTGTAATTACCCGGAAACATGTATCTCATGTTTGTTAAGTTCAGGTTATTAGCCAATGTGGAACCCAAGACATTCGAATTTAAGGCTTGTCCCAGGGGTCAACTTCTTAACTACTAGATTAGTATGCGGGTTGCCATTTTTGTTTATAATAAAGTTTGAAATAATTAGAGTTTTTCAATCTTTCTCAAACATGAGGAAATCACACAAAGAAAATAGAATTCAATGCTCTTTTCAACTTGTCTTCACAATGTCATCGTGAAAAACCACCATAATTTAACTCTTCAAATGTCTTAGCTTTCATTTGACCTCTCATTGTGAAGGCTGGCCTTTTCTTTCTTCACTGGAGGCCTCAGTTTCTCTTCAAAACATGAAGATTTGTTAAGCAGCAGCCTGTAATACTTATGGGGTCTGTGTATATATCTAAGGGAGGAAAAAGAAAGAAAAGAAATATGAATCAATGAGGAAGGAAAATGGAGGAGGAGGACAGCCAGGTGGGGTCTGTATATCTTAATAAGGAAACATATGAACCTACTTATATACTATACTAGTAAACCAAATTCTGTGCAGTGTGAACACATGACAAATAAATCAGAGACTAATTTTCAAGTACCCTCTCAGTGGGGTTGAGATCATAATTATGGAATCTGATGCTGGTGTTATGATCAGTTTTTTTTACTTTTATTTTCTTTCTTCTCATTCTTTGGGATTTTCTATGAAACAGTGCTTGAAAACCCAAAACTTTCTCAGACAACAAACAAGTCCACTGTTTGCATTTGATTTTACTTCATTGCAAGATTTCAATGTCTTGTTTTGTTTCACATGAGATCATAACGATGTCTTCATGCTACTATCTGAGACACAAATTTGAAATTATACCCAAAACACAACCGGCTGATTTGATTTTTATTGTATTGTTGTCAATATAAACACTCATTTCTTCAAACCTTGAGCAGAAGAAACTCGATCATGATCCATCAAGCAATGAGGTAATCAGGGACGCAATTATAACCACCAAAGGTGGTAGCCTAGTGGTAAGTGAGTTACTCTCAAGTAATTTAATTACAGGAGGTCACAGGTTCAATGCGTGTTGATACCCCTTGTTCATTGACTCTGCTCGGTCGCTTGCTTATTCATTTGGCCTTTGGTAGTGCTGTGATGACAGCCTCGCCCTCTTGTGCAGTAGCTATTGCTCAAGCTAAACATTCCATGGTGATTAAGAGCTCCTATGGTTATATCCAAAGAGGTTGCTATTATCGGTCGCCTCCTCGTACCATTTCTGTTTAGCAAAAAAAAAAAAAAAAGGAACGCAACTATAATTTGGTTAGGGGGCCATGAAAGACTTAAGATATTAAATTTTATTGAGGGGTTAACACAAAATTTTTTGAATTTTAGAAGATCAAAGTAAAATAATTTAAATTTTATTGAGGGGCTAATGTAAATATTCTTGACCTTCTTCATTGGGGGTAAGAAAAATTTTTTTAAATTTTAAAAGGTTGAAAGAAAAAATTTAAAATTTTAAGGGTTTAATATACGCTTTTATCATAAAAATTATTCAAATTTAATGGGGACTGCATAAAATTTCGTGAAAGTAAGGGAAAATGACCCCCATAACTTCTCAAATGCAAGAGCCTTTGGTTTGTCTGGGGATATGTTTTTGTCTTCCAAAAAGAGTTGACAAATCTTAATGGGTCAATTGTTTGGAGATGACAAGACTTGGCGGATTATCAAAGCTGAAAAAACAAAAATGAAAAACAGCTGCTGCCCTTCCATTCTTACTACTCTCTGTATATATAAATGTTGTCCATGGAGTCCTGTAACAAATTTAGTACAAAGAGCTCCAAATAATCATGGATTTCTTATAAACTAGTGCAAATAGGAAATGGTATTTTGCATATCTGCATATCCAACTAAAAACCTGAATAACCACCCAATAAAAAGAAGCTTATTTCTACCTCTTACTTATATTAGCTGTCAATGACTCTCTCTCTCTCTCTCTCTCTCTAGACAATTTATAACTCAAAATGAATGCCTCTACTTTCTCAAACATGGACTTTTTCATCAGAAGTGTACTCGGTCACCGGCAAGGTGAAAAAAGCAGAGCTTTCATACCCACTTTCATCACTCTTACTTCCATGACTACCTGTTGCCATGTGGATGACTTTCTCTGCCAATTCCTCAATCATTTTAGCTTTGACCTGACCTCTCTTTGGTGGAAGTCTGGCTTTCTCTTCCTTCATAGGCTTGGTAGCTCCGTGTTCCATTTCTTTGAATTGCAGAGGAAAATTTTGAATGGCGGACCCTTCAAAATGAAGCAGAGAAAGAGATCAGAAGTCACTGTAAAAGGAAGAAAGGCTGAGCTGGGACTTGGGAGAGACAAATGGGGTATATATATACATGCATATATATATATATATATGTATATATATATATATATATTGGTGGGAGAGCATAGAAGCCAATTCAATCACAAAGTTCCATGTAGTGTGAACACAAATAAAATAGAGTGAATTCTAAGGTGGGTTCTTATTTTGTCCTTGTTTGGGAAAATTGAGGTTGGTTTTGGATGATATCACAGAGGTCCTCCAACTTTATCTTGCTTCTTTTTTCCCTCATGGAATATTCTTATGACACAAGAAAATAGACAAGAGTTGAGCAGCCTACATAGGAAAAGTTGGCAATTAATTTGATCAAGTTGGGTTGAAACGGTCTGAAAATGGGTGGATTCATGCTGGTTGGTTGGACATATAGACATTTTTTGGCATGTATGTGCCAAGCTGATTCAAAAATGGCAGCTTCATGTTTGGTTAATAGATTGGATTGTGACCTTGGCAACCGCACATCGGCTTACTGAAATCTATGGATTTTTCCCAAGATTTCTCTAGTACAATGTGTTTGGCTCAGTTTTGTGGGACAATAGAAGTCACAAACAGTGGAATTGATTGATTTGGTAAAGGGTAGTGTCTAGTTTTGACAATTCACAATGGAAATTTCTTTGTGGGCACCCTACCCTGTGCTGGAGAGGCAAGGTATACTCTTGGATAGCTATTAGGAAGATGAGATTTACTTTATAAAAGGGAAACCAAGAAAATTTTCCTAGCTTGAAAAGGACAATGGCAAACAAGTGGGAATTGCAGAGACCCCCAAGTGGAAAATTGAAACCTCTGGATCTAGCAAAATGCCTAATTGAACAGTATGATCAATCAGAACCTATTTCCAACCATTGTGAAAATCAGGTGAGCCTAATTCTTCAAGATTTCAATAACAGCTCTCTCATTAGTTTGGGAAAAGTTCCTCATAAATGTTATAAACAAGTTATCGAAAAGTAAGAGGAGTTCGTAGTACATGATTGCACTAGAAAAGCCCTTGCTTTACCTAATATGACTTTGTAAGCTCTTGACCGATGCCGGGAATAAGACAATTAACATGATCCTAATTAATTAATTAAATATAATTACGTCTTCGTAAAATATTAGATTAAAACTCTTAAAATTTTCCTTTGAAAAATTATAATATAATCAAATAAAAATGTAAGCGGAATCGCGCAAAAGGTTAGAACAATATTCATCGTCCAATGACTACATCATTGGAGTTTGAAAAAGAATCTTAAGGGGAGTTCGGTAAAAAATCTACTTCTGCCCTCAAACTTGTTTTTTCACCATTATTAATAAATAGTAGTAAACCCGTGCTACGCACGGAGTGAAAATAATATATATTAAATAAAATAATTTTATGAAAAATAAATTATCAATTTATACACTAATAATATGGCTAAACTAAATTATAATATTTAATATAGTATTAAAATAAAAAATTAAAAGTTGATTGTAATAAAAATCTTTAATTTATAATAGGAAATTTAGTTTTATTATTAACGTTCTAAAGTCTTTTTTTTTTTTTACCTTACAATCTGAGGGACTACATTGATCAAGTATATACGTTATACATGTTAGACGGTTTTATTTAATTAATACATTTAATAATGTACATGCAACTATTTAAAAGTGATAATTACCTCAAAAGAAGAATTTAAAATTTTAAGTTAGGGAGATTTGATTTACCTAGATTACTTCAATTTCATTAAATATTTACTAATTATGAATACAAAGTAATTTTTTTTTTTTTTTTTATGTTTTATGGATAGATCAATACTATTATGAGATATATAATATTATTATTTAAAATTTTAAAAAGTTCACTCAACAACCAATTGTTATAATATAAAGTATTGATAGATTTGTCCTTCTAAACAAAATTATAGGGATTTGAATAGAAAATTTTACGGTTTAGAATTAAATGAAGGATTTTCTAAAATTGTAAGGGAAGAATCTAAGAAAATTTAAAAATAAAAATACTAATATTTTGAATTTTATCTAAAACTTTGCAAAATAAGATAAATTTTAGTAAAGTTTTATTAATCACGAAAAAAGTAAAAGTTTCAATATTTATGGTTAACCTACACTATTATAACATATTTAATATTTGTAATTTCAAATTTTAAAAAACTAAGAAAATTATATTGTGTCTTTTAACATTAAAGACTCAACAACATATTGTTATAGATAGATAACTATAAATGGACATTATGTTAGTCTGAATAATATAATAATGTATCAAAATTTATTTAAAGTAATAAGTGTTATGTCAATATTACCAAATATCTAATAATTTGAATTTTGAAAGAAATGTAAGGTTTAAGAAAAGTATGGTAAAATTATTTTTTAACCAATCAAATTGTAACAATGTTATTCTAATATTACCAAATGATGGGGATTGATCCTGGTCGGATACCTTGTTTGGCCGTAACCTTGTTTGGATACTTCCTTCCATTGATCCCACATCAGTCGGGGACTTCCTCCCCCATGTGGCCCAAAGGGTTATATGGTGGTGGGGGAGGAAGTCCCCGACCGATATGGGATCAATGGGAGGGAGTATCCAAACAAGGCTACGGCCAAACAAGGTACCCGACCAGGATCAATCCCCATCAGATGCTACTGGGCTATTCACTTCATGTGGCCCAAAGGGTTATATGGTGGTGGGGGAGGAAGTCCCCGACCGATGTGGGATCAATGGAAGGGAGTATCCAAACAAGGCTACGGCCAAACAAGGTACCCGACCAAGATCAATCCCCATCACCAAAATTTAAATTTTTAAAATTTTAAAGGAGCGACTTTAGGAAATATGTTATATGAATTAAAGGTACATCTATATATTATATATAATATTATTATTGAGAGTTTTTAGGCTAACCAATTAAATTGCAACAAGTGACATTTTAATATTATAAAAAATAAAAATTCTGTAAAAATTGAATTGAGAGTTTAAGGCTTAAAGAACTCCTAACCTACTAACAGTGGACCTGTGCTATGCACGAATCACAAATATAAAATCATAAGTTGATTTTTTTAAAAAAAAATTACAAAAAAAGATTTATAGGATTGTGTATTTAACATATGATATTAAATGATTAAATATGTTAATATTATTTTCTCTATTATAATACCCATAAAAAGAAAAAATGTAGAAAGAAAAATTTACGTACTAACTATTATAAGTCACACTTTTAAGACGTCTTTGTTTATTGAAAGTAAATACATTAGTTATAAATTTCACCATTAAGTTTATTAAGTTCTATTTAGGATTAAAAAGAAATAAACAAAATTTATATAAAAAAAGTTAAATCTAAGACACCATTATATATTCATCAAATCCATCTCATACTTGAGATCTTATATATATGTCTAATATCTATCAAGAAATAGTCATTAAAATTAACAAAACAATAAATTTAAAATTACTAGCAGTGAAAATTACCTATTGCTATAACAAACATTAAATTGTTAGCACTTTATTATATGCAAGATACATGTATCAAAATATCATTGGTTCTTTTTAAATTTTTTTTCTTATTTCTTCTTAATTTTATAAACTCTATTTATTGATAGTTATGGTAACTTTTTTATATTCTTTAATTATAATGCTCCTAAAGAAACCTTTCTTAATCATATATAATTTTAAAATAGAGAGAATATGTGTCATATGTTGTCATTCAACTCTCAATCCAATTTTGATAGACTTTAATTTTTTATAATATCCAAGTAATTTTAAGTTAACTTTAAAACTCTCATTAATTGAATGATATATATATTATAGATAGATCTATAGTTAATAAATTCTATCAATTAATATCATAGTTTCCTCAAATTTATATCAAAATTCAAACTATTATGTGTTTTCTAAACTCACTCTCTTAAAATTTTAAAAAATATATACACCCATTGTTATGCAATTACAGTTTGTCACAGTAGTTGGTTGTTTGGTCTTGAGTTAAGCCTAACTCATCTTTTTAGAGTTATAAATTTAGAAGAAATTGAGGTAGGTATGTTAGCTAATTACTGGTTTTTTTTATTATATAAATTTTTGTTACAGTTTTTATGTGAACCCTAATTAAATATAGTATGTGTAACACCCAGATTAATTACTCGTTTCTATAATACTTACTATCATGGGTCAAACGTTTAATTAAAACCCTATTCATTTATGATTGGGTCTAAAGGAATAAATCTGTTAATAGTTTTTTTAGAAAAAAATCTAAATTCAACCAATTCAAATATTTCTATTAATATCCTTTTACAAAAATTAAGTTGATCGCTTCAATTTTTGTCTATTACTAATGATTTTTTTATAATACGTCAATTTAAAGTGGCAAGTATTTTCTATTTTGGATGAAAAAAGCTTATTCTTTAAGTTTGTGGCCTAATATTATGCTCTTAATCATATACTAATGTGTTCATTATGTTTATAAATTATATACAACATATTGAATATAAAATACTTTATGTAAAAATTACATTTTAAAATTATTTTTAACTTTTTTTTTTCTTATTCCCGTAGATAATCTGACGTGCATAGCACGAGTTCATTGCTAGTATAGTTTGATGGTTATAACATTTCTAAGAAATTGAGATTGAAGAATAAAAATTTAGAGATTAATTATTTTATTTATAAATTACTTTTTTAACTAATCAGTGAAGTCACAAGATTGGACATTTTGAATTGCAACATAAAATTAAAAAATTAAAAGATAGAGTTAAATGTTTCAACTTCACTGGTCTCATAACCAATTGCAATAATATATAATCTATACTATATATTATAGCAATAGGTTAGGAGTATTTGAGCTTCAAAGTCTTCATCCCTTTTTCTCAATTTTTTGAATTTAAAAAAATATAAAAACACAAATGTCATAAAGCCATTGGTTCTTTAATTAATATAGTAATATTTTTTGAATTGTCACCCTTTCAATATAGAAAGTTTAAAAAGTCATTAAAACTAAATATATCATGGATTCTTTATAATCAATATGGTTACTATAGCTGATAATTTATTCAAAGTCATATAAATAATGCTATTTTTCAAAGCAGTTTAACTTTTTAAAATTCTTCTATATATATGTGTGTGATTTTTTTTTTTTTGGATTAGATTTACCCAAACTTAATAAAGACGACATTAAAAAATGTTAATAAACTTATAAAATAATAATTAATGAAGAAGATAAATAGTTTTTACTTTGTTCATTATGATTTTTTTATTGTATCTTACAACGTTTAACTACGTGTTCATTTTAAAGAACCCATTATATATAGATCTTTTAGATAATGAAAAAGAAATGGTTGATAGGATATACGTAGGGAAAAAAAAGGTTAATGATGTTTTATTGTTACAAATAAATAATGAATTACTAATTCACTTCACATTGTATAAATTTATTCAATTTTATAAATAATTACCAAAAAAAAGAAAAAAAAAATAGAAAGTTCGATACAAATAAAGTTTACTAACTTTTTATTAAATAGTTTTATAGATGAAAATTATTTAACCATGAAATTAAAAGATTTATCTATACTTATGTTAAATAACTTATCAAAATTCAAATAATTTTTGTCACTATTAATTTATATTTTCTCAAAATTGTTTAATTTGAATGACTATTTCTTGATAGATATTAGACATATATTTAAGATCTATAGTATGAGATCCATTGGATGAATATAAAATGGTGTTGTAGATTTAATTTTTTTTATATAAATTTCGTTTATTTTTTTTAATCCTAAATATAATTCAATAAACCTAATGTTGGAATTTATAATTAATGTATTCACTTTCAATAAAACAAAGATGTATTAAAAGTGTGACTTATAATAGTTAGTATGTAAGTTATTCTTTGTATATTTTTTTTTCTCTTTATGATTATTATAATAGAGAAAATATTATTTACATGTTTAATTATTTAACATCATATTTTAAATACACAATCTTGTAAATCTTTTTTTATAATTTTTTTTTAAAAAAATCAACTTATGATTTTGTATTTGTGTCCGTGCATAGCACGACTTCACTGTTAGTATAGATTTATTTGCATTTGTCTTTCTAAAAATAAAAATTAGAAGAATTTGAATAGAAAATTCTAAAGTTTTGATTCTAAGCAAAAATTTTCCAAAATTATACAAGAAGAAATGAAGTCATAAGCATGTAGGTTCAGGGCAACTACTCATATTACTTTTAAATTTAATATAATCATAATGTTATTTTTAATTTTAAGGAGGAGCTTTCTAAAATTATAAACAGGATTCTAAGGAAATTTAAAATAACAATTCTAAGTTTTTAAAAAATTTAAAAAAAAAACTTTCTAAATTTATGAAAGATAGGCAAAATTTTCTAAAGTAATAAAAGATTACTTTAGTTTAAGCAAAGATTTACTAATCATTAGTAGAAAGTAAAAGTTTTTATAATTTATAGTTAGACCAATGCAATTATGACACATGTAAAATTAGTTATTTAAAAATTCAAAAGACTAAGAAAATTAAATTGAGTCTTTCAATCTCAAAGACCTCCTATCATTCTATTATAATATATAGTATAATAAATGGAACTCTCAAAATCGAATTTGAATTATCTCCATTCCATGATTTGGAATGAAGATCTACATTTCATTGATTGAGGTGTTAATACGTCAGCTAACATAAAAATGAAAAGTTTGGTTGAGTTGACTTTAGTACAAAAAGACATAGTTATATATAAGAAAATAAATTTTAGTACAAAAAAACATAGTTTTTGTAAGATATGTGATAAAATTACCTTTACGTCATTGATTATGGAATGACGATCAGAATCCAAATCCCTCAAAGTCCATTGATTTTCTTGATTAATAAAGGAGAAGGTCAAATAGTAAAAAAAGTCTATTGTGTTCACTCTTAACCTATAGTTTTGGCTTAGAACAATGAAATCCTTTGCATGATGGGCCAGATCAATACAACTAGCTAGCTTCTGACTTATCATTAATTTGAATTGCAATTTTTGTTCACAATATACATTCATTTCATTGTTTCTCTCAAATTTAGAGGTTGGAGGAATTATGAGTGGTTGGTTCATCTACAATACCGTCCAATTTGATATTCCAAACTATGGATATGGCATAAAAAAAGAAAGATAGGAAATTGAGAAAGGTGATAGGACAGGATTCCAAACCAGCCCGAGTCTTTATGTAGATGATATGATTATCATTAGTAGCAATACTGATGTCATTAAAGCTACTAAGAAATTGTTGAACAATAAGTTTGACATGAAGGATCTAGGAATTGCAGATGTTATACTTGGTATTAAGATTACTAAAACAGCCGAGGGATATGCGTTATCACAGACTCATTATGTCGAAAAGATACTCGATAAGTTTAGTAAGTCTGATAACGGTCTAGCAAACACACCCATAGATTGTTTTCTACGTTTATACAAGAACGATGATGAGGGCATATCTCAATTAGAATACTCACGGATAATTGACAATTTATTGTATCTCATAAATTGCACACGTTCGGATATTGCTTATACAGTAAGCAAATTGAGCAGATATACGAGTAACCCAGGGTTAAACCACTGGAAGGCCATAGTTAGGGTTATCAAGTATCTGAGATTCATCTTAAATTATGTGCTGCACTATACAAGATATCCAGTTATTATAGAAGGTTACATAGACGCAAATTGGATATCTAACACTAGAGACTCTAAATCCACAAGTGGATATGTGTTTACTCTAGAAGGTGTAACAATATCTTGAAAATCCTCAAAACAAACTTGCATAGCCAGATCCACCATGGAATATGAGTTTATCGCTTTAGATAAAGTAGGAGAGGAAGCAGAGTGGCTTCGTAACTTTTTAGAGGATATTCCCGTGTGGCCTAAACCAATCTCTGCTATCTGCATACATTGCGATAGTCAATCTACAATAGCAAGAGCACAAAACCACATGTATAATGGGAAGTCACGACATATACGTCGACGACACAATACTGTGAGACAAATGCTTTCTAATGAAATTATATCCATTGATTACATCAAGTCTAAGGACAACATTGCGGATCCGCTTACAAAAGACTTGGCGAAAAATCAAGTAGAGAATTCATCGAGGGGAATGGGCCTTAAGCCTATGACTTAAAAAGTCGCCATAATGGCAACCCAACTTAGCTGACTGGAGATCCCAAGATCTAGGTTCAACGGGACAACAAAATTGTGCGTAACTTAAGACAAATCACTGAGGAACTCGTTCCGCTGTCCATTTCTATGATGAAATAGTGATAACTTGTAGATAGTGTTTAGGATGAGCTTAGCTCTTAATGATTCTTATACCTTGGAATTCCAAGTGGAGTATAGCAGGATACTCTTAATAAGAGATCACCTATATGAGTATGAAGGGGCTGCTTCTATGAGAAATTTTTAAGGCTAATTTCTCTAGAGTACTCATGAATCTACCAGGCATTGTTCAGGGCCAAAATGAACACAACCGAATGGATCACTAGATGATTTGAAAGGAACCGTGTGAGTATTATTGTCTTGATTTATATAAACGACTGAACAGTTCAAGACATCATGTTCACTGGTTAGCCAAATAAATCCGATGGTATTTCACTAGGGAAGGTTCAAAGCCAAAAGCCATCTTTCCTGATGCGGTAACTTTCTACCTGTCTCTCTCTCTCTCTCTCTCTCTCTCTCTCTCTCTCTCTCTCTCTCTCTCTGTGTCAAGTCAGTATTCTCATTTGCATTTTTCATTTACAACCAATCTCATTCATGTGGGGGATTGTTAGAATAAATGGGTGTAAACTCATTATTTTGTTGATCTTTCAGCTAATATAAATATGGGACCCATGCATTCTTTGTGTCGGGTCATTGGTGCGTTAGATTTACCTCCGAGAGGAGATGAATCTAGACTATTTACTTGCTCAAATCCGTGTAGGATTGAATGAGTTATTGGCCTCCAAAGTCACCTCCTTGAATATGGGTTATGTAGTTGAAAGTGGGTTATCCCATATTGATTTCTTATGAAAAATATGTTGTCCATATATAACCCAAGTTTGGAGTAAGGTTTGGGCCCCAAGGGACACCCCATTTTTGTGAAAGGGGGAGGACCTATGGAACCCATGGGTTGACCCAATACTCCACACACGCGCACGTTGCCGCCCGCCCGTCCAGTCTGGTTTGGGTCGGGTCGTGAGTCGTGGGTTCGGTTCAAGTCTTATCTTTTTTGGACTAGAGTCGGAATTAAAATAAATAATTAATTAATTAATTTCTGACGGTTTGACCGAACAGATGTGACCGTTGACCGAACAGGTGTGTCTCTCTGGTAAAGGGCTGTTTGGCTGCTGATACTTGTTCGAACCAGTGTTTCGAACAGGCACCTAGGCTCTATAAATAGAGTAGCATTCTAGCATTCATATAAATTTTGAACATTCCGAAATTCCGAATTGTTGCATACAACAAATTCTTCTTCTTCCTTTTGTATTTTCCTGAGAGAGTTCAGATCATCTGGTGAAACCGCCGAGCAGTTTTTATTGAAGTGCTGCCTAAACACTGCTGAGATCGTTTTATTTTGGGAGTTAGACGCCCATCATCCCGTGAGCACCAACTGTGGCGGGTGAATCTGTCTTTAAGGAGAGCGTGTGAAACATTTGACTCGATCTATCTTTAGATTTCTACATTTTCTAATTTTCTGAAAGACAACTAGGTAAGTTGTTACGATTCAGTTTGTTCTTATTCAGATTCTAATTGTCTTCTAGTTGTAAAATTGCTTCTAGTTGATAATTAGTTAATTCGTGTTATTTTATTGTTTGTCATCACTAATTATACACATAATAATTAAATAAGAATTATTTTATTCAACATCAAATTCCTAAAATGCTCCTCTAGTCCCAAGCTTGGTAGATAACGCAGTGGAAAATCCAAACTTTTTTTCGGCCTTTACTTGAGAGGGGTAGTTCAAAAAGGTAAATAAAAACAGTGGCCAAATGCAAGGGATCCAAGTGCCTGAACGAGAGGAAGCTCAAAAGAAAGGGTCAAGAAAGTGAAATATGGATACAAAAAGGATCCCAAAGTATAGGATAATTCGTAACTATAATAAAAATTTAGCAAAGGGAATAACATCAGAATCTAATGAAAGTTGCTGTCTTCTCAAAGGCCATTCCCTCATGTAAAATGAAGTTCTTTCATTACATCACATGCACCTCCTGTCTCTTTCTAGCTTTATACCACTCCCATACATAACCCAATAGGATCAATCTCTAATCAACATAGAGGGCACACAAAGCTTGATAAACAAAAGGGATCATGCAACCCAACCAACCAAATGGAGGTGGGGTTTTTAGGGAAAGGTAGGTTTAACCTGGCCAATTCCAATCTTTTCTCAATACCATCAATATGAACATAACCATCTAAATGTACCTGTTTGGTGGGCCCATCGAAAGAAAAAGGGAGAAAGGTTGTCTCTTACCTCCAACTAGCCGGCAGGATAAGGTTCTTGGTCTACCACATGGACAAATTCAGAGGTTAACGATTTATTATTATTATTATTATTATTATTATTATTATTATTTTGAGAGAATTTGTCTAACGCAAGACTCTTTGAATCTAGCACTAACACGACGCTCACAATTCATTAATATCCGTTAAAGACACAAATAGCCCACACACTACCGCCCCGGAGTATGGCCCATCACCAGAAAACCACCATCAAAAGTTTGGAGAAATAGACAAGCTAGACTTGGAGAAAAAAGAAGTGTGTATACATATATATATATATATATATATATTACAGAGCAAAATAACTGGGAGCCTAGCAGGCAAACCCAGAAAATACAGAGCTCTATAACCATTTATATAACCTATATCTAGCTAACCATAAGTGGCCAATCAAGCACCTGTGTTTATCTACTTCTCCTCCCCCTTTTATACCAAATACAAGGGGATTTGAAAACATGGAAAAAAAAAAAGGGAAAAAAAAAAAAACACAGAACATGAATCAGGTACTTTTACAATCTCACGGAAGTCAGAAATATGCATGTCCCATTGAAGGATATGAGCTTGAAGGGTTGGTTTTCGAGTCTGAGCTTCTTCTGCTGCCACCTTCTTTCTTTCTTCCCAGTCCCACCATTGATGCTGCAATCTTCACTTTCTTCATCACGGCACGGAACATCTTCTCTTTGATCTGACCTCTCCTTGGAGGCAGTGTTGCCTTATTTTCTTTAAATTCCATTGTTTGTGAAGCAGATTTTGGACTCTATGAGCTCTGTACAAGGCAGAATATGAAACAGAGGAGAAAATTCTACTCTGTTTCTTGGCAAAAGAACTTGGAAGGAAAACTTTTTCAAGGCAACTATAAAAGAACAAGGAGGACTAGTGAGGGATGAGACCTGTGGTGATAAATATATATATATATATATGTGTGTGTGTGTGTGTTTGTGTGTTGTGAATGCATATTTCATGGAGATGAATAAGTTAGTCAAAAGGATACACACACTGTGAACATGAATTTGGTAAATGATTATTGTCAATGTTGATTAGTATACATGGAAGTATCAAAAGCACCATCAGCCATATACATTGCTTGGAGAAGAGGAAGTCAGTCAAAAAGATTCACAGACTGTGAACATTAAGTAGATAATGCATAGAGTCCATGTTGATTAGTATGCAAGTATAACAATTATTATTTATATAATTTATGAAACTTTCTCTAACCATGAGTTCAAAATCAAAATTGACTTTGCATATGGGTCATCTAGTTATGCAATAAGAGTATTGCGACCCGTTTCAGGTAAAATCTCAAAACGTTAGGTTTATAATAACTAAAAAAAATTCAGAATGAAAAAATGCTCCAACTTTCAATTTGGGAGTCCGATTCAAGTGTAACTAGATCTGGTTATGTGCCAAATTTGATGACTCAAGAAGCTGTTATAAGATTTTCTTATTGTGAAATCTCAAAATGTCAAATTTGATTTGCAATACCCACTTCAACCAAGTCAGTGTTGGGATCAAACCCCTTAGAAAAATTTGAGTAGCTGTGGCAGACCAAAAATTCTTGCATGAAACTTGGAATATCTCTAAAATATTTACAATTTAAGGTACAGTAAGCTATTGAAACTTTACCACTAACTTAAACATACAAACTAATGCTTACATACTAGCAATTAATTTTGTGTTTATGGAACTCGAGATTGTTCAACTGCAAAAGTAAAGAAAATAAAAGCCCAGATTTGGGAGAATAGTGTTGAAAAACAATACTGTCTTTAATACAGGAAAGAGTTTTTCTATAGAAAAGACGAGCAACATAAAGTTCCAATGGTCCCCTTTTACCCTTCCACGGTGGGTCCTAAGCACTGGAAGAAAAGAACAGAGGACATACTACCAATCATGTATGTTTCTAGAAGATAAGGTGAATTCTAGATGGATACTCTAAAGTAAACAACTACCAAAACAATGTCAAACTCACCAGCTTCCTTGTGATTACTTGGTTGATGCATGCACAGGAATTGGCTCTTTTCAATGCAAAATCCAAACCTCTCTATTCTCCAATCACAGAAGGCTTGAAATTGTTTGGAAAAATAACTACTATGAAAGCTCTAAGCCTTTGAAAGAAGATGTGATGACACGCAAGCAAACCTTAGGAACAAAATCTCCTTTTCTTTCTATAGAAACAGTCAAAACGTTTACATTTCTTAAGAAATTAAATTAGAACACTAGTGAAATAATAGTATTTCCATTAATACATACAGTAGCATTGACTTTGACAAATACACCGAAACATGAAACAATATACTCGAACAATAAGTTGTGTTAATAAGAATTCAGAATATTTCATAAATGTTGTAGTATTTCCACCAATACATACAGTAACATTGACATTGAAAAATACACCGAACCATAAAGCAATATACTAGAACAATAAGTTGTGCTAACGAGAACTTAGAATATTTATAAATGTTGTACAATTTTTATTGAAAAAAATATAAAAGATTTTATTTTACTATATTAATATTTATTGCTTCTAAAACATTTTCAAAAACATTTCTGTATTAATGGAAACAGCTCACTGAAATGTACTTTTGATCCTTACCTAAATGTTGATGGGAATATGCTGTTCAGAAAGAGGGAGAAATAATAACTTAAACTGAAAGTTCATAGTCAAAACTGAAAGATCACTTAACCAATTTGAAGGAACACAACTGGAAAAACTTTGCCTACTGGTCCTACCTTGAGGAAAGCCATGAAAGGGGTAAGTCAGAAGACTTGCTTCTTGCCTATATTGCAATCAGGATATAATATTCATGGGGGGCCCCTCAATAGGCCCCTGGCTTCCGATTTGCCTCTGAACTTGGTCTATTCAAAATCTTAGAAAAATCTACCTCAAACCTGGCCCATTTTCAGCTATATTCTGAAGGGCTCACATCTGACTGTATGATACACAGGGATGGATATGGAACACAATAGTGTGCAAATTGTGAAGAAAGAAACAATTCTTGGACCTCTATATGTGGAGAATCTGTGAGAACTAGTGTTGAGTCTTGCATTTTTTATGATTTTTTTTCTATGCATAATAAAATGGTGGGTCTTAGCGCTATAGTAAGGTTGTTTTTATTGCAACAGGGCGTCACGATTCAACATACGAAAAAACCTCTCTGCACGGGAGATAAGATTGTGCATGTATCTAAGGCAAGCTCATACTTTGCTTTGGTGTGCCACTTTAATATTGAACTTTGTGTTTTTTTTTTTGTTTTTGGGACTGTTACGGATAAGATTGTGCATGTATCTAAGGCAAACTTAGGAATATGTAGCTGCATACTTTGCTTTGGTGTGCCACTTTAATATTGAACTTTGTTTTTTGTTTTTTTTTGGGACTGTTACCTTGATATATATTTTTAGTCTATTTCCTAATAACTAAAGATTTTGGGACAAGTGATGACTTTACATGCTATCGATCTCTAATTTTTAGAGGTCCTGTTTGTGCATTCTATTATGTTTTCGTGCACTTGTTATATTCTGTTCCACTTAAGTTTTTAAGATAAGTGGTGACTTACCGTGTACAATAATTAATATAATTGAACATGGTTACAGGTAAATTGTTCATAGTTGTGGAATTAATGATGCCCTTGATGAAAGCCAACAAAAAGGAGAGATCGAATTTGGTGCTGATTGATCTTTTGCTTGTTAATCTTCTTGGTAGAAGATTAACAAGCAGAAGATACACTTAAAAAGAGACGAATGGAGCTGGCTGGACGGGCTGGCGGCGGCGCGCACGTGTGGTTTATTAGATCAACTCATGTGTTTCATAGGTCCTCTCCCTTCTACAAAAGTGGGGTGCCCCTTGAGGCCCAAATTTATTTTTAAACTTAAGCTCTATATACTCATCACTTTTTCCATATAAAATCAATGTGGGATAAGTTTTTAGTTCCGCCCAAAACCATACTCATGGTACCTACTTTGGAGGCTATTATCTCATTTAAACTTCTATGGATTTGAGCAAGTAAATGGTTGTTCTTCATCTCTTCATGGAGGAAAACACAAACCATCTTCGATCCACTAAAAAGGACATGTGGATTCTATCTTAACAATGACTCAAAGTTAGTGTTTTACAACAAATATTCCAACAGCAACCGCAACTGCAACATACCAATTTCTTTTTAACACAAATTATTTTCTCTATGCATAATTTTTTTGGTAGATATAATATTGCAATCAATACTATAAAGATCGGACCGTTGGTCCAGATTTGGGTTTCTGGAAACCACTAAAACCGTTCGAACTGGAGGACCCTTAGAAAGTCTTCTGATCAGCGAATACTGTTCCATGCTCTCTCTCTCTCTCTCTCTCTCTCTCTCTCTCTCTCTCTCTCTCTCTCGTGTTGAATGAGATTTGTAATTGCAGAAGAATTAACCGTGAAGTATAATTTATTGCTTCATTGCGATTTTGGGTTTATGAGTATTGAGGAGAAAGTGGCAATTATGGCTTAGTGTGTTAAATATATATATATATATATATATATGTATATAATTTTTGATACTTGGGAAAGATATGTGTTAACTATTTTCAGTGTTGAGTTCTCGTATCTTAAAGTATTGTGTTCACTGTATTTTACGAAATTTGATCATTTTCTGTGTTATGTGGATAATAGTTCACTTTAGGAATATGTTCTGTTTTTATGCATGAAAGCAACGAAGATTTTGGAAAATAAGATTGTAATAATTTCTTTAAAGAATATTAACTGGCAAGCCAACGGAAAATTTCGGCACTGAATCCCAAAAATGAAAAAACCCTCTTAGTTGTTTAATTTTATTTCGTTTTTTGTTTTTTATAACATTTACTATCATAGGGTAATTATAACTTTCCTGTTCAGTTCTAGTTGATCTGATAGATGAACAACTGACCCTTAAATTGGTTTCTTACCCTGTTTGTTGAGTGGTCCAGATTTTACAATATTAGACGAATCATATATCTCGAGATACAAACACCAAGACATTTAGAAGCATTTTCACTTGAAATTGTTTTAATCCAAAATAGAAATATTGATAGACCAAATTAGGAGACTCTGAAGCATGCTAAAATGCTATGTTTAGTACAAGAGAATGGAAATGAATAAAATGAGAATGAGAATGAGAATGAAATGGAAATGAAAATGGAATAGTCATTCTCATTTCTTTGTTTAATAAGACCAATAAATAATGTTAGAATAGAATGAAATGGAATTTGTGTATCATATGAAAATTTAATATTATGTTTATACAAAATATAATTAATATATATTATTTAATTATTAAATATTATTAAACATTTGTAATGGTGGAGGTAGCGGTGGCAGTGGCGGTGGCGGTGGTTGGTGGTAGGACGGTGGTGGTGGTTGATGGCAGTAACGACAGTGGTGGTGGGGTGGTGGCGGTGGCCAATGGTTGGTTGTAGTGGTGGAACGGTGGCGGTAGTGGAGAGTAGCGGTGTCGGATGGCGGATGATTGTGGTTGACGGTGAATGGTAGTGATAGTTAGTAGTATCGGTGATTGTGAGAATTTTTAACTTTTTTTAAAATTTTAAAATAAAAAAAATAATTACCAAACATGTTTTATATTTTTTAAAAGAAATTTGACAACAAAATCTTACTAAATTTTATTTTATGCTTTTTCATGTAGGAATGAAATAACTATTCCCACTCTTAAAATAGAGAATGATTATTCTATGAGAATGATTATTTCACTTTTAAATTGTGGTACCAAACAAAAGAATGAAAGTGAAAATAGAAATGATCATTCCATTCCATTCCGTGAATGAAGAAAGTCTTTGATTTGTCTAATTGAAGTCATACCTATAAGGGCTGCTAAGGGGATTTTGCCCTCCTTGACGACCATCAAAGAACGGCCTCTACTAAGTGTACTAAATTGAGCAGTGTAATGCAAAAATATATTATGCTAATATATATCATATATGACACACTCGTTGGGTTACCAATTGGGTGAGGGCAATCAACTGTCCGGCAATGCATGAATTGTTGTATAGGTAGATTTTGGACGTGGAAGGCAGGTCACTACTATTACACCATCTTTTTCTCTCCAAAGGCAAATCCATCAGCTCCCTATGATCTAAGGAAACTCTGGGAACTCTCTCACGGATCCACTAGTAGTCTCACACCCCAACCTTTCTTCAGTTATCTAACCACATAAAAATCATCCCAAGACAATGGTTTGTTTCACCTCCCTCTGACACACCTGATAACTCAACCCATAGACCCCTCATAACCGCTACCTCATTTAGGCCGCAGTCACCCCGAGAAAACCCATCTTCTATATCTTCTAGCAAACACAAAGACCAAGGACAATCCAACCATCACATCTTTGAACGAGAACTGCCTTTAAGGTTGACATGATGGCTATGATGTAGTTCTTTAATGAGCGTAAGAGATTTGAGAGGAGCCTTAAAGTCACTTTTATTTTCTTAATTCCTAAGAAAGGTGGTGCTATGAATATTAAAGATTTATGACCTATTGTCTTGATAGGCAGTGTATATTTGGCTGTTGCTAAAGTTCTGGCTTTAATGCTAAGGAGGGTGATTGGGTAGGTTTTTCCAAAGGCTCAATTCATTTGTGGGAGGTAGACAAAACTTAAATGCAGTCTTGGTGGCTAATGAGTGTTTTGATTCCAAGCTAAAGAGCAACAACATAGGGTTAGGAGTTTTTTTATTTACTTGCTCCAAAAGATGGGTTTTGGGGATAGATTGTGGAAGTGGATCATGTATTGCCTTTAATTTTTTGTTCTAGTCAACGGGGTTGTTCATGGCTTTTTTGAGAGTTCAAGACATTGAGGTAAGGTGATCCTTTATCTCTGTTGCTCTTTGTTCTTGCGATGGATCCTTTCAGCCATATGATTACGAGGATGGTGGAGGGGGGACGATGGGGGTTTCAAGTTTGTAATTAGGGTAGGGGGGGGGGATGCTGATTTTGGTGTCACATCTATTCTTTGCAAATGATATGATTGTTTTATGTGGATAGAGGAGAATGAGTTAAGGGTTTTACGATATGTGTTACTAGCAATTTCTGGACTTATGATGAAGTTTTCCAAAAGTGTGCTCATTCCTATGGGGGAGTATGGATTTGCTAGTAGCTAACTTGAGTTACAGGTGGGCTCCTTGCCTTCTGTTTACTTGGTCTGCCATTGGGTCATTGTTCAAGCTAAAGTTGTTTGTGATGCAATGGTGGAAAGATTTGAGAAAAGGTTGGCCTCGTGGAAGAGGCATTATTTGTCAAGGGGGGAAGAGGGGGCAAACATGTTGCCTGGGTGGTAGGGGGGGTGGTGGGGGGTGGGGGTTGTTTAAGTTTGACTTGGTGGGGTGGAATTACCTATGCATCCAAGTTAAGGGGTGGGTTAGCTATTAAAGATTTGGTCTCTTTCAATAGCATTGTCAAGGAAGTGGTTGTGGAGATTCTCCTTAGAGAGGGGTAGTTTGTGGAGGAGGGTGACTGGGAAAAGTATTGGCTAGGCAAGGGTGAATGACTGTCTAAGGATATAAGGGGTTCTTTTGGGGTTAGTCTTTGGGAGAGCATCATAAAGGTCAAAGAGGATCTTGTGGATCTTGGTTGTTTGAAGGTAGAGAATGGTCATAAGGTGTTATTTTAGCATTATTTTTGATATGGGTGGAGACATTTCAGGGTGGTCTTCCCAAAGTTGTTTAAGGGTGTGATGTATCTTAATGCCGAAGTGAAAGATTGCTAGTTTTTCTTTTCCTCCTGTGGAGTATGGTCCCCTTTATTTAAAAGGGCCATTCAAGACTGGAAGGCTGAGTCTGTTAAAGGCCTTTTTATTCGACTATAAGATTTCAAGGTTTAGGTGCGGGGGAGAACACAATATTTTGGAAGTGGTCCTCGAAAGGCATTTTGTTGGTGTAAACACCCCATTTTTTCTCACTTGGTAATCTTCGGCCTGACCACACTCACATTCAAATTGGCACAGACACATTCAAGCCCAAACCGGCTTTCCAGACTCAATCCAATTAGTTAACGGCTTCGCGAGCCCACTAGGCCCAATCGAGGCAAAATGATCAAAATACCCTTGGGACATTACTCAATCCAATTCTAGTTGGCACATCTTCTTAAAGACGGTAAGTCCACATTTCACCCTTAATTTCAGTTTCAATTCCAGTCCAAACTAGTCAAACTTAATTCGGTACGTCTTTTGAGAAAGTTAATCCCTCAGATGGTAAGTTCATCCAGTACGACACGTTTACAGAAAAAACACAAAACCCCTTGGAATGATAAGTCCCTACACACTCGTCGACCGAGATAGAACCCAAGTCTTCGAGATGGTAGAGCATTTCACTTTTGGCATCTGCTAGTCCACCAAAGTAGAATGTTTGCTATTCGGCACGTCAATCGGGAAAGTACCTAAGGCCCCGAGGTGATAAGTCCATCTAGCTGCTTTTTGAGATTAAGCAATCTCTGGAATGATCGCACACCATCAGAGTTATGGAAATACTCACAGACATCGCAACCGTCAGAATGATAGAAACACTCGCAAATAGGTTAACATCAAGGATGCTAACAAACCCCCTATGTCACGGGACCGAACACCCCTCTTAGCTGTGACACGTTTACCAAAGGACGGGATATCTTTGAAAACTAACTCATCACACACCATTAGAGTGACAAAAACACTTAAAACTTGGGTTTATACCAGTGCCTGCTAGCCTATTCTAGTGAAAAATGACCAAAATATCCTTGGTAAGCTTCTCGAAAAGTACCTAAGACCTCAAAGCAGTAAGTTCACCCTTCCAAGATTGTCCCAAGGATAATCTAGCATGTTCTAGTGTCTTCCAGCAGCTTTCAGATCAATTCTGAGAGCATTAGGTCAAAATGACCATTTTACCCCTAAGCATTCGGTAGACTCTAAGAACCACACCGGCTCTGGGAATTAAACCAGTTACTTTATGAGGATACTTCTAATAGTATTCTCCAACATTTTAGTACCTTTTCAGACCATTCCAAGTCCATTCTGGTAAACTCGGTGCGAAATGATCGTTTTGCCCTTAATGGGCTAATCGTTTTTTCCAACCACACCGACTCTAGGTATTAAACTGAAAATCCCTTGAAACACTCCTAATAGTATTTTCAACCTTCAAGCCTTCACACAGATCACTTTGGATTGATCCCGATGTTCTCTCGATTCAAATGACCATTTTGCCCTTGGTGGGTCGGTCGCTCTTTTCAACTATTTCGGATCTGATCATCAAGTCAGTTACCTTTGGGATACTCTTTTAGGGGTTCCCATCCATTCTCGACCAATTTTGGCTACTCAAAACCTTCCGAATCATTCCCAAACTTTTTGGAGTCATTTCTAGCGAAGCAAGCCAAAAATTGTATTGTTGTCACTAGGACAGGCGCCCAAATCTTTTGCCTTGTGTCCTAAAAGTCAATTATCTGTTTCTTACCACCTTAAAAAATTTTCTAAAAGGCTGGCGCCATTGCAATAGGTGCCAAGCCCTATTTTGCTTGCTTATAAATATAGGTCACCCCCTATGTATTTTGGATCCGCAAAATCGCTCTAAAAACTCTACCTCTCTGAAAATAGACTTCGAGTTGCCCTAAAAACTCTAATTCTCTCAAGTTTCCTTCCTAGCCTCCATACAATCCATACACTCAAACCCTAATATATACATTTCAAACCCTAGTCTTCAAGTTCCATTGAAGGTCAAGTTCAGCCCTTGGAAACTCTTGAAGATCATCTCAAAGATCAAGCAAGTCCTCTATTGAAGCATTCAACCTAACAAGAAGACAAGGTAGGGTTCTATTTACTTTTCTGTAATCTCCCTCTCTCTTTTCTCCCTCCTAGTCCACTTGGGCTATTCTATATTTTAGTCCCCATCTTCTACCTCCTTTTTTTATATGCTTGAAACAAGGGACCTCCCGGTTTATGCCTAGGAAGGCCTTGGAAGGAATCACCATTTCGAGGATTTTCTTTGAGTTCAACCTAAGACAGTGTGGGTCCGACCCCTTTGGTTATGTGGTGAAGCCTAACCTTGTATGTTCATGTCCCTATTGCATTGTTGCCATGATAATCATACATTCAAAGATGTTTTCAAACTTGTATTAATGGTTGCTTTCAAAACTTGCATTCAAAACCTTTTCTTTCAAAGTTGTTTTCAAAACCACAACCTTAAGATGATTCTAACCATTCCATGGTTAGGGTTGTTCTAAGAAAGTGTTATATTCAATTTGACCATCAACGTCCAAATTTAAGTTTAAACCTTAAATTATTTTTCAAGAAACCACAACCCTAAGATGATTTTAGTTATTCCATAGTCAGGGTTGTTTTAGAAAAGTGTTACGTGCAATAAGACCATCAAAGTCCATATTAGGGTTTCAAACCCTAGTTGTTTTCAAAGTCACAACCTTATAATGGTTTTAGTCTTCTCATGATTAGAATTATTTTAGGAAAGTGAGATATTTAAGAGACTTTCAAAAGACTATATTCAAACATTTCTAAAATAAGTTTTGCAAATTCACTTCCTAAAAATTCTTCTCAAAGATTTACTTTCCAAAAGCTTTAATTCGATGAGTTTTGAAGTCAAAACCCTAGAGTCCATATTTAGGAAACCCTAGGTCTCTTACATAAAATCATGGATTTCTATTAGCTTCAGATCAAAGGATTTTAAAGCCCTTTTTTTTTACATGAAATCATAGATTTCCTAATTCTAAAGTTACATAAAATGATAAATTTTCAAAACTAAAGCTTTCCAATTTTTAGTCAAATCAAATCTTTCATAATTCCAATATTTCTTAATGTCAACATTTCCTAATTTTAAAACCTTTCCTAATTTCAAAAATTTTCTTTTTCAATTAAAATCCAATCTTTCCAATTCAAATGCATTGCATAAACTCTAGGTCTTAGGATTGCTTAATTCCCAAGTTGCCTCAAACCTGGGTCAAACCTTTTCAAATTTGATTTTTCAAATTCAATTCTTCTTCAATCTAATATTTCTAAATCCCGACATTTCAAATTTCAAATTCAAACCTTTCTTCGTTCAAACCTTTTCCTAAATCAAGACTTTCTTAAAATCAAATCTTTCCTAAAATGAAAACTTTCCTAAAATAGAACTTTTCTAATTTGAAACTTTCCTAAAATCAAATCTTTTCATTTCAAGTGCATGTTTAAACCCTAGGTTATCTAGACCATTGGAGGCCAAAACGCTAGTTCAACCCTAGCCCTAAGTTAGGAAACTTCAACTCTTTTCTAAGTCTTAAGTCTAAATTAAGATGGCTTTCGAACCCCAATTTAAGTCCAGATGATTTTAAAGTTCAATTCTAACTTTCTAAACAAGTCCAAGTTCTACTTCAAAGTTTGATTCCAAATCAAACTTAATTTCAAATTAAAGTTCAATTTCAAATCTTCAAATCAAAGTTCAAACAAGAACCTTTTCAAGTCAAACTTTCTAGAGGCCCCAAAGTGTCTTTTCAAATCAAACAAGACCCTAAAGTGTCTATTTTCAATCGAACCTCAAGTCTGAACTATGACTGACCTTATTCCCAACAAAGGGATACGTAGGCAACCCTTATGAGTGCGGTTACAACATTTTTTCAAATTCTAATTCCCTTTTCAAAACTTCTCTGCAAATTCAAATTCTTTTCATGTATTTGCATATCATGTATCACATCATCCTTAAAGTAATGACTCAAATCTCTTTCCAAAATTCTTTTCAAAGTGGATATAATTGGACATTGGATAATCGGAGATTTTAAATAAGTGAACCTAGGATGAAAAGACATGTAGGTACCACAAGGGTGGGATAGGGTGATAATCTAATGCATCTTTCCTATACATAACCAACCTTCGAACCTAGAATCATTATTTTCGAAAGACCAAAATGGAGTTATTTTCAAAAAAGCTTAAATATTTCTAAAGGTTGCCAAACAATCTCTTTTCTCTAGAAAAAAAGCCTCTCTTGAGGAAGTTTTCCAGAACCTTTTCAAAAGCCCTAAATTTAATCTTCGGATTGTATTTAGTTTTGGGTTAACTAACTAACCTTAACAAAGTTAGGCGGTGACTCCAAACCTTTTTCCAAAATCCCTTATTCAAACCAATTTTCATTTTAAATATAGTCGCACTCATCCTTCTAGGAGGATGAGTTCTAACAAGAGAGTACTGCGTGTTTCTCACATATCATCTCGAGTGTGAAAAACCGAGGTGTGACAGTTGGTCTTTTCTTTTTATTGACAACTTGTTAGAAAAGGAAATGGGACCTTTCTGTGGAAGGGAATTTGGAGCACTATGGCCCTTCTAAAAGTGGCTTAGGGATTTGGAGAACTAAGGCCCATCTAAAAATGGCTTTCTTTACTTGGATGACTGCAAGAGATGCTGTATTGACCATTGATAATATGAAGAAGAGGCGTAAGATAGTCATCGATTATTGTGTATGTGTAAGGGGGATGGAGAAACTATCACCTCCTTCTCCATTGTCCAGTGACTCGAGAGAATCTTGTATTTTGTTCTTGATTTTTGGTGTTGAGTGGGTGTGCCTCGTTTGATTAGGAAGCTTTTTGTATACTAGAGCCGCGGATGCCCGAGGGATTGTGTTAAAAGGGCGTCAACACTACTCCTCTTTGTCTAATGCAATGTTTGTGGAGAAAAAGAAAGAAGAGCTCTTTTTGATGGGTGGAATGTTATGTTTTAAGCCTTAAAGGCAAGGTTCTGGTCTCTTTATTTTTCAAATGAAGGATGCTTTTCCTTTCTCTTCATCCTCTTTGTTGATTTTTTAGGGGATTTGACTGTCCCAGGGATGGCCTATGTATATAGGCCTCTGTATACGTCGTGTGGACAGGGTTGCACCCCCTTTTATGCTGCCTTCAATTTATAATACTTTTATTATTTATCAAAAGAAGAAGTTCTATGATTTGAGACACAATATGTAGTCAAGTTTGATTGCCTATTGTTGCACAATATTACTTATTCTTATTGTTTACCTAGTTTGATTTTCAGGTATTTTTATAACTTTGGGCAGGCTTTCTTTATACAATTTAATGACTTTAGAACCTAATTTCAAGGAGTTAAAACTTGTTGGGTTTGCTTCTCTCTTTCTCGTATAGATTGGATTTGCTTATTAATCTTTCATTTCATTTTTCTTGTTAACATATAACTATTTGCTACTAGCAGGAAATGGATAACCCTGACAATGAATGTCGGGTGGGAGGTGAGCATCATGGCAAACAAGATGATGAGGTAAGCTTGGTGTATTTGACATGGTTAGCTTGAGTAATACCTTGAATGCTTACTATTTTGCTCGGTTGAATGCTCATTTCACTGTTTGTGGTAGATTGTTTGTCAAATATTCCACTAAGTTGATTGGAAATGTCACTGGGATTTGATGCTAGTCCTCAATGGCTTGACTTTTCAGTCATTGTGGTTTATTGAGATCATATTTGATTAAAAATTGATTGTCTTAAATAGATCATTTTTACTCTCACAGTTTCTTTTAGATGAAATTAAAATAAGTATTATGTATTTCTTATGCTCTAGTTCTAGATGACTCACTTTTATGATGTTATATTTAATTTATAAAAAATAATGATGTGAGATTTTAAGTTGTGTTATTTTTTACTTTTGGGTTCCAGGAAGCTGTTGCTCATCACGAGGAATTTAAAAGGTCAGTAAAGGCGAAAATGGCTCTTCGTCAAAGTAACTTGAACCTGAAAAGCCTGGTTCGTACCTGTCGCAAAAATTTATAACTGGAATTATACATTAATTTTTAATCCAAAATACCAAATATCTTTTGTTAACTTGTTTATTTTCTTACAAGGGCACCTCACTGATTCCTACTTCTTATTTGACAAAATTACGATTATTTTCTTCCTACGACCTTAATTTGCATACTAATTGCCATGTTTTTAATTCATGGATAAAGAAATAAAGCTAATAAACGTTTGATAATTTGTACAACCTATAGTGGTGGGTGGCTGTAAGCACCTCATTTTTGTCGCTCAGCAATCTCCGGTCCGACCAGGTTCGGTTTCCAACATCACAACACATGCAGGTTCAAGATGAGCCTTACAATTTCCAATCCAACCAACTGGTCGCTTCTCAGGCCCACAAGGACCCACTGGAGCCATAAGCACCATTATTCTAGGCAGCTTTCCAGACCAGGCAGTCCCGAAAACCAACGCCATCCAGGTAGCTTTCTGGGATCGGGCGATCTCGGGGACCAACACCTCATCAAACTCCAGACGGTTCACTTCTGGGGCCTGCTAGCCCGCCAACGTAGAATGTCTGTCATTTGGTAGTTCTCTGAGACCTAGCGTTCTCAGAGACCAACACCACCCTTCTAGGTAACTTTTTAGGACTAGGCGTTCTCAGGAACCAACACCACCCTACAGGTAGCTCTCTAAGACCAGGCGTTCTTAAGGACCAACACCGCACGGGTAGTTTTCCGAGACTGAGCGGTCTCGGGAACCAACACCTAGATCAACACCGGCGCCTGCTAGCCCGACTCGATGAAAAATGACCAAACCTGCCCCTTGAGCCTCCAGGCATGTTTTGGGAAAGTTCAAAATCCCTTAAAACGATAAGTCCATCCTTCCAAAATGTTGTTAAACCATTAGGCATCCCCCACACACCATTTCATCCAAATTCGGTCCTATTTCGGCTCGCTCTGGTCAAAATGACCGTTTTGCCCCTAAACGCCTCAACACGGCACAAACCCCGTTGAACGGTAAAAGACTCTCTCAAAACCATCCCTGAACAGCCCTACACACTTAACATAACATACCAAACCATTTCTGACCATTTTCAGCCAACCCCGGTCAAAATGACCGTTTTGCCCTTGGAAGCCTAAAAATGCCTCGAAACAGCACCGGCTTTGGGATCTTGAGCAGAGGGCCACACACCCTTGTTTAACCCAAGGAGCACCCTACGACACTAAGCTCACACGACGCAATAAAAGTTCCCTAGAGTGTCTCGCAGACGCTCCGCCTAAATTGCATTTTCCCCCCGACTCCCTGGTTATGACGCACTGTCAATTGACTTGAGAAATGCGTAAGTCAGGGAATTCTTGAAAGCTCGTCCATAGATCTTTCCATCGATACGGTTCGATCGAACAGATTGCTTCCCGAAGCCCTCCATCGTACGGTGTGAAAAAGGTAACTTTCAGCAACCCCTGGAGCATCTCACAGATGCTCCGCTGAGGTTAGCTTTTTCTCCAATTCCCTAATCAAAACGCACCATCAAATGATTTGAGAAATGCACAAATTTGGAAATTCCTGAAAGTATTTCCAGAGTACTTTCCATTGGTATAGTCTGATTGAATAGATCACTTCTCGAAGGCCTCGATCACACGAAACGAAAACAGCTACTTTCAAACACCAAGGGAGCGTATCACAGACGCTCCGCAAAAGTGACCTTTTTGGCACACTTCCCAATATGGTATCACTCATCTCCAAACATAATTTAAACTTTTCGAAAACATGAAAGTTCACCGGAAGCCTTGGGAAGATGTCCCAAGTGCGACCGATTCCCCCGAAACTTTCTCGATTGACTCAATTATCGAAGTAAAGTTTGGACGAACCCTCCCGATGATGGAGCGTATGCTACATGCGCTCAAATTTTGATCAGATCGACCAACTTTCAATCAGCGGTCTGGCTTACGAGCCCCTTGTTTATGTGGTGTAGCCTAAAAGCCTTGTATGTAAATCATAACCCCTTGCATATTACTATTTTGATCATGTCTTGCATGCTTGACCTCATTTTATGTTAATTGCCATATTCCATAATGCTTGCATTGTTCTTAATTTTATGACATTTTCAAGTTCTATATTTCCTTCAAAAATTGTTCCAAGAGTTGGCCTCTTGAAGTTTAGGATGAGATCTTAGAATTATGGCTTAGAAGAGCCCCCTACTAACCCCCTAACTCTTATTTTGGCATCATTGTATTCTAACTTGCATAAAGGTTGCGTTTCATTTCTCTAATTTTCAAGATTTTTATTCTTTTAAGTGTAGTGGTTGGAATGGCCCCATGAAACCCTCTCTTGAGTGGTCTCCCTTTTGTTTGGCCATATGAACGCTCTCTTGATGGAATGGTCTCTCCTTGAAAAGTGGTTTTCAAAATCCTTTTCAAAAGATGATTTTCAAAAATGCATTCTCTCCATCTTTAAACCAAAAATGATTTTTCAAAAATTGTCATCATCAGGTTGAATTTTGAAACCTCCACTCTTGTCAAGATAAAGGTTATAATAGCCATTGAGGAAACCTCCCTCGGAAGGGTTTCCAAGCACCAACCATACGAATCATACTCTTGACTAGAGTCAAAATTTTCTTAGAAATGCTCTTCAAAAAGTTTGCCAACCAAGGTCCATGGCATAACATGTCTTGTTTTTCAAAACTCTTTCCAAGAGTGTATCAAACCAACTTTCAAAACCATTCTACAATCTAACCCTAGGTTAACTTGACCCTAGTTGTTCAACCCTAGGTTAACTTGACCCTAGTTACCTAACCCTAGGTTAACTTGACTCTAGTTGTCTAACCCTAGGTTAACTTGACCCTAGTTACCTAACCCTCGGTTAACTTAACCTTAGTTACCTAACCCTAGGTTAACTTGACCCTAGCTACCCAACCCTAGGTTAACTTGACCTTAGTTGTCCAACCCTAGGTTAACTTGACCCTAGTTCACTCACCTTAGGTTAAACTAACCCTAAGTCATCTTAACCTTAGGTCAACCTAACCTAAGCTAGTTAACCTTAGGTCCCCCCTAACCCTAGGCTAACCCAACCGAGGTTAATACACTTCAAGGTTCCAACTCTTGAATTCTTTTCTAGATGATCATTCAAACTTTCAAATTATCCTCATAACCTATTCCTCCAAAACCTCCTACTCCCATGATTTCAAAAACCCAACTCCATAAACTCTTCTAATGTCCCTACACTCCATCTTTAAAACATTTCCAAAAATGCTTTCGAAAGGTCACAAACCTAAGGCGTCTTTAGCCCTCTCATGGTTAGGGATTCCAATGACAAGTGATAAATTAAGAACAACCTCTAAGGTTGTCCATATTAGGATTCCAAACCCTTAGCCCTTTCCAAAAACCATTTTCAAAAATTAATTCATCAAAACATTCTAAAAAAATTGCTCCAAGGTTTTCAAAATAAGACTTCAAGAACACTCTCAAGTTCTCTTGAGTCATGCCAAAGCATTTTTCCAAAACTCCCTTAAGTTGATCCGAAAACCTTTTTAAAATACTTCACCATCAAATTTCAAGTCAAAACTTCCAAGTCCACAAAGAGTCTTCAATTTTCAAAGACCTCAAAGTGTTTTAAACTCTTCCAAAGACCTCAAAGTGTCTTAAACTCCTCCAAAGACCTCAAAGTGTCTTAAGCTTTTCCAAAGACCTCAAAATGTCTTAAACTCCTTCAAAGACCCAAAGTTTCTTTAAACCTTCCAAAGGCCCTTACGCGCTTATTTTCTATCGGGCTCTTGCGCGAACTACGAATAACCTGATTTTCGCCAAATGAGATACGTAGGCAACCTAAAATGGTGCGGTCATAACTTCTATTTCAACTCCAACCCCCTTTTCAAAAATTTCTATCAATTCCAAATTTCTATCTCAAACTCCTTCAAAACTCCCACATTTTCAAAGTTCTTTCAAAATTTGCATTATGCATCATTCATCCAAAATGTGATGACTAAACCCCATTTTCAAAACTCTAAAGTGGATATTAAGTGGACAATGGTAACGAGTTATTCTAATGAGTGAACAAAGGGTCATTAGACATGTAGGTACCGAAAGAGCGGGGTAGGGTGATGATCTTATGATATCTTCCCTACACGTAACCAACCCTTGGACCATAGATTTTTGTTTTTGAAAGACCAAAATAGAGTTATTTTCAAAAATGGCTTAAATCTTCTCAAAGGTTACCAAACAACCTATTTCCTTAAAACCCTCCCTTGAGGGAATTTTCAAAAATCTTTTTCAAAAATCCTAAGTTTAATCTTTGGATTAATACTTAGTTTTAGGTACCCTAACTCGCCTTAATCAAGTCAGGTGGAGACTCCTATTTTTCTAAAAAACCCTTAGTCAAATCAATTTTCAAACCTAGTAGCACTTGTCCTTCTAGGAGGACGAGTTCTAGTGACAGAGTTCCGTGCTTTAGGGTCTCCGAGCCGAAAGGACCTTGGACACCCCAAAAACCGGGGCGCGACAGTTGGCGACTCCACTGGGGACTTTAGAGGGTTAGGCCATTAACATATCTCTTCACCCTTCACTCACCCAGAATCTCCGGTTATCTTGTCCAAATTTTATCCACTCTTCGAATTTTTTAAAGTTTCCAAAGCAAACCTTGTTTTTCAAAATGATTTTTAAATAAGTGTCATTGCTTGCATTCATTGCCTACATTCATGCTCTTGCATTAAACATCCATTTTATCTTGTATTGAGTTTTTTAAAAAGTCATTAACTCTTTGCATTCTTCTTTTGTAGGTGGACCTTTGTTCACATTTTATTTCATGTTTTATTTATTGCCATGTATGTGAATGAATGGACAGGATGTGATGTGTGTTGTTGAGTCTTTTCCTCCATTTTCGAAAATTTCACATACACTTGGTGCGCTCACTTGCATTTGCATCTTACATGTATTACTTGGTTACTATCCTTCTAGATAGAAGGGGGAACAGTACATTGACTGTGGGCGGATGCTGTGTCAGTTTCCTAGCTTACGGTCTCTTGATAGTTCCCCCGCTCGAACCAACAACCAAAGATGGAGTTCACCCTTTTAGGGGTGGACGCCGGAGGTTTGAAGGTTCAGGAATCAAGCTTTTTAGGAAGCATTAGTAAACCCCCAACCTCATGCTCATGTAGCACCCCATGCATAGCCAAACCTCTGCCGGATTTGGGACACACGCGTCAATTTTAAAATCAAGGAGGAAAGGGCAACTGCTTTATTTTTCCTTATAAATTTTATCTAATCCCTACCATTATGCCTTCTAATTCTTATTACCTCTATGTACATGCATCGTAACTATTCATGCATGGGAACTCACTTCAAGACAAGAGTTCTCAAAGTAACTCAAGTCATTGCATCTTCATGCATCTAATCAACCCCCAGAGAAAGGCCCAATGGCCTTCTTGCTCAAATTAAGCCAACCCAAAACTCCTAAGGGTACCACGAGACCTGAAGGATTCATAGCATGCATTAAAATCATCTCATAAAGAAGGGCCCTAATCCCTCTTTGCTCATAGAGATAAGGTTTCCAAGAAGACAAGGGAGCAATTCAAATCAAGGGCTCCTACCAACAAAGCAGATCTGAAGGCCCAAGAGTAGTTTAGGATCCCATAATGTAAATGTAGAAATAGGTGGAAATCCCAAGGAAAATGTTTTCCCTCCCCATTTCTATATATTTTGAGAAAATTTTATGTACCAAAAAGAGTTCATCTTAATAAGATTGTTTTTATCGTCAAATGAATGAATGAATCTACGAATGGATGAATGAACAGGGGCGGGTATAGTATTTGCATACAGGGGCAATCCCTTATCTCCAGACATGAGCCAAAGCATCATGCTTAGTACCCCTTTTAAAGTAGGGGCACCCCTAGGGCATGCATTGCATAAAATTTTTAAATCTAAAGGCACTAACTTCTCCTTTTTATTTTTTTTTTTACATTCTCGTTGTCTTCTCCTTAGCCTACAAAGGCCAACAGAGTCAGAGGGTGAACCAAGAATGAAAAGGGGGTCTTCTAAACTGCTTATTCATTGCCATTATGATGTCCATATAATCACTATTAGGCTCATGCATTAACATCCATCCCAGGACAAGAGTTCCAAAAAACTCAAGTTAATTACATTTTCATGCATTTAATCAACTGTAGAGAGAAAAGTATGATCCAATCTCATGCTAATCAAACCTACCTAAACCTCTAAGGGTTTCTCCAACCCTAAGGATTCATGGCATGCATAGAATCATATATCAAGAGAGGCCCAAATCTCTCTCAGTCCATGGCAGTGGGATTCCTTAAACAAAGAAGTATCAACCGGCCCATGCCAAAGAGGTAATGTATTACACAAAAGGGTAAAATCCCACCTCCAAAATGGACTCAACAACATGCCTAGATTCCCTCAAAGAAGAGACCTCTATAGGACATGCATTGCATAAAACCTTCAACTCAACATGCTAAGTGCATTTTGTTTTTCTTTTTTCAGGTCCAAGAGCATACTCAAACCGATAGAATCCCTCCGGCATCCCACCTAATTCTAACTCATGCAAAGCCATGATCTCGACACCATGTTGCCACTCTACTACTCCTCAAAAAGCCATCCCTGTGCAATTAGATGACACTCATGGAAAATGGAGTATGAAGGATGCTAACGTGATTTCAAAACCAATCTGAGGGGTTTATTCCGAGAAAGGGAGATTTCTTTCAAACCCATCTTTCAATTTTTAATTCGAATTTGAGCATGGAAATAACATCATCTAAATGAAAGGGATCCAAAGTTTTCATATTTATATCATTTTCTTATGGCTTTTCATGAATGATGTTCTTCTCCAAGAGTTTTTCCTCCAAAATATTTTACCTTAACTTGGAGGATGGGATAGCATAAGCACCACATTCAGCAGAAACAATCTTTGACTCCAAAAAGAGGGGAGAGAGAAATAGAAAATACAAAGAGAGTGGAAATACAGAAGGGTGAGAGATGAGAATCAATCACGTAGCTCATTGAAATCCAATGAGTGACCCCCAAATGATATCCTGACAAAGCAACAAGTAGCTACACCTTCAAAAGGAATATTAACACACGATGGCAAGGCCGGGTTGATTGAATTTTTGAAAAAAAATTAAAAAAACCAAAACAAAGATTTTCGATAGTATTTGTCCCACACGTGCACAATCACTGGGGCAAATATTCAATCATGAACAGATTGATGTGCATGCTTGTTTGAGGTTGAATCTCGTGTGCATGATCACTTGCATAAATATGAGTCAATGGTTTTGATGATCTTTACCATATTGGTGAATCCTGTTCAACTTAGCGCACACTTCTCGAGACTTCTTAGAATGTGAAATTTGCTTTTATGATCTATTTTAAATAGGTTAAATACTTGCGGGTTGTTTCATACCTAGATTGACATTTTGTCGATTCGCTCTCTCATCACTTATGGAAAGGGCTACCAGTGAGTCTAAGTGCAGCTACCATTGTTATGTGACAAGAGGAGAAGGCTACCTGCTCATGTGTGTGAAAGCTGCCATACTTTACATTTCTATATTTCTATCATTGGATAGATAGGGTTGGACTTCCACCAAAAAAAAAAAAAAAAGAGAGCATGGGATGAAACAGGTTTGACTTCTAGGTGTGATAACCCGTGAGCTATTGTACCATCCTGGATCATGCCTAGGGTCTATATTCTCATTGGTCTCCATGAAGTTCACACCTACACCGATACATTGTCACTAATATGGTCTTAATCATCTCACGACCAATTGTGCTTGTTTCGTGTGGTTTCGTGCATATTTGATGTTAATCTTTTCAAGCTAAGCTGCATCTTGATATTCATAAATCTATATTTGCCCTACATTAATTGATCATGTCTTTATAGGGCTCTCATAATTTGAAAAGTTTAATGGTTCTACAAAAAAAATTTGGGCTTTCTTGCACTTTTAATAGCTTTCAAAGTCTTCCCGAACTAAAGACAAAAGCTACTTGTTGCTTTGCCAAAATGGCAATATCGGCCATCACTCATAGAAGTTTTCCTTTTCAATAAAAGAGAGAGAGGGAGAACGAGTTAATGGATCGAATCTCTGAGAAGGTGCAAGTGCTATCACGTCATGGCAAGAAAAGGGCAGAATTAGAAAGGGGAATTCCGAGAAGGAGAACAAAAGTTCAAAAGACTGCCTGATCTTAATATATGATGCTCATAATTGAACATGAACCCTTGGGCAACCCTCAAGACATGCGTCCATGTCCATCTATATATGCATTCATAAAAAAGAATGACATGCATTCAATTCCATTCCTGTATAAATTTGTGCATTCATCAAAAAGTATGATATGCAGTCAATTTCATTTGCATGCATTCATCAAAAAGTATAACATGCATTCAAAATCCATCTTGTGCATTGATCAAAAAGTATGACATGCATTCAATTCCATTCTTGTATAATCTCGTGCATTCATCAAAAAGTATGACATGCATTCAATTTTATTCTTGTATGTGCAATCATCAAAAAGTATGACATACAGTCAAGTTCATTCCTGTATAATCTTGTGCATTCATCAAAAGTATGACACACATTTAATTCCATTCATGCATAAGTCCGTGCATTCATTTACATCCATCCATGAGTATAACATACATCGTTCTGACCTATTGTGAAAACTTTTAACAGCTTAATCCACCTTTTTCAAACAATGAAGATTGGGGCAACATCCCACCCTCGACCTCCCAATCAACCTCGAAATAGCCTGATCCAATAGGGAGCAACGTTCCATCCCTCCATGAGTATAACATACATCGTTCTGACCTATTGTAAAAACTTTTAATAGCTTAATCCACCTTTTTCAAACAATGAAAACTGGGGCAATGTCCCACCCTCGACCTCTCAATCAACCTTGAAATAGCCTGATCCAATAGCGAGCAACATTCCATCCCTTTAGTCAAACTTGAAACCTTCTCAAATCATAAAGAGGGGGGCAATGTCCCATCCTTGACCTCTCGACCAACTTTGATCAACTTTTTTTTCAAACCATAAAAACTGAGACAATACCGCACCCTACACCTCCCATTCAATTGCAAACCAGTTGATCTACTCAAGGAAAACTGACATATAGATGTTCGACCTTCTGAATACCTCAAACCTTTGAAAATAAGGCCTCACTCCCTTCAAAACCAAATTCAAGAATCCTAGGAAGCACCTCACCCAGAATTCTATCATGCCAATCAGAGGCAAAAGTCAACAATCAACATATCGAAGGATCATTACGCTCCAAAAATCTCAATCCAAGAAGCAGCCAATGTCATCTTCTCCAACATTCAAGACAAAAGAACTACAAGTAGATCCCTTATATCAGCAAAGATTTGGGTTTCAGAGCTTACCCTGAAAAAGTAGATTGGGTTTCAGAGCTTCCCCCGAAAAAGAAGATTGAGTTTTAGAGTTTCCTCCAAAAAAAAGCAGATTTGGGTTTCAGAGCTTCCCTTGAAAAAGCAGATTTGGGTTTCTGAGCTTCTTCCAAAAAAAGCAGATTGGGTTTCAGAGCTTCCCTCGAAAAAGTAGATTGGATTTTAAAGCTTACCCTGAAAAAGCAGATTGGGTTTCAGAGCTTCCCCCGAAAAAGCAGATTGGGTTTTAGAGCTTTCTCCAAAAAAAAAGCGGATTTGGGTTTCAGAGCTTTCCCTTAGAAAGCAAATTTGGGTTTCTGAGCTTCTCCCGAAAAAGCAAATTGGGTTTCCGAGCATCCCCTGAAAAAGCAGATTGGATTTCCAAGCTTCCTCCAAAAAAAAAGCAGATTGGGTTTCAGAGCTTCCCCCGAAAAAGCAGATTGGGTTTTAGAGCTTCCTCCAAAAAAGTAGATTGGGTTTCCAAGCTTCCTCCGAAAAAGCAAATTAGATTTTTGAGCTTCCTCTGAAAAAGCAGATTGGGTTTTAGAGCTTCATTCGAAAAAGCAGATTGGGTTTTCAAGCTTTCCCCGAAAAAGCAAATTGAGTTTTCAAGCTTTCTCCAAAAAAGCAGATTGGGTTTCAGACCTTCCTCCGAAAAAGCAGATTATGTTTTCGAGCTTTCCTCTTTAAAAGCAGATATCAACCTTGAACCTCCCCAGAGAAGCAGCATCCCGTCAAATGGGGCGTCTGTTCAAGAAGACTCAATTTCAAGATATCAACCTTGAACCACCCCTCAGAAGCTGCACCAACAAAAATCCTATTTTGCCCACAAAAGCAAAACTCGGCGGTCAAACAAACACCGAGTATTCCAATCTCAAGAAATCTCAATCCAGAAGGGCACACATGTCCCCCTTTCAAGCTCTGAGACATAAGAATTACAAGCACAGAACAGTCTCTGATGATTCCACAGGCTTAACCATCTCCAAATCTTCGAGGTAAAGCCTAGGTATAATTCTAACCGAAATGTCTCAAAATCAATTTTTAAAAAAAAAACAAAAACAAAAGCCCTTGTTTTCTTTCAAATCCAAAAATTCAGTTTTCAAATATCAAAAAACTTGCAAGGTTTCATCTACAAAAACTTTTAAATTTCAAAGTCAATTTCAAGAGCTTGCAAAACTACTTCTACAAAAAGTTTCAATAGATCAAAGCTTTAGCCTTCTTTCGAAAGTCGAAATTAATTTTCATATCCAAAAAAAAAATTTTTCAAGTTCAACTCAATTTCAAAGAGGAAAAGTCTTGCTGTTTTCTAAAAACACCATCAAGTTTAAAAACTTTTAAAGGTTCAAGCCTCAAGTCAAGTTGAATTTCCTAAACATTTTGTCTTCAAAAAATTCAGGTTTCAAGTCAAAATAAATTTTCTACACATTTTATCTTCAGCAGTTCATGTTTCGAGTCAAAATAATTTGCTAAATATTTTGCCTTCAGCAATTCAAATTTTGAGACAAATTACATTATCTAAACATTTTTCCTTCAATAAAACAAGTTTTAAGTCAAATCAATTTCAAGGTTTTCCAATCCTTTGGAATTCTAAATTTTCCAAACTTTTTCCTTCAAAAAGTTTCAACTCAAAATCAATCTCTCGATCTTCCAAAATTTTTCTTCAAGTCATTCCTCGACTTTTCCAAAAACTTTTTCCTTTAAAAAAGTTCAATCCCAAAAACTTTTATCGGGTTTCTTAAAATTTTTCCTTCAAAAGCTCTCATTTCCAAAAGAATTCCGAGTTTTCAAGCTTTCTCCTTAAAAAGTTTAATTTTCAAAATTTTGAGTTTTCTAGCTTTCGCCTAAAAAAGCCTAGCTTTCTAAAGTTTTCGGGTTTCTCGAGCTTTCTCCTTCAAAAGCTTTATTTTCAAATTTTTCGAGTTTCTCAAGCTTTCTCTTTCAAAAGCTTCGTTTCCAAAATTTTCAAGTTTCTAGAGTTTTCTCCTTCAAAAGCTCCGTTTTCAAAATATTTCTCGGGTTTCTCGAGCTTTTTCTTTCAAAAGCTCTGTTTTTCCAAAAGGATTCCGGGTTTTCAAGCTTTCTTCTCAAAAAACTCAATCTTCAAAAGTCTGGGTTTTTTAAGCTTTCGCCTCAAAAAGCCTAGCTTTCTAAAATTTTCGGGTTTCTCGAGTTTTTTCCTTCAAAAGCTCCATTTTCAAAATATCTTCTTAGGTTTCTTGAGCTTTCTCCTTCAAAAGCTCTGCTTTCCAAATATTTCGGGTTTTCTAGCTGTCGCCTCAAAGAGCTTAACGTTTAAAATTTCAGGTTTTCGAGCTTTCGCCTAAAAAAGCCTAGCTTCTCAAAATTTTGGGTTTCTTGAACTTTTCCTTTAAAAGCTCTGTTTTTCAAAAAATTTTGAGTTTTTAGGCTTTCACCTCAAAAAGCCTAGCTTTCCAAAATTTTCGAGTTTCCCGAGCTTTCTCCTTCAAAAGCTCCATTTTCAAAATATCTTTTTAGGTTTCTCAAGCTTTCTCCTTCAAAAGTTCCGCCTTCCAAAAAATCTCTGGTTTTCTAGCTTTCGCCTCAAAAATCTCAATTTTCAAAAGTCTAGGTTTTCTAACTTTCGTCTCAAAAAGCTTAGTTTTCAAAACTTTGGGTTTTCTAGCTTTTGCCTAAAAAAGCTCAACTTTCAAAATTTTGGGTTTTCTAGCTTTCGCCTCAAAAAGCACAACTTCCAAGATCTCGGGTTTTTAAGCTTCCGCCTCAAAAAGCATGCCATCAAAAAAAGTTTTCGGGTTTTCAGAACTTTCTCCACAAAAAGTTTAATTCCAAAATCGAATTCTAGATTTTCAAACCTTTTTCCTCAAAAGTTTCATTCCAAGTTTTAAAAGTCTTTCATACCCTTCCAATTCAAATCTAAATCCCTCCATTACAGAAGGCCATTTCAAAATCATTTAAAAAAACAAAAATCCTTTTCAAAATTCAAAAATCCTGAATCTCTTTAAAGGAGTGTCATTCCATTGGTCGGAATGTCAGTTCAGGAAAAATTTCAAAATCATTTCAAAATCGAGTAATCAAAATTTCAAAATTCAAACAATCCAGTTTTGAAAACTTAAAATTCTGAATTCTAACCACTCCGGTCCCTCCGATTGCCTCGCAGTCAACATGAGATCTTTCCTTATTATTTTTCTGTCTTCGATAAGCAAAGACAAAAAAAGAGGGGTAGCTGTAAGCACCCTATTTTTGCCCGCTCAACAATGTCCGGCCCGACCGGGTTCGGTTTCCAACATCACAACACATGCAGGTTCAAGATGAGCCTTACAATCTCCAACCCAACCAACTAGTCGCTTCTCGGGCCCACAAGGACCCACTAGAGCCATAAACACCATTATTCCAGGCAGCTTTCCGGACCTGGCGGTCCTAGAAACCAACGCCATCCAAGTAGCTTCCCGGGATCCGGCGATCTCGGGGACCAACACCTCATCAAACTCTAGACAATTCACTTCTGGTGCCTGCTAGCCCGCCAACATAGAATGTCCGTCATTTGGTAGTTCTTTGAGACCGGGCGTTCTCAGAGACCAACACCACCCTTCCAGGTAGCTTTCCAGGACCAGGAGTTCTCAGGAACCAACACCACCCTACAGGTAGCTCTCTAAGACCAAGCGTTCTTAAGGACCAACACCGCACAGGTAGTTTTCCAAGACCAGGCGGTCTCGGGAATCAACACATAGGTCAACACCGGCGCCTGCTAGCCCGACTCGGTGAAAAATGACCAAACCTAGCCCTTGAGCCTCCAGGCACATTTTGGGAAAGTTTAAAATCCCTCAAAATGATAATTCCATCTTTCCAAAATGTTGCTAAACCATTAGGCATCCCCCACACGCCATTTCGTCCAAATCCGGTCCTATTTTGGCTCGCTCCAGTTAAAATGATCATTTTGCCCCTGAACGCCTCAGCACGGCACAAACCCCGCTGAACGGTAAAAGACTCTCTCAAAACCATCCCTGAACAGCCCTACACACTTAACACAACATAACAAACCATTCCCGACCATTTCCAGCCAACCCCGGTCAAAATGACCATTTTGCCTTTGGAAGCCTAAAAATGCCCCGAAATAGCACCGGCCTTAGGATCTCGAGCAGAGGGCCACACGCCCTTGTTTAACCCAAGGAGCACCCTACGACACTAAGCTCACACGACGCGATAAAAGTTCCTTGGAACGTCTCGCAGACGCTCCGCCGAGGTTGGCTTTTTCTCCGATTCCCTAATCAAAACGCACCGTCAAACGATTTGTAAAATGCGTAAATTTGGGAATTCCTGAAAGTATTTTCAAAGTACTTTCCATCGGTACGATCTGATCGAATAGATCGCTTTTCAAAGGTCTCGATCACACAAAACGAAAACAGCCACTTTCAAACACCCGGGGAGCGTATCACAGACGCTCCGCAAAAGTGACATTTTTGGCACACTTCCCAAAATGGTATCACTCACCTCCAAACATAATTCAAACTTTTCGAAAACATGAAAGTTCACCGGAAGCCTTGGGAGGATGTCCCGAGTGCGACTGATTCCCCCGAAACCTTCCCGTTTGACTCAATTATCGAGGCAAAATTTGGACGAACCCTCCCGATGATGGAGCGTATGCTACATGCGCTCAAATTTTGATCAGATCGACCAACTTTCGATCAGCGGTCGAGATTTAACCAGTACAATGGGTGCCACGTGTCATTCTGATAATGGAACAATATCTGTGCATGTCCTACATGCGCAAGGCCTGTTCCAGATTGCCTATAAATAGAGGCCTCCCCCTTTGCATATTCAAGGTCCGAAATTGATACGAAGTTCTGTTGAAATCACTCTAGAAACTCGAATCTCAACATATATTACTCCCCTTTAAAACTTAGGCTAGATTCTACCCCTCCTAAGCCTATACACTCCACATACAAGGCCTCATACACACTTATACACTCCACTCTAGCCTCTCAAGCCTTCTTGAAGTCACTCAAGCTCCAATCAAGACATCCATTGAAGACTACAAGTGTGTTAAAGGCAAAAGATGGTATCCCTTTTACATTTGTGCTCTCCCCCCACTCTTCTCTTCTCCCTCCTAGCCTACTTAGGCTATTCTCTATTTTAATCCCCATCTTCAACCCCTCTTTCTTGCATGCTTGAGCCAAGAGGGCTTTTAGATCATGTCCAGAGGAAAGCAAGTGAGAGCCACCGTGTAGGGGGACCTCTCACTAGCATACTTTAAGATGGTATGGCCTAGGAGCCCCCTGTTTATGTGGTGTAGCCTAAAAGCCTTGTATGTGAATCATGACCCCTTGCATATTACTATTTTGATCATGTCTTGTATGCTTGACCTCATTTTATGTTTATTGCCATATTCCACAATGCTTGCATTGCTCTCAATTTTATGACATTTCCAAGTTCTACATTTCCTTCAAAAATTGTTCCAAGAGTTGGCCCCTTGAAGTTTAGGATGGGATCTTAGAATTATGCCTTAGAAGAGCCCCCTACTAACCCCCTAACTCTCATTTTGGCATCATTGTATTTCAACTTGCATAAAGGTTGCGTTTCATTTCTTTAATTTTCAAGATTTCTATTCTTTTAAGTGTAGTGGTTGGAATGGCCCCATGGAACCTTCTCTTGAATGGTCTTCCTTTTGTTTAGCCATATGAACCCTCTCTTGATGGAATGGTCTCCTTAAAAAGTGGTTTTCAAAATCCTTCTCAAAAGATAATTTTCAAAAATGCATTCTCTCCATCTTTAAACCAAAAATAATTTTTCAAAAATTGTCATCATCATGTTGAATTTTGAAACCTCCACTCTTGTCAAGATAAAGGTTATAATGGCCATTGAGGAAACCTCCCTCGGAAGGGTTTCCAAGCACCAACCATACAAACCATACTCTTGACTAGAGTCAAAATTTTCATAGAAATGATCTTCAAAAAGTTTGCCAACCAAGGTCCACGGCATAACATGTCTTGTTTTTCAAAACTCTTTCCAAGAGTACATCAAACCAACTTTCAAAACCATTCTACAATCTAACCCTAGGTTAACTTGACCCTAGTTGTTCAACCCTAGGTTAACTTGACCCTAGTTACCTAACCCTAGGTTAACTTGACCTTAGTTACCTAACCCTGGGTTAACTTGACCTTAGTTACCTAACCCTAGGTTAACTTGACCCTAGCTGTCCAACCCCAGGTTAACTTGACCCTATTTACCTAACCCTAGGTTAACTTGACCTTAGTTACCTAACCCTAGGTTAACATGACCCTAGTTGTCCAACCCTAGGTTAACTTGACCCTAGCTACCCAACCTTAGGTTAACTTGACCTTGGTTGTCCAACCTAAGTTAACTTGACCCTAGTTCACTCACCTTAGGTTAAACTAACTCTAAGTCATCTTAACCTTAGGTCAACCTAACCCAAGCTAATTAACCTTAGGTCCCCCCTATCCCTAGGCTAACCCAACCGAGGTTAGTACACTTCAAGGTTCCAACTCTTGAACCCTTTTCTTGATGATCATTTAAACTTTCAAATTATCCTCATAACCTATTCCTCCAAAACCTCCTACTCCCATGATTTCAAAAACTCAACTCCATAAACTCTTCTAATGTCCCTACACTCCATCTTCAAAGCATTTTCAAAAATGCTTTCAAAAGATCACAAACCTAAGGTGTCCCTAGTCATCTCATGGTTAGGGATTCCAAGGACAAGTGATAAATCAAGAACAACCTCTAAGGTTGTCCATATTAGGATTCCAAACCCTTAGCCCTTTCCAAAAACCATTTTCAAAAATTAATTCATCAAAACATTCTAAAAACATCCCTCCAAGGTTTTCAAAATAAGACTTCAAGAACACTCTCAAGTTCTCTTGAGTCATGCCAAAACATTTTTCCAAAACTCCCTTAAGTTGATCCGAAAACCTTTTTAAAACACTCCACCATCGAATTTCAAGTCAAAACTTCTAAGACCACAAAGAGTTTTCAACTTCCAAGACCACAAAGAGTCTTCAATATCCAAAGACCTCAAAGTGTCTTAAACTCCTCCAAAGACCTCAAAGTGTCTTAAGCTTTTTCAAAGACCTCAAAATGTCTTAAACTCCTTCAAAGACCCAAAGTTTCTTTAAACCTTCCAAAGGCCCTTACGCGCCTATTTTTCATCGGGCTCTTGCGCGAACTACGAATGACCTGATTCTCGTCAAATGAGATACGTAGGCAACCTAAAATGGTGCGGTCATAACTTCTATTTCAACTCCAACCCCCTTTTCAAAAGTTTCTATCAATCCCAAATTTCTATCTCAAACTCCTTCAAAACTCCCACATTTTCAAAATTCTTCCAAAACTTGCATTATGCATCATTCATCCGAAATGTGATGACTAAACCCCATTTTCAAAACTCTAAAGTGGATATTAAGTGGACAATGATAACCAGTTATTCTAGTAAGTGAACAAAGGGTGATTAGACATGTAGGCATCGAAAGGGTGGGGTAGAGTGATGATCTTAGGATATTTTCCCTACACGTAACCAATCCCCGGACCATAGATTTTTGTTTTCGAAAGACCAAAATGGAGTTATTTTCAAAAAGGGCTTAAATCTTCTCAAAGGTTACCAAACAAACTATTTCCTTAAAACCCTCCCTTGAGGGAATTTTCAAAAATCTTTTCCAAAAACCGTAAGTTTAATCTTCGAATTAATACTTAGTTTTAGGTGCCCTAACTCACCTTAATCAAGTTAGGTAATGACTCCTATTTTTCTAAAAAGCCCTTAGTCAAATCAATTTTCAAACCCAGCCGCACTTGTCCCTCTAGGAGGACGAGTTCTAGTGACAGAGTTCCGTACTTTAGGGTCTCCGAGCCGAAAGGACCTTGGACACCCCAAAAATTGGGGCGCGACAGTGGCTAGTACCATTAGCAATTGGATGTGCTAGAATGTTCGATAGCTTATCTAGAATTGTATCCTTTAATGTCCCCTAGGCTAATACGATGTCACCATGTCATTAGTCCAAGATTAATGCACTTAATGCCTTAGTGTGAAGACACAAAAGGAGGCAAACTCTAGAGAGCTTTCTTGATGCAATTGGGACCTTGGATTCGGCCAAGAACCCCAACTGAACTTGCTCTTTTGAGCTAGAATACCGATGTGCTCCCTTAGCTTAGTCAAGTGGTCCCCCACCAAGCATACTTCACTTATATCTTCCAAGACCTGAGGCTACGAGCAAGGCATAAGGACCCACCCCCTGGAAGTCCAACCTTGTCATGGCACGCCAAGGCAACCTGACATTTTGCAGGACCATCAGGGACTTGTGTATTGGAGGCTAGAGTTAATGGTTTATTAAGGTGCTTGTCCCTCCTTTTAAAGGGACTTCCTTTTGTTTGGTCTTATAGAAATAGAGGTCTCCACCAAGGATATGTTGACAAAATATTTATATAGAAGAGTATAAAGGCATTCAGTGCAAGCCAATTATCAATACTGAGCCAAATCTCATTTATCAAATTTTTGACCTTTCGACCTGTCGGCCGTAGGAGGATGAGCCTCAAGCAAGTAGACATTTACTAGCCAGCTTTCCTCCCAGGTGCCTTCGCCTATATAAAGGGAGGCCATCCCTTTCTTCAATAGACATAAGCAAACAACAAGCTCTTTAGTTCACTACGCCCTCACTGCCCTTAGACTGCATCATTAGAGCTACAAAACATAGGCTTATGTGTATAAGTAGTCTCAAGGCACAACCTGGAGGCTTAAATTTATTTCCTCGTTTGGGTTTAAAGAAAATTTATTTTTTGTGTAAACATAGGTAAAGTCTCACTTTCCTTTACCACTCAAGTGTATGACATCTACCATGTTTAGGCCCCTTCTTCCCTTCCCTAATGAAGTAGGCTTATGCATCAAAACAATCATTTATAAGATTAAATCATTCGTAAGGGAAGATTAATCCTTTTAACTTTAACTATCTATATTTGGTCCGCTTTTAAAAAGTGCCTCCTCCAATGCCTTTTGGACCTTTTGGTGTGCAATACACAGTAGGGGTTGGCCATTGAATCCTCGTTGATAGAGTTGATCCGATTGAATGAAGTACCTCGTACCATATTTTTTAATATGTACTGCATCATCCTTATTTGGTAGCAAAGAACCTTCTTTGATGAAGTCGATATATGGTTGGCGGTAGTCATTTACTGTTGTGACGAGCACACTTTCTCCTATTCAGAGGAATTCGCAGCATGTGGGGCACTCACCTTGTAGTTCTGCTGCTTCTTGGGCCATCTTTGGCCAATAATATCCTTGCCTTTGCAATATGCAATAGAGGCTGGTGTTGTTCGTTTCAGCTTCTATCGCGTATTGCGATAGAGGTTACTGTGGATCTATTCTAGTTTTAGCTTTGCTTCATTTGGAGGTATGCAATGAGCCAACAGTCCCCTGTGCCACAAAAAAACAATATTCCATCATCTAGGAGAAAATATTTAAGCTCGAAAGGATGAATTATCCCAAGATTGGAGCTTCTGGAGAATGGGGTTGCACTAATCAGTTGTAAGCATTTCCTCGTCCACTTTAAACAACTGTGCCACCGAGAAGGGAATTGTGCGCTTGAATATTTCAAGGGTAGCGGGGTCTTTTTCAATGTATGTTTTCGAAGAAAGGGTAGCCATGGCGTCTAGGTGGTGATTACTTAAGCTGGGAGCGTGCTCTATTTCGACTGTATAAAATCAGTTCATGAATTTTTGAATGATTGTCCAGTATGCAGCTAGGCTCGGTTCCTTGATGCCATAGTCCACTAAAGTCTGCTTGACAATAATTTTGGAGTCCCCTTTGATTCCGAGCTTAGAAATGCTGACGTTTAGCATGGCTATTAGTCCTAGTATCAGGGCTTCATACTCTGCTCATTGTTGGAGCATTTGAAATCAATTTTACAGGAAAGATCTATGCGTTGACCGTTTGTGGCTTTGAGTACTATCCCACTCCTCCCCCTTTTATGGTAGAGGATTCGTCAAAGTCAAGGTCCATTCAGTGGCTTCCAAGGTGGCCACCTCAAAGTCACCCAGTAGTTCGATGGTTGGTGGTTCGTAGGACCCATTCGAAAATTGCTCTAATAGGTCGGCTAATGCTTGGCGCTTAATTACCTTTGGAGTTTTGCACTGGATGTCGAATTCTGGCAATGCAAGGAACCAACGTGTTGTTCGGCCAATCATGGCTGGGCGGGAGAGTAAGTGGCGAATGGGGTTACACTTGGTGATTATGTGTAGGGGATAAGCAAGAAGATAATGCCTTAGCTTCTGTGTAACGAAGACCAGAGCAAGGTAGTGTCATTCGACTTGCAAATATCGTTGTTTTTATTGGCCCAAATGGCAACCCAAGAGAGGGGTTGAATTGAGTTTTTCAAAAATTAATGACAATTAAGATTAATTAAAATTAATCTAATCAATATAACAGTGATCAATCTATATATAATGCATTGTAATCAAAAGAGGAATGAAAAACATAACAATAGAAAGCACATAAGAATTATCGAGGTTTAATCACAATTCGTGATCTACGTCCTCACCCTAAGAACCCCTTGAAGTCCTTCTTCACTATGCAATCTTCAATTACATGATGGATGCTAATTTACCAAGTGCTCAACTCACTTTTATACAAGAACTTCTTCCTAAGTTTGTTCAGCCACCAAGTGGTTTTGTCCAAGCTTCACTCAAACTTACAAGAGTTTTTCTTCTACAAGATAACTCTCAAACTCTTACTTACAAGTGTATAAAGATATATAAACGAATTACAAACTCTCTATCAAGAGTGGATAGAACAATAAAAGCTCACACTATGAAATAAGAAGAATGTTCAGATTTTTTTAGTTTGATCAGTTAGTGGTACTTGTTTTTATTGTATCTCTTGTATATAAATGCAGTTGGAAGCTTGTATATAAACCTCTGTATTGATTTCATCTGTTGGAGGTTGTTGGGGCTCATTTAATGCAAGTCTAGTCCATTATAACGTTAGAAAAACTAGTTGTTATCTCTTAGGTGTCGACACTTGGTTCCATGTGTCGACACATCTGGTCTGTATTTTTCAAATGTTGTCAACTGTCTCCATGTGTCGACACATCAACTCTATGTGTCAACACTTGATCATGCTTTTTTTAATTTTTGGCTTCTGTCTTCATGTGTTGACTCTTCATTTTCATGTGTCGACACATTACCTAGAAATCTTGCTTCTGTCTTCTCATGATCAAGTTCAGCTTCAGCACAACTATAAGATCTTTAATGAGTCTTCTCTTTGGGGTATGATGATCAATCAAAGTCTTCAATACATCAATATTGTTCTCTATTCAATTTGGATTGAATTCTTCATTTGATAATTATCTTTTCTTGATTTCAAAACAGTCAAGACTTTATTCTCTTATTGCTGAGCTCTTTCTTTCATTGCCGAGCTATTGGTTTCATCGCCGAGCTCTTTCTTTCATTTGGAATCACTTCAATGAGACTTCTATAAGCTTGATGAAGTCTATTCTTGAGCACCTTCATTTTCTCTTAGTACATATCATCTTCATTGATTCACTACATCTCAGATCAAGTCTTCACTTGGATTCTTTGTAGAGACTATGTAGTTGTGATGAATTCTCTTCTCGAATATCTTCAATCTCTTCTCAATCAAATCATATTCAACTAATTTATACACACTTTGATGAAGTCTTCTTTTGAACATCTTCAATCTCTTTGAAGGCAAGTCAACTTAATTGAGTTTATGCATACTTGATGAAATCTTCATTTGAACACCTTCAATCTCTTCGAATGCAACTCAACTTCATTAAGTCTATGCATACTTGATGAAATCTTCATTTGAACACGTTCAATCTCTTCGAATACAATTCATTTGTTTGAAGTTGGAATAGGTGTCAGTGTTCTGTTTTGGTACATTGCATGATTCTTGGAGTGCATTGCTTGATCTTAGCTTGTTGTGTATTTACTTTGTCATATATTTAGGTCGAGTTGACCCTGTTGTGGTATTTGTGAATTTAATACGGACGCTACCATTAGTACTTTCTTGGATATATTCCAAATCTTTATTTTCAATTGTTATAGAGAGAACCTCATTATCTGACGTCTATTCTAATGGGAGATTAACATCTTCTCAGCGTATGGTTTTGGGAGTACTAATGTTTGAATCACTATTGGTGTAAAGAAGGAGGGTTTCTCCTTTAGTACTAGTGATCCTACATCGTGGATCTACAAGTGTTGTCATAACTTTGAGATGAATGCGATAAATTATTGAAAATGGAATATTGCCTGGTGTTAAATCATAACCAGAAGTTTTTATTTTGAGTGTAAGGATTTTGAGAATACCAGTATCTTGAAGACAAACAGCGTACCCTGGATAACAATCAAAATGGACTGGTCCACTGTAAAGGCTTGCTTCTATGAGTCCTAAAGTACTATTGATGAATGTTGTGTGTCTTTTGTCTTGTAGTGTTAAAAGAATTGCAGTATTTTGACCTTGGCGAGTTAAGGGAACAACAACTACTTGTATTAATCCTAAATGTAAATAATTGTATTTTTTTTGTTTGTATTTATTGATAGTGGATTGACTAAGTAATTGGATTTGTTCAGTTTTTTTAGTAAAAGGAATTGTTTGTTCAACTGTTTTGATGGTATAATTGGAAAGAAAATCAAAACGTTTGATTTGGTAAACTTGATTAACAGAGACACGAGGGGGTGTCCAACTTGGAGAAGGGAAACTTTATTCTTCTTGATTAAGTATGGTTGAGTCATTACTACTATGAGATTGACAAGATATAGAAGACATAGTTTTAGATAAACGATTCATTAGGAAACCAATTATCTAACATTTAAATATTTAATTCAAAATTATATATCAGATTAAATCCTATGGGATGAACAAGACTTACCCTAGCCCGTCAACGACTTACGCCTACTGTCTCAACTCTAGGACTTACACTGGTTACGCGACTAGTTGGTTTACAGGTTTGTCATTAGACAACACAAAGGAAAATAAGCACACATATAACCAGAAAATAAATACTTGAATGTAAAATAACCAGTTAAACTAATAAACTATTTATAAGCAACATGGTGATTTTTCCCAATCTCCCACACTATCTCAAATGCTTCCAGATCCTTCTCTTGATCCCCAAATAAATATAATAGAACAAAAATTTATGTTTGACAAATCTATTCTGATTCGTAATTTCAATTCTCCCCAAAATGCACAAAAGAAAAATTGGTTTTCAGAAACCTTTGATGAAATTGCTCGCCTTTCTATACGTGAAGAATATTATCAGTTTGTTCAAAATCACAAAATCCATTTAAGTTTCTTTGACTGGTTTAAATATTATTCCAATTATTTTGACCAACTTAATGTTATTACCAATACTGAAAACCAATGGGTTACTTCACACGATATTATTAAACCTTCTATTCATCCCCCTCTAGAAGAAATTCATATTCAACACAGATCTAGTATTATTACTGCTTCCCCTTTCAAACTTAAGCCTGATACTTCACCTCCTAATGCCAAAGACATTTCTAATATTTTACAACAAAATAATTTTGCAAATCAAACACTTAAAACTATAGGTGACCAATTAACTCGTGTAGAAAACTGTATCAACAAAAATCAAGTCACTACGCTCACCACTACCGAGACCTCTCTATTTACACCACATGACGTCCCTTCACATCTTCAAAATGAATTAAGTGACAAAGACTTTTCTTCTCAAATTGATCACAAACTTGCACAACTAGATCATGTTCTCCGTGTTGTTACTGCACCTGACACACCTCCATCTACTTCTAAAACTATTAATACTTTATCTCAACCAACCCTTTCTGAAGTTGAAGCTATTGAACAAACTATGAATGATTCCCAACCTTTAGAACTTAACGCTACTCAGAATAAAAAACAAAAATGGAAATATCAAAACCGCTATGAATCTAATAACACTAAAAATTATTATCCTCGTCCTACTCTTCCTGATATGCAATATGAAGAAAGGAATCAATTCACTCAAGCTGCTTATCATGGTGGCACTATTTATGAATGGAATTTTGATGATATGACTGAATATTATATTCTTAACAAACTCCAAGAAATGACAATGGTTGCTTTAGCCTACAAAACTAAACAAAAATCTTCTGATTTTGCTGTTGCTCAAGCTTTAGTTGCTGGTTTTATTGGTCATCTTAAAGAATGGTGAGATCATTTCCTCACCTCTACTGAACGTACTCAAATCCTTACTGCAATCAAAACTGATTCAAATGGTACACCCATCAAAACTGAAGATAATCAAACAATTGAAGATGCAGTTAGTACCCTTATCTTTTCCATTTCTAGGCACTTCTTAGGGCATCCTTCCAAAGTCCAAGCTGTTACCTCTGAAATCCTCAATAATCTTCGATGTCCAAAACTTCAAGATTTTCGTTGGTATAAAGATGTTTTCTTAACCAAAGTTATGTTACGTGATGATTGCCATCAAACACATTGGAAAGAAAAATTTCTAGATAGTCTTCCCAAGTTATTTTCTCAAAAGGTCAAAGACAAACTCAAAGAAAATAACAATGGAGTTGTCCCTTATGAACAACTCACTTATGGTGACTTAATTAATGCCATCCAAACCCAAGGTCTTGAACTCTGTACCAACTTCAAACTTAACCAACAATTACAAAAGGATTTAGCCACTTCCAAACGTGAATTAGGCACCTTTTGCCAACAATTTGGTTTTGAAAACACCACACAAATCATACCCCCTTCACGACGCAAACCTCGCACTACTTCTGCACGTAAATTCTTTCGAAAACCTAAACCAAGTTCCAATATTTTTTACCAAAAACCCCATACACAACCTCCTATCAAAACTTCTCCTTCTAAACCTAAACATGTTTCTAAACACACAACAAAAGTTCCCACATGTCACAAATGTGGTGAAATTGGCCATTATAAAAATCAATGTCGCATGAATAAAAAAATTAATTCTTTAGATATTGATGAAACACTTAAACAACAACTTATGCATTTATTCTTAAATTCTGATGCTTCTGATAATCCTCCACTCTCTGATGATGAATTACAAATAGATGAAATTGTATCCCAATCTTCTTTTGGAGAAGAATCTCATACTTCTTTTTCTCCTCCTGAATCTGACCAAATTATAAAAACAAATTGTCAATGTCCAACCACACATACTATTAATGTTATTACAAAAGAACAAGAATTACTTCTTGATGTTATTGATAAAATTTCTGATCCTCAAGTTAAAAAAGATTATTTACTTCAACTTAAATAAAGCTTAACTTCTGCTGACAAAACTACCCAAGATATTTCATTACTAAATAACCCTTATAATCTTAATGATATTCTCAAAAGATTTGATCAAACTTCCAAGTTTTCCCCTATAACTATTCAAGATTTACAAACTGAAATCAACTCTGTCAAAAAAGAATTACGTGATTTAAAACTTGAACATAATATTTTCAAAATTGATCTTGATAATCTTAAGAATCAAGTATTATTACTTCAACACTCTTCCTCTTCTTCTAGCCAACCTATTGTCCCAAATCCTATAAATATTTTCTTACTTTCTCAAATCTCTTATCAAAAATGGAATGTCAAAATTACTATTGTTGTCAACCAAGAATTTCGATTGGACACTATTGCCCTTTTTTACTCTGGTGCCGATCTTAATTGTATTCAAGAAGGTTTAATCCTAACTAAATATTTAGAAAAAACACGTGAACGTCTCTCTGCTGATGGTGGAACTTCACTCCAAATACAATATAAACTTTCTAATACTCATATTTGCAATAATAATGTGTGTATCAAAACTCTTTTTGTTCTTGTCAAAAACCTTTCCAGAGAAATCATATTAGGAACTCATTTCCTTAGTCTTCTCCAACCCTTTCAAGTTACTACTAAAGGTATCACTACTACTCTTAATAATAATCAAATTATTTTTCTCTTTGTTTGTCCTCTTTTTACCAAAGATCTCAATACTTTAAAAAATTTTGTTATTTCCCATAATACTCTCAATCTTATCCTTCGAAAAGAAAAACACTTATTATTTTTAAAAGAAGAAAAAATTAATACTCAAATTGAACGTAGCTTACAAAATGGTACTTTGCAATTAGCCATAGGTAAATTTTTAACAAAATTACAACAAGAAGTTTGTTCTGATGTATCCAATGCTTTATGGTCTAGGCACAAACATGTTGTTACTTTACCTTATGCTTCTGAATTTTTTGGCTCCAAAATTCCTACCAAAGCTCGTCCAATCCAAATGAACCATGAATTTTTTGAATATTGCAAAACAGAAATTCAGGATTTAATTGATAAAAAATTAATTCGTCCTAGTAGATCTCCATGGAGTTGTGCTGTCTTTTATATTTATAAAAATGCTGAAATTGAACGAGGTGCTCCCCGTCTAGTAATTAATTATAAACCTCTCAATGACGCCCTCTAATGGATTCGGTATCCTATTCCCAATAAAAAAGATCTTCTTCAACGTCTCTGTCATGCAAAAATCTTTTTGAAATTTGATATGAAATCTGGCTTTTGGCAAATTCAATTAGCTGAACAAGATCGATATAAAACTGCATTTACTTTATCTTTTGGACATTATGAATGAAATGTAATGCCATTTAGTTTAAAAAATGCTCCTTCTGAATTTCAAAAAATTATGAATGATATTTTTAATCCCCATTCTCAATTCACAATTGTTTATATTGATGATATTTGAATTTTTTCTAATTCTATTATTCAACACTGGACACATCTTGAATAATTTTTCAAAATTGTTAAACACACTGGTTTAGTCCTTTCTACAAAAAAAAATTAGTTTATTCCAAACTCGTGTCAGGTTCTTAGGTCATTATATTTATCAAGGTACAATTACCCCTATTGAACGATCTATTCAATTTGCTAATAAATTTCCTGATATAATCAAAAATAAAAATCAATTACAATGTTTCTTAGGTAGTCTTAATTATGTCTCTGAATTTTACCCCAATTTAAGTCAAATAACTGCCCCTTTAAGACAACGTCTCAAGAAGGACCCTCCTGTTTGGTCTAGTGAGCATACAAAGATTATCCAAACTCTTAAACAATATGTTCAGATCCTCCCCTGTCTAACCTTAGCCAACCCTAATGCTCTCAAAATAGTTAAAACAAATGCCTCTGACATAGGTTATGGTGGTATCCTCAAACAAGTTCTCAATAACAAAGAACAACTAGTTAAGTTTACCTCCGGTACTTAGAACCCTACCCAAAGGAATTATAGTACCATCAAAAAGGAAATTTTAGCTATTGTTCTATGCATTTCCAAATTTCAAAGTGATTTATTAAATCAAGAATTTTTACTTCGTATTGATTGCCAAGCAGCCAAAAATATTATTTTTAAAGATATACAAAATATAGCTCTAAACAAATTTTTGCTAGGTGGTAAGCTATTCTTTTTGTTTTTTATTTTAAAATTTCTTATATTAAAGGTACTGATAATTCAATTCCAGATTTTCTTACTCGAGAATTCTTAGAGGGAGATTCCAATCATGCCTCCTAAACCATCCCATGATCCAGGTAAATCCCCGGCTAAAACTCAGTCCAAACCAAAGCTGCTTATGCAATGAAACCAATTCCCCTCAAAGCTCTTACACCAAGTGATTGGTATAACCAAACCCTTATTGAACATTCCCAATAACTTTCCCAAACCTATGCTCAAACTACTAGAGGATCTCAACTGCAAGCGGCAACTTCTTCTCAGCAAGTGGCGGTTTCTCATCTCACTCCTTCTCCAGTGGTGGCCACTAACCCCACTTTCAAATCAAAATACTTTCTTAAAACAAAATGCGAACAATCTATTGTTCTTTTGGAAAAACAAACATGGTCTGAGGATCTATTTGAAATTCCTCCTAGAGTGATCCCTCCAAACACACATTTTCTTCAAATCTTTCCCATTCATACCCAACAATTCTATGAATATATTCTCATAGAAACTGATTCAATTACCCTCAAACACCATTTCACTCCTGATCAAAACCAAATTGCTTACTCTACTCCGAACAATAGGGACCTCGTCCTTTCCAACCTCGACGATTTTCTAAAATCTTTAATCCTCCTACCTTCAATTATTACGATTACCAACAAGCTTGGTTCAACACTTTCTTCTTCCAAAACCACAAATTTAGTCATTCCTGGATGTTTACATTTCAAAAAGATTTCCCTTTAAATTTTCCTAATTGGTTCTTTTCTTGGTGGACTCATTTTGGTGCAATTACTCAAATCTTTCCTCCCTCCATCAATGAAGCCTTCCTTATTTACCAAGACAAATTCAAATCTGATCGATTTCTTTCTAAATTTCCTTGTGTTTTACCCTTTTGATGACCCAATTCTCTATTCCGTGGATTTGTGCTTGGAATTATACTATTATTTCACACAATTCCATTTCTTACCTTGCCCGTAGCTTTCAAGTTAAATGGTGGGATAAATGGAATCCCCAATTTTGCACCCCGCAAGTAGTTCATCAATTTTTCCAATAACATCCTGCAATTTCTACTACTACTAACCCACAGTTTCTCCTCAACTGAAGCCAAATCATTCCTTAATTAGCAGCGGCTAAATCAAAGAAAGAACTTCGTCAACAACTACTAGAAACCCTATCATCTCTCTCAGATTGTGATGATGGGGCTTCTCCAGCAAATCCAAATCAAGGTTCTCAAATCTCTTCCACAGATCTTGCACAACATAACGAAGATGACTATTACGGTGTCTTCATTCCAGTACAAACAAGGTCCAAAAGCAAGCAAACACGCCAGTGACAAAGCTATTAACTTTCAGTGACAACTCCATCAACTTTCGGCCACAAAGACAATTTTCACAAAAGACGAAAGTGCTACAGTATTTTCACAAAAGACGAAAGTGCTACAGTATTTTCACAAAAAGACAAAAGTGCTACAGTAAATTTAACTTTTTTACTATTCACAATAAAATTGACTTTTTATTATTCTGCAAAAATAAATCTGCTGTCGGTGGATCTACAGTAATCAAACATGTGAATCAACAGTACCAAGTTTTCTCTATTTATACCTTGTCTCTCCATGTTTTGAGATAGGCCAAGTTCGAGTCCAACCTCTCTCTCTCTCTTTCTCTCTCTAGAATTCCTCTGTAATCAAACTCTGAAGTTCAAGTATCAGAGATTTCCAGATACTTCCTGGTAATCTTCAAATGTTTATGTAATTTTCAATTTTCAATTTCAATTTCAAGATTTAATGCTGCAAACTTTAGTATTAATAATTATTTGCTTATTCATTATCTTCTTTTATTCTATGCTTATACCGCCTTATTGGCTGGTTTTAATTGTTTTCATTATTTATTATTTGTTATAAGCCGCAAACAACGTTTGGTTGACCCTCTGGGCGTGCCTATGAATCGTTGAGGCTTACTACCACAACAGTTTCTTCTTTTTCTACTTCTTAATTACTTTGATAAATTCCAGTTATTTGGTCCGTTCCAGTTATCTGGTCATTTTCCAGTTATCTGGTCCTCTTGTTCTTCCTTTAATTTATTTTCATTACTATTTTCTGGGTTAGAGCTTTATTAATCTGTACACTAAGCAAATACATTAGTAAAATAATACAAGGTTTAGTTATTATCAAAATCAATATAGGGATCAACCTTGAGTCAACAGTTTTGGCCCCTGAAGTATCCAGCTAATGTAATAAATGGGGTGTTTATGTCCTTCAACCCCTTGGGCCAACATGGCGCCTATTGAACGAGTAGTAAATGTTAGGTAGAGGAGCAAGGGTTTACCCTTCTGAGGGGCTGCCATGACCCTAAGTGATGTAAGTAAATCCTTGATTTTGTTGAAGGCTGGTTCATGTTCAGCGTTCCATATAAAGGGTATACCCTTTTTTAAAAGTGCCAAAAAGGGATAAGTGATTTTAGCTGAGGCCAAAATAAACCGTCTTAGGTAGGAAGCTTTACCGAGTAAGCTTTTAAGCTTCGTTTGATTTGCTAGCCTTGGCAAGTACGCAATATCCTTTGTTTTTGTTGGATCTGGTTCGATTCCTTATCGATGGATGACACAACCTAGCAACTTCCCAGCCGTCACCCCGAATGCGCATTTCATTGGGTTCATCCATAAGTTATATGTATGGCATTGGGTGAATACATGGCGAAGGTCCTTCAGGTGGTCCCGTTCAGCTAAAGACTTTATAACCAAATCATCAACATAAAACTCAAGGTTTTTATGGAGAATGTCATTGAATAGGGCCATCATGCACATTGGCAAGTAACTCCTGCATTTTTTAGACCAAATGGCACCACTGTGCACTAGAACACTCCTATAGGTGTTCGAAATGCTATATGGTGTACATCCTCTGGAGCCATCTTGATCTGATTATATCTACTAAAACTATCCATAAATGAGAACATACGATGGCTTGTTGTAGCGTCAATCAGTAAGTCTATATTGGGGAGTGGAAAATCATCCTTCGGGCATGCCTGGTTCAGGTTTCTGAAGTCGACGCAGATGCTGATTTGGTCATTCTTCTTCCGTATTGGGATGACGTTCGCCAGCCATAGAGGGTGTTGTGTGGGTTTGATGAACCCTACATTTAGGAGCTTCTTGATTTCTTCTTCGATTTGGAGCTCCACATCTGTTCAGAACACTCATCCTTCTGCTTGACTGGCTTAGCCACAGGGCAAACATTAAGTTTATGCATGGTGATCGCGGGTTCAAGTCCTGGAATTTTATGGTAATTCTGTGCAAAAACATCCTTGTATTCTCTTAAACACTGTACCAGTGCTTACCAATCAGGTGGTGAAAGATCTTTGGATAGAAAGATCGAATTATTTTCTATAAGATTGACTTCTTCTAATTCCTACCTTTAGGGCTTCGGTTGGTCTTGATAACACTCAGGGGTAGGTTCCACTTCCTCATGGGAAGCCTGTTTAGGGTTCCTAAGGGAAATGACCCCCTTTGATTGCTATAACTTGTAGACCTTTTTCCCATCCGCTCAGGTGTAAAAGGTACACTTGGGCTTTTTCGCTAGGGTGGCAGTGACTTGCTCCTTAGATCTTGGGGTGGGAGCAGAGGTGAGCCCCTTTGTAGTTGCCCAATCTGGGAGCGGGATGGAGTTAATTGGTATGGGATAGGCATCATCTTCCTCTGGCAGTTCGTTAAAGAAGATCGCCTTTGTCAAGCGTGCTTCGTTAGCTTAGAACGGGTTAGTAGATGCAGGATCTCTACCACCTCTTCCTTCTATATTTCCTTTAGGCGTTGATGGAAGGTAAAGGGTATTACCTTGTATTGGTGCATCCATGTTCGGCCTAGTAGCAAATGGTAGGTGGTGCTTGGATCGATGACATGGAACTTCGTTGATGACTGAATTTTTCCAACTTATAAGTCAACCTGAACATATCCCAGAATCTGCATTGGTTCATTTTCGAATCCATTAATCTCAATAGGTTGCTTTATTAAATTTTTCTCTAAAATTCTGGCTATTGGGAATACCAGTAATGGCATGAAGTTGATAGATGCGCCTCCATCTAGGAAGGCTCTCTTGAATTCAACACCATTGACAGTTGTTGTGATGTACAGTGGCCTATTATGGTAATAAGGTACTTGGTGGTCCACATCTAAAAAGCTGATGGTCGTATTTGTTTCTTTGATTGTGCGTGTGACTGATCCTTCAGCCATCATACATTGCTCTTTGAACTGGTCAGCAACCTGCATGATGGCTTTGGTGGCAGCGAAGCGTGCATCCGGGGAGAATCCTAGTTGATCAATGAATCACTTGAATTTCATTGCGTTTAGTAGCTTACCATAGTGAAGTTTTCAGATGGAGATATCAGGCCTGCCTCTTCAAGGTGCTTTGTGGTCATTTCTTGTTCGTCGAAATTGGAGATTATCAAAGCTTCGCTATTATTGTGCCGAGGAGTGGGTTGGTGGCCATATTCTGGTCAGCTTTAGTAAGCGAGAGTTCACCAGCGGCCAATTTTTCAATAAAAAAGGCACGTAAGGCCCATTAATCTTTGGTGGAGTGTTTTACCAGACTATGGAAGATGTAGTATTTTAGGCTTTGATTCTCTCTTTTGGTAGGTTCTCATTCTATCGGAGGGAGTTTGACCACACTGTCCTTTACCTATTTTGCCAAGATGTTTTCACCTCGACAAACTTGCATGGGAGAGGACCTAGGGGGGTCACCATAGTCACGTGGTCGCTTCACTCCTTTGTTTTTGTTCAGGTTATCCACCACGGAGATGGTTGGTTTCTTATTCTGGTTCTTGAACTACCAGTTGGTAAAAGTGCTTGTCTGTTTTGCTAGGGGTTTGATCGAGTCTCTAAGGTTTCAAGCGCATTCTAGGAGGTGAGAGAATGTTGGTAAGTAGTGATTAACGAGGAGTATTCTATATTCTTGATGCATACCTTCCAGGCATATCTTGACTAGATTATTTTCTGTGGCTGGTTCAAAGCATTCCAATGATTGATCATGGAACCTTTTGATGTAAGCTTGGAGATCCTCATTATCCTTCTGTTTTATCTCTTTTGATAGTTGGGAGAGTTGTTAATCTTTCTTCTACTTGGAAGAATTTATTGTAGAACTTGAAGACCATATCTTCCCAAGAGATCACTGATGCTGGTGTTAGGTTTGTATACCACATATAAGCTCGGTCGATGAGGGACTTGGAGAATTCTCAAAACCTGAGCTTGCGGTCCACCCCAAATGCTCCTAGCGTTTCCACAAAACGAACCACATACTTCTGAGCACTCCCTTGTTTGCTGTTGTAGCAGATGACGGTAGGAGGGACATAACCGAACAGATAAGGTAGGCTAGCTATCTCTAATGGGTATGGAGGGCGATGATCCAGATCTGGCATTGTTGGTATAGTGGCTTGCTAGTGCTTGATCAGTGTTTTAACCTATTGTGCTAGTTGTTTCGAACCTTAAGCCTTTTTGGGTGCCATGATCACGAACTTAGACTCCCCAGTGGAGTAGCCAAATGTATGAAGGGTTTAGAGGTCGAGGAGAGTTGCAGACATGTCAATGGAGGAAATCTAATGTGATTGATTGAAGGACGAAGCAGTCCAACTAGGAGAGAGAGAGAGAGAGAGAGAGAGAGAGAGAGAGAGAGAGAAAGACAAAGGAGTTGCATTGGGTAATTTCAGTGGTGAAATCGAGCCTTGATTAGGGAGCCCAAGAGCCTCTTATATAGGACCTTATATCAAAGCCCAAGTAGGATTGGACTCTAGATAATAAGGCCTATCCATAACAGTCCTTACCCTAATAGGTTAAGGAACCAAAGTTTCACATGGAGTAATCTTCCTCTCCTAATAGGACTAGCCTGAAAGCGATTTCAACTTACGTGAGGGACAAGCCGAGGCGAAGCTTTCGTCCTAAGCCACCGAACCACTAACCACTAAGATTCCCACAATGTGCGCCTAATAGATTGTTCGGCTTGCTACCAAGCTTGTAGCTTAAGCCAAAATTTCTCATTAGCAATGTCAGGGCACACACTAAGTGCCTATGACAATGTGTAAGTGATTCGTTCGCACGATCCATTCAGCATTCCAAACATGTAAGCATGGGCACATGACTTCCAGCGTCTTGGACAAGTGCCATAGCCTCATGAATCATGGAGCTATTGCTCAGCTTGGGTAGCCTAGTTCTGGACCCACCTTGATGAGCTGGCATACACATAGCATCCTACAATGTAGGAGGTATATACAAAATGCTAAGTGCAGGCGCGGCTGTCTGTTAGGAGCCGCCTGATCGACCCCACATCAGCTCGGGCCACAATCACGCCTATATATGTGTGTGGGCTCGAGCTAACTTAGCGTCGATTAAGCAGCGCCTAACTAACAGCCGCGCCTGCACTTAGTAGGCCTCTATTTTTAATCAGTTGTATTCATGTTTTTTTAAAATGTCTATGAGATACATTTAGATTCAACAGTCAGGATTCACTTTGGCTGAAATTGTACGGTTAAGATCATTTGCTGCACATGTACGCACCTTCAATTGCCAGCCCAAAACCGTCTCTCTCGAACATATACCAAGGATCAGTGAGATACATTTGTATCGAACGGCTGAAATTCGTTTTGATTTGAATTCTACGGCTCTGATCATTTTTTTTCCTTCTCATATCCTACCCCCAAAGTCCTGTCCAAAACCGTCTTGGTAACTGAGATCCATCTCCAACCCTTAGATTAAAAGTTTCGTTCATCTCAGCCATCAGTTCAAATTTTAAAAGTTTGTTATTAATTGTGCTGCCAGATGTGGCGTGTCAAACAAAATGGCACAATAACTTCTGAAACTCTGAAAGCAAAAACAAAACAAAGGGGGAGGTTTTGGGAAGACCTCCCAAAACAGAGGGGCATGTACAAAATGCTAAGTGCAAGTGCAAATACAGGGCAATGTGGGAAAACCATTACTTTGGTCTGTTTTTGCTTTGTTTTTCTGCTTTTCCCTCCCTAAACCCACTTGACCAACCTCTTCTCTCTTTCCTCCATGCACCTCACTCCACCGCCATGGCCGAACCACTTCAGCCTCGCTCTTCGCCTTCCTCTCTCATAAACCACAATAGACGGCCGGCCACCACCAACACCAAGCCACCCACAACCGTGGCGACTCATAGCTCACACAATCTCTCTCTCTCTCTCTCAAACCTGAAACCTCTCCTCTCGTTAGCCCTGCTTTCAAAGTAGAGAGAGAAGCTGACCACCCTCACCACCACCACCTCAATCTTTACCTCCACCTACCCGTGGTCACCATGGCTGCACCACTAACACCTCACAACAATGGCTTCCACTGTGGTAACCTCCACTCTGCTCTCACTAAACATCTCTCTCATAGTGGCTGCTACTTAAATAATTGTAGTACTCTAGTAGTAAATATGAAGTCGTGAGATGGTGTAGCAGAGATACTGGCTCAATTTTGGAGATTAATTTGATGGTGTAAAATTTTCTTATTAGCATTTAATCAAGTTTTTTTTTCTTAGAGAAGGCTATTTTGGGAAGTGATGCTCATACGAAAATGGGAAAAAATAATACTTTCCATTTCATTTGATTGGGTAACAGCCTGTTTGGAACTTGGGGGAGGGACAAGGGAAAGGGAGGGAAAGTGTAGGGAAAAAGGAGGGAAAGTTTTAAATCAAGTTGTTTCTTTCTCTCACTTCTTTCTCTGCAATTTTCTTTACAAAATCAAACAGAGAAAAAATAGTAAATAGTAATTTTCCTTCCTTTCTCTTCCCTTCTCTAAGTTCCAAATAGCTTATAGGGAGAGCAGGATATATTTGTTGAATTGTGCCAATTATCTCCAAAAAAATATGAAGCTAGAAATTAATTGGAAAAATGCTATTCTTATAAAAAAATTTTGTTAAAAAAATCCATAAGAATAATATGGCATTAGCATTTTTGTAATTAAGAGCAATTATTTTATTCTAAACTAAATGACTCTTATCTAACCACATCATTTTATTGTTAAATTTTGTATAAATTTTTTAGTTTGTATTAACATTACCCAATTAATTGCTATGCTCTCTCTCTCTCAAAATAAGGTTTTTTTTCCCCTTTAAGAGAGCAAGAAACTAATAAAATTCAATCGCAAACAAATTATCAGAATGGCTTATTTTGCTCACCCTACCCTATTCTTGAATTGCGCAATGTTGCTATCACACCCTACCCCACTCTTGAATTGCCCAATATGTGCTTCTTCCTTTCCCTGTATTATAACCTAGCTAAAAATAGATAAATGAATACAGAAAATTTGCCCTTTAACAAATCCATAGGAACGAGACTTTTGTTGAACTTCCCAGGACTTTCAGATATCCACATGCATGCCATCCGACCAAAGCAATAACATGAGTTGGAAAATTCATTGGCTCTAAACATAAGTAAGTTGCCTCCTGCTTTAATTTAGTTTTCTCACAAGTAATACTATACACTCATAATATTTGTAGACAACTTCTATGCAGAATAATGTGACTGATTGTGATTCCATCATTCCAAAAACAAATGATCCATCACCTGTCAACTGAGTTCATCGCCTTACAAAAAGAAAACAAATTTGTGATTTTTGTAATAAAAATTTTGTTTGTATATCATTTGTTTTGAGCAAATTACACTAACCTCCTTTAAAGTTTATTAAAATGTAAAACAACTCTCTTCACATATTAAAAATTACACTGATCTCCTTTGTGAGAATTTTTGGAGAAACTAAAGTAACGGAAATTGTCAAATGACTATTTTACCCTTTATTACAATTTAAAATAAAAAATAAATTGTACAACTTTCCAAACATATTTTTAATATAATAATTTTAACAAACCAAATACAAAAACTTATCCTCTCGCTCTTCAAAATTGCAAATGGACTGCCATGGCTACAGCCTTCTCTAGGGCCACCAGCCACCACCTCCCTCATGCCACCACACACCACCTCCGCTACACCACTGCCACCTCCACGGCTCCTCCTTTCTCACTTACTTCCACCACCACCTTGACCTCAATGGCTATTCCTTTCTCACAGCTTCCCACCATCACCACCACCTTCGTGACACCCCTTTTCTCACAACCTCCCACAAATCCCCGTCTCACCTTTCACCTCGACCCTTGTCCCTTCCCCATCACCATCGCTTTTGAACCATCGAATAATATATATAATACACAAACACACATACACAGTACACACACACACACATATATATATAAGTTAATTGATTGAGGGGTTGCTAGAATTACCGAATATAGTTAATTTGATTGTGGTGATTGTGTTCAACTACAATAAATCAATTTGAGTGTGTGATTGGTTGAAGAAATTTGAGCCGATGTTGCTGGTCAGTGGCGAGAAGGAGAGTTTTTCGATAATAAGTTTCAGCAAGATGGTTGCTGGTCACTGGTGGTGGTTGGTAAATGGAGGGAAGCGGAGGAGGAAGAGGAAGACAAACACAGCCAAAATAAGGACCATGGGTACGGTTGGGAGAGACGTGGGCATTTCGATTGGGGGTTCTAGAGATAGAAACAGAGAGGGAAGGAGGAAAAGGGCATAGGGTTTTGTTCGGTGAAGTCTAATGTTAGGTTAGGGGTGGTGGTCGCCTGACAATTGTTGTGCTCCAGTGTTACGCATTGTGGTAGTCCGGTGATAGGGGCGGTGGTCCGATGATGCGAGCAGTGGACTTGGAAGAGAAAAAAGAGAGGGGAGAGAAAGAGAGAGAGGGTTTGAAATTTATGCCTAATTGTTTACTTAATTAGTTTAATTTCTTAATAATTACATTAAAAGGGCAGATTAGGAAACTTCAAAATATCTTAATTTGATCTAGCCGACTTTCGTTAGTAGCGGTATTTTAATGAGAAGGGGAGTATATGGCAAACCTTTAGCAGTGAGATAAGACTGTAATTTTAAGCATATAGAGAGAGCTGTCTTACGTTTAATAAACCTCAAGAGAGGCCAGTGTAATTTGCTCTTTTTTTTTTGACATCCACATCACACACAAAGGCAGGCAATCACGCACGCACATCATGAGCATGTGCCGCTTGGAACCACAAAAGCACTAGACTGAAAAATGGGGCAACGCAGCACAGCAAGCAGACTTCAGGTTCATTACCCGTCCAATCAGCTAACAACAAATCACTCAACCTAATTATACACACATATATGCAAACATTTTGCACATGTAGATCAAATTTTTACACACTATTTAACTCCTTTTTTGGTACATGTCCACATCATAAATAAACGATGCAGCAACTATGGTTTCCACATCACCTACCCCTGCCATGTTCTCGAGGGCACATTAGACTTCCATATCATGTGGAAGAATGCCCCTATTCTCTTGACGAATTGCAGTGAACTTCAATCTTCCAGACTTGTAAGCCTTACGCAGTCCTTTTATGAGCAAATTGCAATTACAAACGGATCCATCACGACATCTTTTTGGTAAGAATTTTGAGAAAAGATCAGTGTCCTCCCAGCTTTCCACGCCACTCTTTGTGTCGCTATTTCTCAACGCTGGAGTGAGAAAACAAAACCGGAAGCAAAAATAAGCGCACTACCCAATTGTACTAAATTGGACTCCTATATAAATGTAAGCTTAACAAAAACACTAAAGGGGTCAAAGAGCAAAAAAGCCCAAAAAAAAAAAAAACAGAAATTTTTGCTGCTCACATGCCAAGACCTCAGCATCCCATGCATTATCATCGAAGAACAGAGAAATGCGCTCCTCAAGTGTTGCCTTCAAGAAAATAATAACAATAATAATACTAGTGATAATAACAAAGCAAAAGTTGCTATTAATTGCTATAATAACAAGATCAAGACCCCATGCACTAAACAAATATGCTTAAATCCACAAAACAAGACTTAAATGCCACAGCACATAAGAGATCCAATAAAAATGTCAATAAGAAAACCCGACTAAAAGGGTGACCAATTAAAAACTCATTACTACCCCCGAATTCGGGTTATCATAAATAGATGGCAATTGAAACAGCGCCCTACTCTCAAAGAATTATGGCCCTTACCCTGCTAATAGGATCGCCTTCCTGCTTTCCAAAGACAATTGCCAGAACCAAGTGCTCAAGTCCCACCGCCTCATCACCTGTAACATATGCTCAGGTGTAAAAAAGCAAGAATATGCGTAAACCTACTACATCCTGCCACTGGACTAGATCAAGTTCCCCCAACCCAATCCGTAGCACAACTAAGACTGAACTTGATTGTGAACTAGGTTTGAGACTTGTGATGTTAGCCTATGACATCTACACCTTGAACAATTTCAGAACATCTACATAAACAATTGCCTATTCTAATAGATTCATAATATTCACCCCAACACAATTTAAAGAGAATAAAACCAATAGAATATTGAGGTCATCACAAAGACAGCGATATTACCGAGAAACGTAGCTGCATCTCGCGATAACATGTAAACCCTAAACATAGAGAATTTTGAAGGTAGTCCACCAAAATCTTTTAGCCCCCAGGCACTCAGAATCCTCTTGAGACATTCACTAACTCTGGACAGAGAGAGGCCAAACAAAATATGCTGTACACTGATGAAGCGCTCACCTTGCATTCTTCTTTCCTGATCAGCAATCTTAATCACTTCAATAACCTCTTCTGTACAAGGTCCGAACTTACCATGTGATAAGGGAAAAGTAAGAGCTTCCCAGAAATATGCCAACTGTAAGAAGGGGAAAAGAAAAAACGCATTACAAATGGAGACATAAATTAGAAACCAGAGAGAAAGGGAGGGAGCCTATTGAGAATGGCATGTTTTCATCACTAGAAAGGTTATCAAGGGCCAGCGGAGGGATATCATAAACCAACAGAAAACCCCAGGATGCACCATTACGCTACCTCTATGCATAAAAGCTACAGTAATCGGGAACAGTTGAAATGGAAAAGCAGGAAACATTATAAGCAAAAGTATACCACAAATATATGTATATATGTATATTCGGTGCACATTGAATCATCCCAGACATGCATCTTCACGAGAACATGAGGTCACATACCATGTGAAACTAGCAAAACCAGTGAAACAACAAAATCTAATTGCACAGTTAGAACTCTCCCAATTACTAAAGCATATCCTACCAATATCCCAATCATCTTATAGGTCAAACAAAGCTTTACCCAGCAGCTGAGTAAATGCAGTGTGCGCACAATGCACCATATAATGCAAAAGCTTTTGTGAAAACAGGAATTCTAAAGCCAAATATATTTAGCTAATGTAAACTACAAAGATTCCAGAAAATATCCAGTAAATGATACAAAATATAAACTAATCTCATGTTCTTGGCAACACGAGACAAATTCAGTACTAAATAGACACATGCACATGCTACTACTAGCATGATGAAGAATGCTCAACTTCTATAAATTGGCACTGATTTATGAAATGAAAATCAAGAAGTAGGGGAGTTGGCATTAATGGGGTTGGAAATAGAATGCAATGAGTTGTTATCAAAAGAGGATTCAGACACAAGTTCTCTATACTTCAAATGGAAACCTAAACCAAACTCCTTGTCAAGCCTACAAATACACAGAGAGAGAGAGATCTTTCTTTGTTTTAGAAACTAAAAGTGGGTTAAGGAAGAGGGTATTGGTTTACTTTGCGTCTTTCAACACCTATATATATGCACTTCTGACACAAAGAAAGACCAGGTTTTGGGAACTATGCCCATATAGTCTTTCTTTGCTTTAGAAATTAGAATTATATACACATTGTATGTAGACATTTCACCTATGGGTCAGTTTTTCCTACAATTGGGCAAGGCCCCGGGGGTTGGGAACTAGGGAAGCTTTCAAATCAATCTCCTTTATTGGAAACCTTTTAAAATTAAAGCAAAAGAATGGTTTGGATTTTTATAATCCATCTATTTTGTATTTTATCCAACTCTTGATCTAGTAAACAAAATGATGCAAGACCAACTTAATCAAGTAAAAAGAAATTAATGGAATAAGGGTAAAGGTGATTCATATTGGATATGATGCCACTCGGTTACATATAGTCACATTATTTATACTTGTTACGAACTATTATATGAAACCGAGTATAAAGTCATTGACCATTTAAAATTTATATTGTTTTAATATTTATTAATTAGATCATCGGTTGAACCGTGTTTTCAAACACATCAACCAATGCTTTCGCTAGTTCTGTCACTAGTTTCATTCTAATAATTACGGTTTGTGTTGGAAATAGATCAATGGTGTATTCGATCCCTCCATAGGTGGAATCAAGACTCAAAATCATGCATATAGGGTCGGAATAATGCCTGCCATGGATAAGGAAGGAGGTGAGTGCAGTCAACGGCCTCCAAGAGCATGGGCGTGAGCCTTTTGGTCATTTCAGAGGAGGGCAACCCGGTGGTCAAAGGGTGGGGCTATTCAAATTTTGAAAGGTCTAATTCCTTTTAGGGAGTTTCTAGTGAAGGTTTAGAGGAGGAAACTTGCTGTTACCAGAAGATATTGAAAGGAGCTACAGGCAGCATTATAAGAAGGGGTGCGTGCGTGTGTGTGTGTGGGAGGGGGGGAATGGGGGGATGGGGACACGTCTTCCAAGAAGGCCAAAGAACTAAAAAAGTTGCTTCATCAGTGAATTATGCTAAAAGTGCTGAGGGGCGAGGGGAGGGATGATGCAGCAGGAAGGGTGAAGCTCAACAAATGTTTCTTCAATGAAGATAAGAATTATGTCTTTGAATGTGAGTGTGTTGACTGATCCTGACAAAAGGAAGGGATACAAAAAAAAAAAAAAAGGGAAAATATGATGCTGGACATTGTAAGGAGTTTGTGGTTTGTTAGACACGGATTGGACCTTAATAGGAGCTGATGGGTAGAGCAGGGGGATTGTCCCTTTCAGGGAAAAGAACGTGGTGTCTAAATTCACTTGGTGCATCAATAGAAGCGCTCCTTCGCAGGGAAAAGAAAGTGATGAGTTGATGGATTTACTACTAGAAAGGAATAAATTCACTTGCTGCAGCAATGCGCTCCTTCGCTCTCTCGCATTGCCAGGTTTCTGATCTCCGTGGATTGGGAAGAGCACATTTCTAATGTTTCATAGGTTGCTTTTCGCATTCCAATTTCTAATGTCTCACAGGTTGCCCTTCTCATCTCCGATTTGAAAAGATGTAGCTTAAAGTGGAGGGTTTTATGGACAAACTCAACAAATGGTGGAGTTCCCACTGGGTGGAGGGGAATCATGGTTATGTCTTGGCAAGGAAGCTGAAGTTGTTGAAGGCAGATCTTAGGAGACAAAACCCAGGGGAGTTCGGAAGTGTATCCTCGCAAATGGCTAAGGCTCTCAATGTTAAAAATCTTATTGATGCCAAGGAAGGAGAAGGCACTCTCTCTCAAGAGGAAGCTTTCATGAGGAAAGAGGATAAGGCGGAAGTAGGATATATTGCTTTGTTTGGAGGATATTAATTGGTGTCAAAAAGCGAGGTCCTTACGGCTTAAGGAAGCTGATAGAAACACCAATTTTTCCCCTAAAATGGCTAATGCTCTGAGTTGTCACAACCACATTTAGAGCTTGATGGTGGAAGGGGTCGAGAGGAGGAAAGACGATGTTCGATAAAAAGTAGTACATTTCCAGGAGAACTTCAAAAAAATGGAGCTTCACATTCGTTCAAATGGTTTGGACTTCTCATCTTGTCATACAGTAGCTACATTCCACACGCACACACGAGATTTTAGAGAGAGAGAGAGAGATGGTGGTACCTCATCAGCTTTCAAAGAAGCCAAGGTATAGAGCGCAGTGATTATGCTAGCAGCAAAACATGAGAGCGCACGATTTGCATCCTCAACTAGTTCCTTGACCGTTTCTTCAAGATAATGTGATTGCTCGTATCGTGATGTGTCAGCACACTGTGTAGATAACTCTTCAATCTCAATGTCCTTCAAAACCTCCAAAACCAAAGTATAGAGAATATGATAGCATTTCCTACGCGTCAACTCCAAGGTAAGCTGCGTTTTACAATCTTCCTGGTTTTCCCAACACACAAACAGTGACGATGATTATGATATAACTCCTAATTTTCCTCTTCACAAAAAAAAATAACTATGCAGAGCAATTGCAAGAATTAGAAACGTGACATAGTTGCATTGATAACACACCGCAACTAGACCAAAATAGCTCATTCACAATTCAAAAATTGACCACCTCCCCCCAAAATAAACAGGGAAAAGAAAAAGACAAAAGAAAACATCATAAAACTACAGAATAAGATCTAAATGAAGAAAAGAGAATGACACCAAAAAAATGTGTTCCGAAGAGTAAACTTTACGCGTCTGTTAACAGACAAGAAAAAAATATTAGGATCTCATTAAGCAGATAGAACCACCAAACAAAAAATTGAGTAAGATGGTGGACATAAAAATCTGTTCCTCCTATCAATGATGAGAACACATAACACATCATGCTGAAGCTTCAACCCATATCAGTATATACAGTGATCAGACCATACTAGCAGCACTGCAGCTAAGGTCAGCAGATCAAGATTTTAGATAACATAACTAAATAATAGATTCTGCTGTTAATTTTTATATCGGACCATTCTTTTTGGTATGTTGACGAAAAGATATCAAAACAAATGGCCGGATAATAATGACGAATTTCTCTGGATTCAGACAACAAGTTGAGAACACCAAAATTTCAGGTTCGTACCTTTAGAGGCACGTACTTCTTCATCTCCGTCATTGCACTTGTTATGTCAGACTGGCTAATATTATTCCACTACAACCACAAGATTATTAATCAACATAGCATGGATGAGTTATCACTGGTAAATGAGTTAATAAAACACTGCAATTAATCCTATCAGAATATTTGGAACTGAAGGATATAATTACCTTAAAAAGGGGAATAGGAAAAACCCATGGTTCGACCTATAACGAGTAGTATGAAAAAAAATTAAAATCTTCAAAAATAAAAATACCTGTGTAAAATTAAACAGATAAAGAAAGAAAGGAAAAACAAATAGAGAGAGCCACACATCCATACATGTAGTCGTATGGACACTAGACAAGCATAAGAGGAGCGGTAGCAAGGAAATTACAATAAAAACAACAGCAGCCGACATCATCTTGCCTGTGAAGGGGAACACAATTCCCAACTTCAATGTGAATTCTTAGCTCTTAGCGCATTAGCACCCGCATTGTTTTCATGCATGAGCCAGAGGACCAACAATTCTGACATTTGCAACAGATAAAAGGCTCTCAAGGAATTCCACTATGCATAGTCACTCCACACTCAAACACTGCAAGATTTAATCATTTTGCAAGTTTCAAAAGGTAGAAGGCCGTTTGGTTTTACCTAGACTAGATCCTATGCAAGCATTGTAAGTTCGAACACTCTAAAAAGGGTTCTGAAGCCTTTAAAGGTTAAAAATAACTTTGTTCCATTGAAGAGTACTTTTGCTTTCTTCCATTGTACATGACCAGTGTTAACATCCAAGTGCTTGGTGCAGTTTCCTGCATAGCCTTCTCAAGGCTATGGAAATTGTGAAATTACAAATCGATGAATCACCTTGGATTTAACCAGATTATAACAGCCTGCACTAAAAATAGTGCATGACTTGAAATTCAAACTGTTCAGACTTATCCTAACTTGTTCAGCATTTTCCAGCGGTCATATCGTCTAAGACTCCAAATTCAACTAACTTCTCCAAACCAACAGCAACAATGGGTGAGACAGTGTCAATAGTCAATAATGCATACATGTAACACATATTTTTCCACTATGAAAAACAAGAGAGCATGCATGATCTGCCACTCGCTAGAACCTGATTTACTGAATCGAAACTGATAAGTAACACCTAAAAATTGCTGCCTATAAGTTTTTAGTTTCTTTGAACAGATTGATAGCTTAAGAGTTCATTACTACAATTCATTTGGAACTTTAAACTAGCACGCTGAGAAGCACCAACATTTCTAAGAATGTGGCGAATCATCGCTTAGACACATATTAAACACATTACAGGTTCAAAGAAATTAACTTGAGATCCAATATTAAAACAAAAAAAACAATGTGGATTTATTCCTATTAAATTGTGAACTTGTTTTCATCTTGTTTTATGTTAAATGACGTTTTCCCCCTTGAGTTAAGTGTTATTTTTTCAATATTTTTGGTAGCTTTGTTGATGTTACATTTATATACAGAGCAAATTAGAGTATAAAAAAATATATTCTGTCCCATGTTTGTGCCCGTGTCAACATCCATACCCGTGTACGTGTCTGCTTCCTATGTACCACACCTTATATAAATTGATCATGCAACCGTACGTCAATTGTTTTACGTGCTCTGTATCACCAAAGAATTATGGCAGTTGACCAAGTTCGCTGGAAAGTTAATGCCCAGACAAGATGGAGACAAATTTAAGAGAATTTTCATCAGCTTTGAAGCTTTCGGGATATTGAGCTGTTTCTAACCCTAGGTGTGATGCCTATTTTAACAACCTAGAAGTGATTCGAAGACTTCTCTCATATTCAAATGAATAAGATTACAAATGAATCCCAACTAAGCCTTTAGACTGAAGCTACACACTGATACCGGGCTTTATGCCGGCAAGCAAGCAGAGAAGTCAAAGCTTTCAGTTTGAAACCTTAGGTCTCCAAACCAACTTTCCAAGAACAGAAAGGGAGGAAATCTCTTTGGAAGTACCCCAAAAGAGGACTCAATCACATCCAAGCTGGACTCAAGAACATGCACATCATTTCGAGCAAGGAGGAAAGGAAGCTCACCCGTTTTAGGAGACTCGGGACCATTATAGTAAATAACCGTGAAAATAAATGAAATTACCAGCAAAGCCATTTACGGCTACCCCATGAATTGGAGAAATTGAAGCCAGGTGGCATCCCTTTTTATGCCTGTTCCTCCACAAACATTACTTATCGAAAAGGTGAAGCCCAGATATTCTCAGCAATGTGGACAGCAGTGAAACCTACATGGGGGGTGTTGGTAAAACGAAGCTATACTTGAGAAGCGGCCGCCCAAGGCACATGCTAGTTTCAACGGAGAAGTGGCTCCATGCCACCACAATTTCCATTCTAGTAACGAGCCTACAAAAACATGGACCCTAAATAGTATCCAATTAACTAGTCAATGATAGGTCGTCCTTGGTTTCTCGTACAATACATACTTCTCATTCTTTAATTAACTAGAGGAAATTTTCAAGATGTAACTTATCCAACCAACTCCAGAATAGTTCCAAATGCTAGGTAACACCAAATTCCCAATTTATTGGTACCAAAACCATTCGCTCACCCGTCGAGTTAATCAACTCGATGATATGCACGTCTGGCTAGCCAAAGGCTAGGGGCTGGGAGATGCTAAATAATGTTCAACCAAAAAATGTGTCCCAACCCACTTTAAAAATGGAGGCCAGTGATGAAATTCTTAAAACCCAATTAACCACAAAAACATATTACCACGCAGAACACCAATTGCATTTATTCCACAACCTAGAAAACAAAGCCAAGACAAAAAATTACCTCCAAGTCTTCATCTTGGGCAAAATCTTGATATTGCTGCATAAAAGCAATTATACACATGAGAAACATACAAAATTACAAGTATTGCCACAGCCGGGAATGAGGAAAGAATTCTTAACCTTAGTATGTCACAAAGATCATGTTCCCTTAGAGTGGAAAATTCATCAAATTCCACCCTCCCCTCAGCAGTAGCTGCTAGAGGATCACAGTCGCACTGCATATGCAAAAAGGATTTGAGGAAAAGGGACCAGGTAAAAGACCAGGAAAAGAAAAATAACACACCTCCTGTCACATCTATGTATTAGAAGCAAAACTTGTCTCTGCATACAAATCCTTACATGGCACAGGCTTGAAAAGAATGTTGAATACTCATCCTTCACCACAGTGAAATTATATATTCTCTCAAAATCCTCCTGGGAAAAAACAAGAAGAAGATATAAATGAGGGCAGTGATACCTTTCCTATTAAGGAATCACCCCATAGATGCCTCCGCAAATTGAAACATAGTAGGAGAAACACCACAACTATCTCACAAGATACTAACAGTTTGGGTTATGAAAATATATCATAACAAGAGAAAACAATGTTGACACGTGGTCAGAAGTGATACATTGACAAGAGCAAAACCACCTACGTGTAATTGTAGCAATGGAAGAATAAATAAACCACCAATACTGACGACAAACTCAAAGTTCACAAATAAATCTACTATCATGCTTAATTGTTTGCCAACCCCCACCCTCAAATCATAATAAGGAGTGCAAATTACACTACAAACCCGGACGTTCCTGACAATCGCAAGGATACCGCTCAACCTTTTGTAGTAACATAAAATCCTTTACTTTACATGACAATACATAAAGACACCCCTACGTTTACAGTCCATCACTTAGTTGAATGCCCTACTTAGTAAGTACTAGTATTATACTTGAATGTAGGTATTTTCACCACTGAAAAAAAGCCATTCAAGAAGTATTATGGAAAAGTAAGAAAAAAATTTAGTTGAAAAGGTATCAAACACGAACTACTGATATAATGAACCATGCATGCAAAAACAACAAATTGCAAAATTGTGTTCTTTACAAATCACAGTATCCAAAACATACAATATTGGATATCCTTATTGATTTTAAAATATGCAAGAAAATATAATGCAAAGAAGATAAGAATTGTTTATTAGACTTCATTTACCAAACGTTTCGTAATAATTGTACAAATTATGCATATCTTTCTTTCCTAGTCAAATAGACGGATAAATTCACATATTCGATAGGATTTAAGAACATCGATTTTTAAAAGCTTGCATTGATTTGAGTTATATTTTCGTATTCTATTTTCCAACTTCCACATATACAATCTATGGTCATTTTAGGTGATAGAATAAAGTAACTCATATTGCTTGATCTAAACTATTCCAAATATATTTGCCTTTTTATTTTTTTAATGTATTATATTACCAATCTTCATTGTTCAATTAATTTGTTGCACACAAAAAAAAAATGTTCGTAAAATTAAAAAGAAACTAAATCGAAATAATAGAAATCATGGCACATTGATATTAACAATATATCTGCATGACTGTATTTTGTGCAACAACCATTTCACAAGAATTTTTTGGTCACAAATCATAAAGAAAATGTAACAAATTTTTAGTTTCCAATCCAACTCTTCCACATCATTAGACTAGTTATACAGTGACTTCGCACATGAAATCACCCCTCCATGACCAACCCTATGTCCCCCATGTAACCTAGTCCCTCTAACCAAGCGGACAAAATGCGCTATAGTCCTCAAATTAGCAAATTGCAACCAAATCCCTGTCAAATCCGCAAACTCAAACAGTCAAAACCTCTTAACTCAAATTGTCAAATCCTCGAATTCTAGTTTGGACCAATAGTTGGTTGCCACTTGTAGTGTGATCGTATATCTACGCGCAAATAACACACTCCCCCTCCCTCTTGGCAAATCAGTTACTTACAATCACCCTACATAGCCTGTTGTTTTCCCATATCCACCACTCCCACACCCATTCTTCTACCCCACCAGCACGACCAATCCCAAACACACCCTCCAACAACCCACCATCTTTGGGAACACCTCTCTCTCTCTCTCTCTCTCTCTCTCTCTCTCTCTCTCTCCAAACCTACACTTCACGACACCATGCCAAACCTTGCTCAGCCACTGAATGATGCCATATTTTCGCACTACTCGTTGAAGACTCACATTGACAACAAAAATCACAACACAAAACCTTGTGCCATACTTTCCTCATGTTAATCTAGATGTCGACCTTATTATTTTTGCCTACGACTAACCCTTCACTGCCTTTATTATAGCAACCATTGATAACCAAAAAAAAAATAATAGTGTCTTGACTCCGTCTCCCTCGCTAACCACACACACCCTACCTATTAATTAACGCACTCACCAAACACCGAAACAAGGAAGTTATCTTGGGTAAACAAATTTTTTGCTAAAATAACTAGGTTCTGATGGTTAATTGGAGTGTTTTCCTTCTCTTAAGTCTCCTTTTTGTATCTGGGTCGCATATCACTGATTCATTTCAGTCAATGTTATATGGAGTTTTCAAGAATGTATGAAATACTCGTGTCGGACATTCAACATTCGACTCCGATACTAGGCCAAGGGAAAGGATAAGGAAAAGGGTTTGGGGTATGCATCCGACATGTATAGTTGGACATTCCCCCAACAAAATAATTAGTAACTCAACTTTACCATGTAAATATGCATAAAAATATCCACGTAATCACTTTTTCTTCCTCCAAAATAATAACTGTATAAAGAAATATGCATACTTTGTCGAGTTCCTGTGTCCTTGGACATGGCAATTAGATGAACCAGACACTTAAACACATGCGTGCACCCGAAACCCATACCTGACTCCATGCAACATAGCTTTTAGTAATGCTTCCATTACTTGTGTTAAAAAAAGACATAAAGAAAGATATTTAAAATACATGCATATAAATTTGGATAGAACTTTGGAATACCATTTTCATAAACACATAAAATAGGTTTACTTGAGAACATCATTTTCATAAAACACATAAAATTAGTTTACTTACCAAAACAAACACACAAAATTTACGAAAGAGCTATAGGACAACTACAAAAAGCAACTAACCACAAACAATTGGCCACATGCACATTAAAGCATAAATTACCATATCAAAAATGCTCAAGACAAACTTCGTAACACTGTTAAACACAATTTCTCGAATACTTTTATATGCATCCTCTGAGAGTAGCTTCTCAAAGCACAACTCGGCATCAGCCATCACTCGTAAGGTTAGTGCCGCAACTGCCTTTGCAATCATGCGGTCCTGAATCTTGCATTTTCCTCCCATTGGCTGAGAACACAAAAGCATTATGGAATGCCAAAAAATAATATTGACGAAAACTCATACAGATTGAAGGGCTAATGCACAAAACAATAAAAGCTGTCTTAGAGCCAAAAAGACATAAGGCTAAATATAACTTCAGATAAATCATGAATTAGAATGAGTCCCTATTTTCAGACTTCAGTTTCAATTCCTACCCGTGCTGGTGTTAGTGTCACAACAAATGGACCTAACACCGAACTAAAACCCAACACCAATTGGCACCCATTTTGTACAAATTAACCATTATTACGTTGACTTTAACAGAAACGTAGCACAAAGCACCCAAAAGGTACAGAATTTTGCAAAATTTAATGTGCTTAGTCAACCAAGTGCCCATTTGCACAAATGTCTGCAAAAGCAAATTGTGAGAATTGATGGTTAAAATTTTGATTACTCTGATCAGTAAGATAGCATTCAGATTATGTTTTCCAAAGTACAGTTAGTTATTGGAGGGATTATCAACCTAGTTGGATGTGCTAAAGTGAAAGCACTAATCAAGAATTTCAAAAGTGTGTGTGTGTGTGTGTGTGTGAGAGAGAGAGAGAGAGAGAGAGAGAGAGAAACAAAACCATTATATGCCCCACAATTATTACACATTCCAGACTGTTAAGTTTCTTATTTACCCGTGTTCCCTATTCTAAGTTCCAGTAAAATAGAATTCATAATAAATAAAATATTTCAATGTTGCAATCAAAGGCATGTTATATACACTCGTATATTGCATTTTATTTGAACAAGTACCAGTATATTGCATTCTATTTGAAAATAAAAAACACATGACATCAATATAAGCTAGCCATAATATGTCAAAGAGAGATGAGAAAGTTACCGACACCTCTTGGACTTCCAGTTTCTTGTCAAAGCTATATCCCTCCATAGGCTTGTCCTTCCCAAAATTCTAAAATAGCAATGAGAGAAGTTCCACGAATAAATAAACACATCACAGAAAACAACTAGAAGATGGATAATTTACCTACCAACTCAATCAAATGTCTATTTTCTTCCTTTTTCTGATAAGGTCGCAACAACCGAGAAACCTTTCTAATGGTTACGTCTCTCCCTTCAATCTCTAATGTTTCCACAGCCTTCCTCTTTCCAAGATGGATCTCAAATTCTTCAGGTGTGATCACCTGACAAAGAGAGAGGGAGGGGGGGGGGGGGGCAAGATAGAGCTAATTGAGTTCTAACGCGTACAAATATATTCAACATTCTACAATGAGCCAATACCTTTGTGACATCTTCCTTTTCTGCAACATTTCTACCATAATTAGGTTGAGTAACTGCATGGTGAGCCTTTCCTCGTTTTGACACAATCAGAGCAGCATCCCTGTTTCAGAAGAGTAACCAAAGACAAGTGAAGAAGCATGAAACTTGATCCCCAAAAAACCAAAAAAAAAAAAAAGAGAGAGAGAGAGAGAGGTGCTTCACAATTAGGAACATGGTTTTAGGTGCAACTACAGCACAAAGGACTGTCAAAAGGTCGATTCACTTGTTCTGAATGACAATGGACCATTATCGCTGATTTCAAGCTGTGTGAATAATCCTATCTTGGCACATCAAATAGATCCATAAACCAGCCAGGACAAAGTTGAGATTACGATGTTCGAGTACAATGGGTAGTCTTTTCCCTACGAACTACTAAATAAAAACAAGCAAATATGGAACCAATGACCTAATAATAAGAAACTAGGAACATAAACAAGGATTGTATTAAGACGTGAGAGAAATTAGTTAGGATAACAAAAACAGTCCCTTGTATAGACCGCAAAGTGCATATGACGAGATGTGTGTGCATATCCATATGCTAGCACATCCGCATTCCATTACGCCACTCAAAATTGTACACAGATTGGGACCTTATATGTTCTTTTTCGATTTGATATATAGAATCACCAACAGTCCAAATTGTTTCACATTGTATCCATATTCTCTTCCAAAATCAGTAACTCCTATTGCAACAACTAATGAATTTCATATGTGTAGTCTTTACCTTATTTAATGGCATTGCAAGGAATTAAGTGACAGGACATTAGTCTTCGACATTTGAATCGAATCCAGGCTCTTAGTACTGTACTGCTCAGTTTATACTGAGAAACTATTGATGGCCTGGTTGTATGTATCCTTGTATAGACTAAGTGCATTCAGGTGTGCACTAACAATATCAATTTCAACCAAAAATTAGCAACATGTATTGAAATGAATGACATTTGAATATCCTTAGTTTGACAAAAAATTCCTGTTCTTACAAGCTATATGTGCATGTTGTCGATTTCATCACGCAAATAAGTGGAGAACCCAGCTACTTAATCAGGCCACAAATTTACTCTTATTGTAATCCAATTTAAACCACAAATGTTATAACATCAGAACATGTCCTCTTAACTATTTCTATAGAATTCTCAAAACCTAGCAAAGTAGGCTCCGGCATTGACCCCAAATTAACTCTCCCATGAGTTTCAAATTAAATCGCATGCCAACACAATAAGAAGAATACAATAAATGGTTTGAGGCCTTCTCAGACCAAACTTCGATAAGCAACTGAATAAATTATAAACCCAAAAATCTAGGCCAATGAAGCATCTCTCTATATAAACCTACAGACCGTCCCTACTATCCAACTCAAAGGCCAAGGGACAAGACCTGGCAACCTCTCACCCAGACAGCCACGTATAAATGCAGAACAAGAAAGGAGAACATTGTGCATTGTGTTCTCTACCCTTGGATCACCAAGCATACTATTTTACCAGCACTGACAGCTTATTAGATGGAAAGAGGCACAGCATTCATTAATTAGTGGCAAGTATTGGAGGAGCGAATCCATCTTTTCCATAAAATAAAGATTAACCAACGGAGGAGGAAGCCAACGGCATGTCATGAATCAACGTCTTAAGTCAAATTGAAACCATTACCAGCTCTGATAAAAATGACAGACAATAAAAGAAAAACCATAAACCTTACAAAAATATAACAAATAAAGCACCCCCACCAACCATGAACAAATATTCATTTAAAAAAACAGCAACTGAGAGTTATATGTGATAAACGAGACCAATAGCGGAGAAAGCTCACCATCCATTCCAAACTCTATCCAGCACCTTGCCTCTACAGCTAGCCGCCAATGCATCATGGTCATCTTTATAGCCTTCATATGCTTCCCAAAGTGCATCTAAATCCAAGACCATGTCCCTAATTCAGCCAAAACAGAGAAAGCATAAATTGCTACTAACTTAAACAAGCCACCTATAAAACTATAATGAAGAGAATTGCACATAAAGCTTACTTTCCTCCAAAAAAATCATCCACATCCTCACTTTCAAATGCGCCTTCGTCATCAGAAGGGGTGTTGCTCTTGCTTCGATGTTCTTCGGCCTGTGAGTTAGTTTCCTCTTCAACAAACTCCCTAATGATGGACACACAACCAAAGCATGAATCTTTATGGAACGTAAGCAAAATTCTGTTCACAACGCATATACTGAATTAAGGATAACACTAGAACTCACCTTACAGCCCCAGTAAAATCCCCTTTCCAAGTTTTCTCTGAGAAAACATGCAACCAGACCATCGCATCATTTAAAAAAAAAAAATCAAAACAAAAACAAACAACATAAACCAAACAAAAAAAAGTAAATATAAATCTAAGGACCAGAGAAATACGGAAAAGAATAAATGTGGATTCAAATTGCAAGCTCCAAAACCCTAGCCCCCAAAAACCTTTAAAAAAAACCTAATAACTGGAGAGATAAAACTTGCCATCGTAAACATCAGTATCCAGCCCTAGCGAAGAAACCTGGGCAACCCCCTGCATGGTTACACACCGAGAGAAATCACAACGCTGCCAGTTTTTATTTATAGCATTTATTTTAGTATTTTTTTACTAATTTTTTAAATTTTAAAAATTAAAAATAAAATATATTAAAGAAATATTATTTTTTATTTTCTTAAACAAGGTTTCATTTTGAAATACCAGTCACAGCTCTCGATCTCGACTCACTCGACCCGATCTCGATTTGACAACAAATATTGATGTGGTTCACCTATCTTGCATATATGCAGGTTTATTCACTTTATAGTGTAGGCTGATATATTTATGAATAATGATATACAACAAATTTTTATATAAATGATGTAGTTATTTAGTAGATATTTTATTTCGAACTAAAATATATACTATCTTGACTCATAATTTAAAAAAAAAAAAAAGACAAATGTTAACATGTGCCTTGGGGCACATTTTAAGCTTTTTTTTTTTTTTTTTGTTATACAATACATTAGGAATTATATTTTTAGTGTTGAAAATTTCATTTTTATAATTTTCAATGCTTTGTGCAATAAGACAAAACAATATTAGAATGTGCTTTTAAAGCATATGTTAATAAGACCCCTTACAAAATATCACCATCACATTATTATGATAAACTTTTCGGTGTATAAAAATTATGTATGAATAGAATATTTTTTGTATTTATTGTTAGGTTTGCAAGCATCCAAATGCCAAAGACACTTATGACTTAAGACATGGTGCAATCTCCTCCACAATCCAAGATGCAGCCGAGTGGTGGGTATTAAGGTAGCCAACAGTGCTGTGAAATTTAGCCTGTTTTGGGGATAAAATTGTCTGGCCACTGTGCACATTCATTGACGGCAGGAATTACTAACAAAGCTAGGGGCAAAAACGTGACAAAACTTGAGAAGGCATTAGATGATGGACAACCCAAAAAAAAAAAAAAAATACTGTTCACCTTCACTCTTCTATTGTATTAGATAGATAGGTCAGGGTGCTTATATATTAGGGTAAATTACAAAAACCTTCCTAAACATTTGCCAAATCACAAATATCTCCCAACCATTTCGAAATTACACTAGTCTCTCTTACTTATAAAATGTAATCATAACTTTTGACGACTAACCATAACTTTTGACGACTAACGACTGTTGCTAAGACGAAAGTCGTAACATAAGCAAAATAACTTAGAGAAATGCCAATTATACCCTTTTGTTTTAGTATGTGAGAGGTCAAAAAATAACTCCTTGATAATATAGATGCAATTAGAAATAGCAATGGATAGGAAAAAAGTGAAAGTCTAACCGGATCCTTCCTGTTTAGGGTAGGAATGGAGAATACAAAATGGGGATAGAGGCGGGGAAGGAGGTCAAATGAAAATACATGTAGGGATGGGCTAAGTTCTTTCCCCGCCCCTTCCCACTTCCCCCACATTTAACATTTTTTTTTTTATCTTTTTATATAAGCCTCTTTTAGCTATGTTAGGTCATATACTTAGTTGGCTAAATTTCGTATACTAAAATACTGTCTTTGTATCTTGCAATTCTTCCATATAATCATAGTTAAATGTTTATGAGAGTTGTAGGTTACAAGAAATCAAGGTTAGTATGTGAGCTAAAGTGTCTATCATCCAAGCATATGCTAAGAAGTGCATGGGTGTACTTCAAACTTAAAATAGCAGTGTAATCGCGCTTCAAAATTTTTGAGCTTAAATTGAAGGACTTTGGATACAATTCAAGCAAAGATTTCAAAAGGATGCTATCAAAGTACAAGCTACTAAAATTGTGGTACAAGCTACAGAAGCACGCAAAGCTGAAACTTTGGAAGGACATATCTCTCAAACCGGAAGTGCTACCGAGATTCATAATGTATCAATTTCATATAACTTTTCAACAGATATTCAATTATGCTCTTGCTGGATCTCGCTAGAAGAAATAGATTCGGGTCTCTGTTTAGTAAATTTCGTTGGATTGTTGTGAGACCTCGCTAAACCTCACAACTGTGAGACGCGTAAGATTTCTAGACTTGGAAACTCGAAAAAGTCTTTGGCAATGGTTTTTACCATTATGGAAACCCGAAAACCCTAATTTGCCTTCTCTTTAATATGAAGTTATGGGAAGGCCAAAATAGATGTCCAAGGAGACTAAAACCTTTGAAAGGATTGATTGCACAATTACTTTAGATTCAAAGGTTTCCATGAGAGCGAAACTACTAAGAAAATTATTCTAAAGGTTTTTACATACCTTAAAGAGGCTCTCAACTAGATTCTCAACAAGATCAGTCTTCATCCTTGATTGGTTAATGTCTTGAAGGAGTTCAAGATGGTGGTGATTTCAAGTTCAGTTCTTGGAGGATTCCAAAAGTGTCACGGAGCGCAACACCCAATCAAGTATTGAAGAATCGTATTAAGGAATAGATACGTGATCATGGGATTTAATTAATACAAGACGAGCACACCCACAAGCACGTGGATTCAGCATCCATGGATTAGGAGTATCTAGAATTGTGTTGTAAGTTGACTCTTTTGTATTCTTTTTTAATAGTGCTTGGTTGGCAAGTCTAAGTCTGATGATTTTTTTACCCAATTAGGGTTTTTCACCCTAAAAAATCGTGTGTCAATTGTGTGCTTGATTTACTTTACTTGTCTTGACATGTTTTGTGATTGTACGTAACTATAGTCATAACTATCATAGTATTGAACCTATAACTATCCTTTAGCAAAGTCATAGACTAGACAAGGTTTTTCAAACTTTTTATTTTTGGTGTCCAACTTGTGTTCAATAGTTTTTTAACGTTGTTTGTTGGATGAGTTTTTAATTTGTTATTTTAAGCCTTAGTTTCTTTTGACAGTACAATAAATTGTTTGGAGATTAATTCCATCTTACTGCCAAGTGGAGATCATGAGACTATTAATATTTCTGATACTTTAGTTTTTTTTTTTCTTTTGCTTTGTGTTGTTTGTTTTGTTTGTACCAAAAAAAAAAAAAAAAAGGAAAGCTTGGGCTTGAGCTTTGGTTTAGGTTGCAACAGGGGTAAGGGTGAGGGTGGAGGCAGGAATGAAAATCTCAACCTCTGCCCCACCTCGCTGTGGTCCATTACCATCCCTAGATGCAATAACTATTTTAGACTTGTACACTATAAAATTTTCTCTTTCCTCATCCTCTCTCTCCTCTCCCTTCTTATCTTCTTTATGTACAGAGCAATGCTATATATAATCTCATTTCTTAATCATTTTTCTCACTCCTAGGCACAAGGTTGTAGAACCCACATTAATAAATTCATATGGGACACATCCACTTTTGTCTATAAATAAGAAAAGAAATTGAGAAACAAGATTACATAGAGAATTTTCCTTATGTAAAACTCTCATTTTTTGCTCTCTTTAAAACTACTTTCTCTTTAAAAATTAGAGTAAATACATTTTACCTCATTGTGATTTGAGCAAAATTTAAATAACCCCTGTGGTTCAAAAGTGAACACATAACTCTCTTATGCTTTGGACTTATTTACAAAATGGATGGAATCATGATAAAATTGGTGAAATGAAAAAAATGTGCATGCGAAGGACAAGCCTTTATTTTGACATAAAAGAGCAAAATCATCATTTTAATGTTCTATTTTAGAGAGATGACATGACAAAAACACACCTGTGATAGAATATCCCTTAACTCTGACGATTTTCATTCATTTTACAGTTAAGTCCAAATCACATTGGGGTTATGTGTTCACTTTTAACTTATAAGGGGTCACTTGATTTTCACTTAAACCACAATAGAGTAAAGTGTAACTATCTATTAAAAATTCTTATTTCTCTCTCTCTCACCCTCAGTCGTCTTTATAAAACTTTCATTGCATATCTCCCTAATAGCTTGTCCAATGCATGTTGTAATATATTATGGTAAATTACAAAACTTTGTCTCCTTTTGGCTTTAGTGAATGATCTCCTTATGATTTAAAAGTGAATAAATAATCTCTTGTACTTTGGACTTAATTGTAAAATGGTTAGAAGCCATTAAATTAATGGCAATTTTTTTCATAAGGCAAAATGATACATCAAAAGGACAATTTTGCGCATTTATAAAAAAATAAAGGGTTGTCATTTATAGTGGTATTTTTGTTATTTTACCAAATCTGTTATGGTTTTATCTATTTTGTAGATAAATCTAAACTATAAGGAGTTATGTATTCATTTTTAAACTATAAGGAGAGTCATCTAGTTTTTACTAAATCTGCAAGAGGATAAAGTGTAATTTCCCTTTTTTGGCCCATCCAAAGTTGATACCTTTTTTGATATATTTCAATCTATACTGACTAGTATAATTATGAAATATTAAATGTAAAACTCCTAATTGAAATGTGTTGGGTTTTGTTGAGGCTATGTGTGGTCAGTCAACTTAATAATTTGTACGAACGAAAATCAGTCGTGTGGATGTGTGGTACCAACTCACCACAATGCTTGACATTAACGTCTGATTGTCTTTTCTCATGTGCATTTATATGCTCTCATTGGATGTTGGATTTATAAAAGTAACAGATATAATAAATAAAGAAAATGATGTAAAAGAACTTACAAATTTATTTTATTTGGTTGGGTTAGGAAATAAAAAGAACATGAATAGCTATTTTATAAAAAAAATTAAAAAAAATTATTTTTTGTTTGGCTATCATAAAAGAAGATATATGTACTCCTAATTTTATTTATTTTTCATTTTTTTTATCCAAACATAGCTTAATGTAGCGCTCACTTCTCAGCAATCTTACTTAGCCTAGACCTCGTTCTCAATGCAGTTACACTAATAACATACGTCATGCACCTCCCTTAAAAATATCACCACTACTTGTTGCGATGGCCAATTCACTCACCTATCACGGCATCTAATCAATCCCTAATCAAAGCTCGGTGTTCAAAGCTTTGCCCCCAAGTGTGTACTGCTAAGTTGCAAAATGTCATGCTTTAGGGCTCGTTTGGTACAGCTTTTTTGTCAAGCTTTTTTTAAGTTTACAAGCAAAAAAGTCAAATATTTTTAGCTTTCTTGCTTTTTTGACTTTACTTTAACTAAAGATAAGCAAAAAAGCTGGTACCAAACGAATTGGCCATGCATTATATAACACGTAGATAGATTGTAATAGGAAATACTTACACAAGCAGTTACCATTTCTCTCTCCTTTCCTACTCCGCTCACCTCACAGACCAAAATCAAACATACACAAATTAACACCAACAATATCCAAACCAAATCTATATGAAACATAAATAATACAAAATCAATATGAAAAGCATTTCATTTGCAACAACCCACCAACACAGCAAACCAAATTAATTACCAAAAAAATAAATCCAATGAAAAACCAAAAAATCAATAATACATGTTTTTAGATATAGTTCTTAAATCTATCTAAAGAGAGGTGGAGTAGAAAATAGGAGAAGCATTTAATGAATGTGAAAAAACAAAAAAAAAAATGAGGACGAGCAGTGAGGAAGAAGAGTGATTGCAGATGGTGAAGGTGGAGGAAAAGAAAAGAAAAGAAAAATAAAGGGAGGGAAGGAGAAACTCTTAGAAGGATGTCTGGTGATCAATAAGGGAAATAACACGAGAGAGAGAGAGAGAGAGAGAGAGAGAGAGAGAGAGAGAGAGAGAGAAAGAGAGAGAATAAGAAAAAAGGTATTGCCTTAGCAGATTGGCGACGACCATGGCTGTGTTGGACAAACAACTCCCTAGTTTTCAATGGTGGCTTTGTAGAGAAAAGGAGGGGAATGTATGAAGGTGGAGTTTATTATAAAAATAGGATTGTTTTTGTACTTATTTCTCATTTTAAAGTGGTTTTAAACTTATTTACTAAACTCAAATTGCTCTAGAAGTTGGCTTGAAGTTGTGTTTTGAAGACATAACTCCAAGCCTGAAGTTGTGTCTTCAAAACACAACTTCTGTAGTTTAAAATTTATTTAAGATTCTCATTGAGGTTATATTTTAAAGACATGACTTCATACTTGAAGTTGTCTCAAAAACACAATTTTTAGAACAACTTGACTTTTTTAAATAAGTTCAAAACCACTTGAAGTTAGGAAATCAATAAGCTCTAAAACAAGTCTTGTTTGTGCATAAACTCTCTAAAAGTGTATGGTGTGAATGATGAATGGGTCTCTTTATTGGGATGACTAGAAGAGGTTCACGCAAGCCTAGCTTGTATTACACAGCCTTGCAAATAGACCAATTGTACCCTTTTTTAATATGTGAGAGGCAAAAAAAAAGTCCTTCATAATTAGATGCAATAACTATTTTAGACTTCCACAATGTAAAATTTTCTCTTATTTCTCTTTCATCCTCCTCTCTCTTCTAAAACTCTCATTTTTCTCTCTCTTTGAAACCAATTTTTCTTTAATAATTATCTCCTTCTAAAAGTATTATTTATAAAGACAAACTATCATTTGTCTTTATAAAACTCTTATTACATACCTCTCAATAGCTTGTTCAATGCTTATAGTAATAAATTAGGGTAAATTACAAAAACCTTTCTAAACATTTGTCAAAATACAAGACCTCCCCCAATCATTTCAAAATTACACCGGTGTCTCTTGCTTTTGAAAATGTTGTGAAAAGAACCTTTTAAAAAAAAAAAGATATATTGTTCAAAGATTCCCCATTTCATCTAATTGATGACTGTTGCTAAGACAAAAGTGGTAACATAAGCAAAATAATTTTGTGAAATGCCAATTATACCCTTTCTTTTATACATGAGAGGTCACCCTATTTTTAGTGTATGCAAGAACTATTTTTTCTATGAATTTCTCTTATTTCTCGTTTCTCCACCTCTTCCTTTCTCCACATCCCCCCCCCCCAAATTTTTTTTATCTTCTTTATGTAACACTCTCATCTCTCTCTCTCTCTCTCTCTCTCTCTCTCTCTCTCTCTCTCTCTCTCTCTCTCTCTATCTAAAACTAATCAGTCTAATCTCACTTAAAAAATTATCTTCTTGTAAAACTCTCATTTCTCTCTCTAACATTCTCATTTTTCTTTATAGAACTTTAATTGCATACCTCCATTATAGCTTGTTCAATGCAAACTATAAAGAAAAACAAACACATGAAGACACACAAAAATACTAAGCCAAACACTCAAGTCCTTCTCCCTCCACCTCTATCCCTTGATCCATTTGATAAACATCGAAAATGCCATAGCAAAGCATTTATAAGGGTTCGAGACTTTAGGGTTGTTCCACTTAATATTGGGGCTGTTCAAACAAGAATGATGATAGACAAAGCAAAACAGATCTGGCCATTGTTGACACTGAATAAATGGACAGAGGTTTGAAAGATATGGTACGATGACAATGGCGTCCTTCATGTTCCTCCACCCTCCAACAAACCCCACAGGTAGGGGAGGAAATTCCATATGGGCAAAAGGATATGGTGTGGCTATATCGGGTAAGGGAAGGGTTGTGGGGGTGGCAAGGTGGGGGAACGGTTGTGATATAGTAAGGTGAGGTGAACGAGGAGTTAAAGGACAATTTACTATGAAATATAAAACAAATATGAAAAGAGGAAATTAATGACAATTTCAATTGAAAAATTAGTTTACTTTAATGTATAATAGATGACAATTTACTTGATTGTTTTTTCGATAAGATTCATTTTGCTAAATGATGTTGTAGTCCTTCATTCCATGTCATCGAAATAGCTCATGTGATTGCCTAGGATATAACAAAGTCAAATTTCTTTTGCATTCGTTCATATTTTAATCTCTCCTATTTTTTTTCGATACAAGGCAATAAGGAGAATGAGGGTTCGAACCCTCACCGAATGAGTGGGTCAAAACCGCATTCGTAGACCAAACACTTTTTAAATGATGACAAGTGGCTTCATATGATTTTATAACATTATCCTTATTTAAGTATGTAACTTAGTTTACTATTTTAGCCTCAAAGTCAATACGAGTAAATTATTATTATTTTTTATATTTTGTTTGATTTTATGGGTTAATTATGAGATTTTTAAAATTTTGACAGGTCGAACCAAAAGGACCTGTTTGTTTTTAATAGTAGTATAGATAAATTAGGGATGAACATTGATCTGGTCGGGTCAGGTTAGGCCGAACCTACACTTAAAAAAAATTTACCAACGAGCCTAAAAGTTTTTTAAACCTTATAAATAATGGGCGAGCCTGGCAGGCCAAGCAATTTTTATCACCCCTAGTATAGATAGATAGGTGGGGTACCTGGCTTGGTAGTCAAGGTTTAGTGCCTGAGGCTTGGTGTCTAGGGTCTTCTTCCTCTAAGCACAAGATTTCAGGTTCGAAACCTCTTAGGTATTATTAATTCTTTGAGGCCACCCCAGGGTCTTTGGCCTAGTAATTATCTAGTTTGTATAGAAAATAGATTATACAGGCCTTGAGATTAGTTGTAATGCGTGCAAGCTGGCTCGGACTGAAAAAAGTCTAGTGGTCGTGTACTACTCATCTCTATTAAATTGGAACATGGAGTATTTTATTATATCAACAACATGAATTTGTAATTAATAAATAGCATTTTAATTTCTTAAATAACACATAGCAGAATCTGATATGCATAACAACTAAAGAATTTTGTATTATCTGACTGGACTTTTTTCCAGCCCGAACCCTATGAAATATGAATGTTTCTTAGAGATTTTTTTTCCCTTTTTTGATGTTTTGGTGGGTAGGGTTTCGCTGATTGTTTTTTGATTGACTTGCGATTTGAATCCACATTAATTATTTTCCCTTCGCCCTTAGATTTCTCGTTACTTTGCTTTGTTTTATTTTATTTTATTTTTTATAATGATGTGATGGTTCTACTGCGTGTTTTCTTACGCTTCGTTTGGATTGAGGAGTTTAGAGGGGAAGTGAAGGGTTTGAAAGAAAAAGTTAGTTCATATTATGTTTAGATTATTTTTAAGTAGGGAAAGGGAAGTGAATGGAGGGATTGAGAAGGAAGAGATGACCCATATTTTAAATACTTTTCTTCCCCTCCAAAATTGAGAGGAAACAAAGGGGAAGGGAAGTGGTTGTTATTATTATTATTTTTTTAATTCTAAGTATATCCATTAATTTATCAAAAAATTAATTCATACGAAAAAGTTAGACTATACACCTTCCTTTCTTTTATTAATTATTGTAAACCAAACGAGAGAAAGGAACGATCACTTCCCTTTCCCTCTTGATTAACCAAATAAGATGGAGGTATACTTTCATTCACGTTCCTTCTCCTTCCTTCTCTTTCCCTTGTAATTAACTTTTCCCCTCGCTTATCCTCCCATCCATCCAAACGAAGCGTTAGAGAAAACTTAGAAAGGGGATTTTATTGCTGGGGTTGGAAGGTTAGTACTACTAATATTCTCTTTAATTCAGTATGTGCGGCGTTAACAACTTTGTGTATACATTCCACGAAGATTCATGCTTTCGTTGTGTGTCCATTATTAGGGAATTGTGTAGAGGAATCTAAATCATAGCCCGAAGTACATCGAAGTGAGAGCAACCGCTCTTCTGATGACAAAAGGGCACTTGAAAGTGAGGATAAGGATGTTGTTTATGGTGGAAACTAAGCTTTATTTGCAAATCTTTTCATTGCACTGTATAGTTTTATTGGCTTTTTGTTTAAGTTTCGAAGCGAATTATGATTTTGCTATGTTGGCTTGATTAGGGACATGGTCTTGTGTTGCCATACAAATTGAGTTGAAACTAGTGGGACAATAAGTTTGGATTGATGCGAGAGCCAACCTACTTTGGAAGATTGTGAATATTCATTCTATAAAAGCAGTTATGAGGAAATGACTTGTTATGTTGGTATAACTTAACTTGCATGGTTGGAACTCGAGATTAGAGTACAATAAGAGTAAATTTATGGCATGAATAATTTGCTGGGTTGACCATCACTTTTGAAAATGAAATCAACAAAAGTGCACATATAATTTGTAAGAACTGAAATTTGTTGTCAACTAAAGATATTTCCAAATATGATTAATTCAATGGGTGTTGCTCATTTTTGGTTAAAAATTGATATTCTTAGTACACATGATTGCACTTTTTGTAAAGTGGGATCCACCCACGTGAGGAAGGTGGACTTCCCATGTGTTTGCATTTTTCATTTGGCCCATTGTTTTTTCTTCAGCTGCCACAGCGCAGGAAGCAAATTTGGGATTAGCAACCAAATCCACGTGATTCAATGCATTTGGCAGAAATTAGTGAAAATTCAAATGGAGTGTGCGATCTATCGGATGTGCAAGGGCTATAAATGCCCTTGTGTAGATCAGAGAAAAGTGTAGAAGTACAAGTGCAATTGTAGAGAGGTAGAGAGATATACGTAGTTGTATTGTATTTGAGTGGTTTTGTTGTATTGTGAGAGTTGTAATCTCCTCCTTAAATATTGATCTCGCTGCTGTGGACATAGGCAAATTGTCAAACCACATTAATTATTATGTTTTTCTCTTTATGTGTGTGTGTGTGTGTGTTTCTGGGTTCATTTTGCACAATAAATTGATATCAAAGCCATTGGTTCGCCATTGTGAGGTACTACCCAGATTTCAAGTTGGTCGGATCCAACTTTCGAGCACACAAGAAAGTTCGTCTCGCCGAGACGAACACGCTGCTGCAAAGCACGTCAAAAACGGAGGTCTGATGTCCATAGATCTGAAATCAAAATTTTCAAATCTATAGAATTTTTTTTGTCGGATCTAACTTTTGTTCATACCAGAAGGTTCATCTCGTCAAGACGAACACGCTGCCGCAAATAGTGTCGAAAACGGAGATTCGACACTCCATAGATCTAAAGTTGAATTTTTCAAATTTGTGTAATTTTGTAGTCGGAGAAAACAATACGTCATCAGTGACATTAGCACACAGTCAACTGTCACATCATCAGCCACGTTAGTGCGCAGTCAACTGCCATGCCAGCACCCACATTAGCATAAGTTCGCATAATTATAGTTTGGCCCCTTAAATTTTTAAAACTACAGTTTGGCTCCTTAATTTTTTAGAAATTACAATTCAACCCCTGAGTTCCTAAAATTTTAGTTTGGCCCCCAATATTTCTAAAAATTATAATTTGACTCTTGAAAATTTTGATTTTTTCAGTTGAGCCCCTCTTAAGTTTTCCACCACTCCAGATTCAACCGTAGAGTCAGAATTTGTTGTGTTAAGTGTTCAAATGGCAGAAGCTGCAAAGGAGACAAACTCAAGGACTGCAAGTAGTTCTGGACATAGAACCACTGTATCCAATGCAAAGTTCGAAGTTGAAAAGTTCGATGGCACCAACAACTTTGAAATATGGCAATACAAGGTGATAGATGTTTTGATCTAACAAGAGTTGGATATTGCCTCGGAAAGCAAACCCGAGGGCATGTCAGATGTGGATTGAGACAATTTGCCTTTGTTTGGCCAAAGATCATAAGTACTTTTTCATGAGGGAGAATAAGGCAAAGGAGCTTTAGCAGAAATTGGAAGACAAATACATGACCAAGAGCATCGAGAGTCGCTTATACTTAAAGAATAAGCTCTTTCGGTTTCAGTTTCGAGAATGTATCTCCATATCCGAACATCTTAATGATTACAACAAAATACTTGCTAACTTTCAGAACTTGGATGTTGAAATTCAAGATGAAGATAAGGCTTTACTTTTTTAAATTCCTTGCCTAATACATATAAGCATTTGATTACCACAATATTGTATGGGAAGGAAAAGATTAGTTTTAATGATGTATCTAGTGTCCTGGTTAACCATGAGTGTCGCAGGAAGGACAAACAGGGCCATCATGATACGTCTAATGAAACCTTTAAAACAAGAGGAAGATTAGACACAAGGAATCCCAGAAGAAGAAGAGGTTCTCATTCGAGAACACGTGGTAGATCAGTCAGAAAGAAACTTGCCAAAGACAAGTGTCTCTTTTGTCACAATAAGGGTACTGGAAGAAGGATTGTCCAAAGCTGAAAGGACAACAGAAGAATCAACCCTCCACAGCCAATGTCGCCAATAGAAAGGGAGATTCAGACATTGCCTTGATGAGTTCAGCATTGATGTGCCATTCTAATGAGTAGATTATGAATTTCGGGTGTACCTATCATATGTGTCCCAATTGGGACTGGTTCATTGACTCTAAAAAGATTGATAATGGAGCAGTACTTATGGGCAACCACAATGCTTATAAGACTTGGGGGATAAGAAGCATCCGGTTGAAGTTGCATGATGGAACAATCAGGGTCTTGTTAGAAGTTCAGTATGTGCCCGACTTGGATCTCTATTCTAAGGGGCTTAGAATTACTATTGTGGGTGGAGTTCTCAAAGTGGTAATGAGAGCTCTTGTGATGATGAATGGTCAAAGGCGAGGAAATTTATACTTCCTAAAGGGGAGTACAGCTAATGGTAGAGCTTCCACAATCAGTGAGAAGATGGACGAGATTGATTCTGACACCACCAGACTATGGCACATGCACATGGGACACGCTGAAGAGAAAGCTTTGCAGTCTCTTACAAGACAAGGCTTACTTAAAGGCGTCAAGACATGTAAATTGCCCTTTTACGAGCATTGTGTTCTGGGGAAGCAAACCTGGATCAAGTTTGGTACAACAATCCATTATACACAAGGGATTCTTGACCATGTGCATTCTAATGTTTGGGGACCAACCAAAACCACATCTTTGGGCGATAAGCACTGGTTTGTTACCTTTGTTAATGATTATTCTCATCGTGTGTGGGTGTACACGATGAAGCATAAAAATGAAGTGTTAAAAGTTTTTCTTAATTGGAAGGCAATAATGGAGACTCAAACCAGCAGAAAAATCAAGCGACTCAGATCCGATAATAGAGGGGAATACAAATATAACCCTTTCTTAGAAGTTTGTCGGACACTTCACTATGAGGAAGACCCCACAACAGAACGAGGTGGCAAAACAGATGAACCGTACCTTGCTAGAGAAGGTTCGGTGCATGTTATTGGATGCCAGATTCAGCAAACAGTTTTGGACTGAAACTATGACATATGCTAGCCACCTCATCATCCGTTTACCTGCAGCTGCCAATAGCGGAAAAACACCCATGGAAGTATAGAAAGGTACTCATGCTATTGATTATGACATGCTTCGTATTTTTGGATGCCCTGCTTATTATCATGTTCAGGAGAATAAGTTTGATCCTAGAGGCAAGAAAGCAAAGTTCTTGGGCTTTAGTTTTGGAATAGAAGGGCACAGACTCTGGTGCATGGAGTCAAAGAAGGTCATTGTTAGCAGAGATGTCACGTTTAATGAGTCTGAGATGCTCAAGTCACATGAGCATAAAGACTTCAATAATGGCAGCACAAGTAGCGAAGCACCGAGTGATTCGCAGTTGATGGAATTTTCTACTCCAAAAGATTTAGTGATCATTGATGCAGAGGATGGATATAATGAGGTTGATAGTCCGGTCACAGTGCCTCCACGTCAACTTGAATCAATTGCAGCAGATAGACCGAGAAGAGAGATACGTTTACCAGTACGTTATGTAGACTATGTGACATATGCACTGCTAGCAGAAGGGGGTCACATTCCAACCATTTACAAGAAAGCCATTCAATCCAATTAACAGACTAAATGGATAAAGGTAAAGGGTGAAGAGATGTAGTCTTTTTGCAAGAATTAGACTTGGGAGCTTGTGCCGCTTCCCAAAGGAAAAAAATGAATCGGATGTAAGTAGGTTTTTAATAAGAAAGATGATCAAGCAGCCAAGGATAGAGTGTGATTCAAAGCTAGATTAGTAGCCAAGGGCTATGCTCAAACAGAGGTAATTGACTACAATGGGGTATTCTCTCTAGTTGTCAAACATTCATCCATTTGGATATTGCTAGCTTTGGTTGCACAATATGATCTCGAGTTAGCTCAACTCGATGTGAAGACAGCTTTTTTACATGGTGACCCAGGGGAAGAGATTTATATGTCTCAAGCTGATAGTTTTAAAGTAGCTTGTAAAGAAAAGTGAGTTTGTAGTTTGAAGAAATCTCTTTATGGTTTGAAGCAATCACCTCCACAATGGTACAAACGTTTTGATAGCTTCATGATGGACCTGCAATACACTCGTAGCCAATTCGATCATTGTGTGTATTTTAGGCGACTTGTAGATGGATCCTTCATATACTTGTTTTTATATGTTAATGACATGTTGATTGCATGTAAAAGCAAGGTGGAGATAAAATCGATTGAAAGCTCAGCTGAGTCACGAGTTCAAAATGAAGGATTTGGGAGAAGCACGAAGAATTTAAGGGATGAAAATTTCCAGAGATAGGGTGAAAGGCACAGTTCATCCTACTCAAAAGCAGTATCTGACGAAAGTACTACAACGTTTTGGTATGGACAAGAAAACAAAGTTAGTAAGTACTCCGATGGCCCCATATTTTGAGCTCAGTGCATCTCAATCTCCCAACTATGATGAGGATCGGGACTATATGTCTCAAGTTCCTATGCAAGTCTTGTTGGTAGCCTTATGTATGCCATGGTGTGTACAGGACCTAATATCTCCCAGGCCGTCAGTATGATTAGTCGATATATGCATAACCCAGAAGACACACTAGCAAGTGGCTAAATGGATTCTGATATATATTCTGGGGACCGTAGATCTTAGTTTGAAGTTCGGGAAGAGCAATGATGCTCATCATTTGGTAGTTGGGTTTGTTGATGCTGACTACGCAGGTGATCTTGATAAGCGTCGATCAACTATTGGATATGTGTTCACAATGTCTGGAAGATCAGTTAGTTAGAGGTCTATCTTGCAGTCGGCAATTGCACTATCCACTATGGAGGTTGAATACATAACTATGACAGAAGCCGTGAAATAAGCCATTTGGTTGTGGGGACTGGTGGCAGATTTGGGTATTGACCAGAAGCAGGTTACTGTCTATTATGACAGTCAGAGTGTAATTCATTTGGTAAATAACCAAGTGCATCATTCTCGAACAAAGCATATAGATGTCCTTTTTCACTTTATACGAGAGATATTGGAAGAAGGGAACATAATGCTTCAGAAAATTAGCACAACGAAAAATCCAGCAGATATGTTGATGAAAGTCGTCATAGAGGTCAAGTTCCAACACTGCTTGGACTTGATCAATATCTCTCATTGTTAAGCACCTTCGAGTGCATTGGCACCTTAGGGCACATTTGGTGGTAGCGGTGATCACTCCAGTATTGTTGACATAGTGAGTACTCCGATGAAGGGGTGCAGTAGTCCAGTGACAAAGGCAAATCCACAGTAGAACACGAAGATCTCGATTGGCCCCCACATGGGTGGAAGGGGTGATTTGTAAAGTGGGATCCACCCACGTGAGGAAGGTGAACTTCCCATGTGTTTATATTTTCTCATTTGGCCTATTGTTTTTTCTTCAGTCGCTGTGGCGCAGGAAGCAAATTTGGGATTGGCAACCAAATCCACGTGATTCAATGCATTCGGCAGAAATCATTAAAAATTTAAATAGAGTGTACGATCTGTCGAATGAGCAAGGACTATAAATGCCCTTGTGCAGATCAGAGGAAAGTGTGGAAGTGCAAGTACAATTGTAGAGAGATATATATTGTTGTATTGTATTTGAGTGGCTTTGCTGTATTGTGAGAGTTGAGAGTTGTAATCTCCTCCTTGAATATTGATCCCGCTGCCGTGGACGTAGGCAAATTGTCGAACCATATTAATTATTATGTCTCTCTCTTTGTGTGTGTGTGTTTTTGGGTTCATTTTGCATAACACTTTTTCTATATAAGGATACATATAGCCAGGCCATCAACAGTTTCTTAATAAACCGAATTGTAAAGTCGAAGAACCTGGATTCGATTCTAATATAGAAGACTAATGTCATGTCATTTAATTCATTGCAATGCTATGTAATAAGTTAAAGAGTACAAATGTGAAATAGTAATGGCACTAGCAGTTACGAATTTTCGAAAGTAATATGGATAAGATAAGAGCCAATTTGACTATTGGTGATTCTAATCTATATAGTTTGTGAATTAATGATAAGTTATTTCAGTAGTGTAGTGGAATTTTGATGTGCTCCGCATAGTTTGTCTTTTCATAAGCACTGTGTGGTCTATACAAGTAACTCTTTTTGTTGTCCTAAGTATTTTGTCTCATGTCTTGATATTGTCTCTATTTATGCTCCTAGTGTTATCAATTATTATTAAGGTACTGGTTCCATATCTACTTATTTTTATTCAGTAGTTCTTAGGGAAAAGACAACCCATTGAACTCAAAACCTTGTAATTTCAACTTCATCCCTGCTGGTTCATGGATCTATTTGTTTTGCCAAGATAGGAAGGTTCACATAGCTTCAAATCAGTGAAAAGGGTCTGTTGTCATTCAGAACAAGTGAATTGACCTTTTGGAAGTCCTTTATGTTGACTCAAGGTTGATCCCCATGTTGATTTTGATGATAATTAAATCTTATGTTATTTTACTGATGCATTTACTTAGTGTGCAGATTAATAAAATTTATAATTTAGACTTAAAATTCAATTTTAAGTCTAATACTTGTCAAAGTGAATGCACAACAAGCGCAAGATCAAGCAATGAATTCCAAGAGCTATGCAATGAACCAAACAGAGCATTGACACCTATTTCTACTTCAAACAAATAATTTGAATTCGAAGATATTGAAGGTGTTCAAATAAGGCTTTCATCAAGCATGCATAGACTTAATGAAGTTGTCTTGTACTCAGAATGATAAAAAACTTCATTAGAGTGTGTAAAGATCAGTTGAAGATGATTTGATTGTGAAAGAGATTGAAAAAGCTCAAAAGAGGACTTCATCAAGTGTGCAAAAAGGTCGATTCAAGATGATGTAATTGGAAGCTGCTTGAGAAGAAGATTCATATTGATTGCCTAATCTCTACATGGAATCCAAGTGAAGAATTCTTCTGAGATATAAAGAATCAATGAAAACAATGTGCATGAAGAAATTTCATCAAGCTTACAAAAGTTTCATTGAAGTAATTTTAAAGAAGACAGAAGAATTGATGGCAAAGAGAAAAAATTGACAATAAAGCATTGTGAAGCTCTACATAATAGAGAAAGATTGGCATTGAAAGAGATTGTTCTACAATGAAAGAGGAAACTTTGCAAACAAAGAAGAAGAGATCAAAGTTGATTGAATAAAACTCTGACAGCTTGGAAATCAAGAAGAGCTGAATAATGAATGATCCAATTCAAATTGAATAGAAGTTAGCTCTAATGAGTTAAAGAATGTTGATTGATCATCATGCCCCAAAGAGAAGACCCCTTAAAGATCTTATACTATTGTTGAGATAAACTAAATCATTATAAGTCAGAATGCAGACTTCTGGGCAATGAGCGGACTCACGGAAATGAAGAGTCGCCCCATGGAAACAGATGGAGAAAGCTTAAAGACAAAATGTGCAAAGAGCCGACTCATGAAAATGAGGAGTCACCTCATGAAGACAAACACAAAAAACTTGAAGATCAAAATGAGCAAAGAGTCGACTCTTTAATATAAAGAATCAACTCATGAAACCTGAAGTAAATTTTCTGTACAAAGAGCGGACTTATGAAATTGAGGAGTCACCTCATGACGACAGAAGCAAAATGACGTGAAGACAGAATGAACAACAAGCTGACTCATTGATATGAAGAGCAAACTCATAGAGACAGTAGACAACATCTGGTAAATGCAGAATTAGAAGTGTCGACTCTACAAGCCCGGAGTCGACCCCTGTGATATAACGGCTAGTGTTTTTAACGTTATAATGGACTGGACGTGCATTAAATGAAGCCCAACAACCTCCAACGAATGAAATCAATATAGGAGTTTATATGCAAGCTTCCAGCTGCATTTATAATAAGTAGAGAGACAAGAAACAAGAATCCGCTGACTAATCAACTGAAATTCCTGAACATTCCTCTTGTCTTCATTTTGTGAGCTTTGATTGTATAATCTACTCTTGTTAGAGAGTTTGTGAGTTACTTCTATATCTTTATACACTTGTAAGTGAGAGTTTGAGAGTTCTCTTGAGAAAGAAAAACTTTTGTAAGTTTGAGTGGAGCTTGGACAAAATCACTTGGTGGCTAAAGAACTTAGGTAGAAGTTCTTGTGTATAGTGAGTTGAGCAATTGGTCAATCAACACCCATTTGTAATTGGAGATTACATAGTGGAGGAAGACTTCAAGGGGATCCTAGGGTGAGGACTTAGACCACGGTTTGTGGTTGAATCTTGGTAACTCTCTGTGTTATTTGTATTGCTCTGTTTTCTTTTCTTCTTTTGATTGCATTGTAGTACATACTGATTGATCACGGTTACTTTGTTTAGATTAATTCTAATTAATTGTTATTAATCTTCAAAAAACCCAATTCACTCCCCTCTTGGGTTACCTTTTGGGCCAACACTTTGTACTGTTGTTGCACCTAAAACTAGGTTTATTATTGTGAAGCACCTTTTTTTAAGCACTTCCATATTTTTTTGGAGGATGAAGTTTCATGCTTCTTCACCTGTCTTTAGTTTCTTTTCTAAAACAGGGATAATTGTGTCAAAACAAAAGAAGGCTCACCACACTATTACTCAAGATAATTATGATAAAAATCTATATCCAATGTAAAAAAAAAGACGTCACTATTGTTATGGTTGCGATATCTGGCTCATTATGACAGTTACATGCGGCTTCTTTTTCTTAAAGTTATATATATGATATAAATACATAGATTACTACACTTCATTTTTTGTTCATTGTATTGTTTTGTTAATGTATTTGAGATAAGTATACTTTGTTGTTTGTTCATCATCTTTATTCTGTTAATGTATTTGATATAAACATATATAAATTTTTACACTTTTTTCGAACACCAATGTATTGGTTTTAACTTTTTAAACTTCATACTACTATACCATGTATTTACTACTACACCATTCGATGTATTTACTAAATTCAAATGAAAATTAACTCTATTATCTTTTTAAAATTTTAATTATAAATTCAAATGCACAAGTCATTAATAATTATAAAATTATTAAAATAATATACATCTATATATATTTACAAATATATCTATATACAATATATATAAGAAGACCATTATCGTTGTGGTTGGGACACTTAGGCATATTTACTTTTAATTTTTTTTAATTTTTTGTCTTTTAATCTATCAAGGTTCTTTTCCCTATGTAAGTTAATTAATAATTCGTGAAAGATATTGCTCTTTTAAATCTTTTAAAATTCATTTTAAATGCAATGAATCTAAATTTTAAGTAGCTGTTATCCTATTGTTGTTGTGACTACATGTGACATACTTTGCTTTTAATTTTTTTTTTACTTTTTGTGTTTTAATTATCAAGCTTCTTTTTCCCCTATAAGTTAACCAATTACTAGTGAAAGATATAACTTCTTTAAATCTTTTAGAATTAATCTTAGATGCAATGAATATAAATTTACTAAGAATTATAAAATTCAGTTGATTAACTTTTTAATTTTCTTAAATACATGCATTCAGTTGACTGTCATTTTAAATTCCTTAAATACATCCAATCTTTATACTTATATTAATGTTTGATATATTTAATTTTCTTCAAAACTATGTATTTGCATTTACTATGAATTCCAAAAGTCGGTTGACTTTTAATTTTCACACAAAATGGTTAAAATTTATACTATTGTTCATTGTAAACACGAAATTTAAATAAAATGCATCTTCACTATCTTCTCAAATATTTTAATTATTAATCTAAGTGGTTGTGATATGTGGCATATTTTGCTTTTAATTTTTTTTAATTTTTATTTTTTTAATCTATCTAGATTCTCCTCCTTATGTGAGTTAATAAGTAATTGTGAAGTATATATTTTTTAAACAATTTATAATTTATTTTTAGATGAAATGCATTTAAATTTAGTAATAATTCTAAAACTCAATTTTTGAAATTATTGAAGTTTTCTTTTCAAAGAAATGTGGTAATAAGTGTTTAAGGAAAATAAATACATTTTAAGATCTTTAAAATTAAACAAGAATTTTGAGAGAGTTAATTATCTTCTTAGCTTATTCAACTATTAACACAAATACATGCTTTTTCATACATATAATAATTATTCATACATATATTTTTTGTAAAGATTGGGTTTTTTACTTATGCCACTATCCACTATATTCACCAAATTCATATGATATACAACTTCACACTCACATTAAGTCCTTCAACTAAATATATGAATTACTTAAAATTATAAAACTTTATTAGAAAATATCATAAATATAATAATTAAGTCATTCTTCTAATTGAAATGATCATTAGCTAGCCTCCTCCATTACTTTATCTATTCCAACAATTGATTTTCATTTCCTTCAATCACTCTATTCATTTCACATTTTGCTTTATTAAATCAGAAAATTAGAAAATGTAACTAAAAAATATTGATAATAAACATAAAAAAAAAGTCATGTGCATTGCATGAGCATAAAACTAATGTTACAGAAAGGAAGACGTCGCAAGGGTATTGGCTCATTGTGGAAGGCTAAATATATTTGCATGTATGAGAATTCCATGTTATCTCTCTCTCTCTCTCTCTCTCTCTTGAACAGCAAAAATATTTATTAATAATGTAGGGATACCAGAGAGATAGCTCTACACTTCAAGCCAAAGAGACTTTTCAGAGAGAGCTAAACAAAACATCCAAAAAAAAAAAAAAAAACAATGGTTGAACAGGGATCAACCAAGGAAAACAAACATTTATATCAGTAGGGAGGGATCAAGTAATCTTACTCCTTCAATAGAGTGAAAGAAGTTATAAGAATTGCATCTCCCCAATCTTGTTTTGGCTTGGATCCAAGACAGAACTTGTTGTTTAACTGATTCAACAATTTCCTCCCATAATGTTTGATTACCATTGAAGATTACATTGTTTCTTGCCTTCCAGATATTCTAGATTATAGCCAAGAACAGAGCCTCCCAAATCAATTTCCCCATATTTTCCTGTTTCTAATCGAGCCACCAGATTCAATGTTGTGATAAAGAGTTAGGGCACACCCACGTCAATCCCCACCATTTTAGAATATTGCTCCAAACTAACTCAGATACCCTGCATTTGAGAAGGAGATTGACTAAATCCTCTAAATTATCTTTGCAGAGTTCATATAAGAGACTATCCTCAATCTTCAATAAATTTCTTTGCCTCAGAAATACTCTAGTTTTTATTTTTTCTTGCAGTTCCAGCCAACCAAAAATTTGATACTTCAATGGGGCCCAAGATTTCCACAACCAAAACAGCTTGAGATAATTTATAGAGAGCATTTTATCAACTTTTTTGCAAAAGATGCTGCTGTGAATATCCCCTTATTTTCTGGTTTCCCAATGATTAAATTAGATTTTGAAGCATTTAACACTAAGGGATTCACCATTTGCAAAATATCCTCTAAGTTATATTCTTCCCATGATAGTAGTGCTCTTCTGAACTTTAAATTCCAAGACCTAGAGTTATTGTTTACTTCTGAGATTCTAGCTTCTTTTTGAACTGATAGTTGGTATGATCTAGGAAATCTGGATTTCAACATAGGCCCCTCTAACCAAGGCTCTTCCCAAAAAGAGGTAGAGACACCATTTCCAATGTTTATCTTCAGATTTGATAACAAGATAGATTTTAGTTCTTGCTGATCTTCAAGAGAGAATAACAGAATAACATGTCCTTGATTACAACTGAAGTATCATCCCTAATTTCACTTGGGAATAACCATCTAGATTCATTCCATTGATATTTCTAGCATATCACTTTTCACCAGAGGGCATTCCTTTCAGTTGCAAATCTCCACCATCACTTTGCTAACAGAGCCATATTCATCACCCTAATTGGAGTTAGGCCTAGACCACCAAAATGCTTGCTAGCTGTCACTCTCTCTCTCTCTCTCTCATGCCCTCCATTTTGTTGTCTCTCTCTTTTCTTAGGTGATCAAACCTGAAGAACACGAGATTTATCTTGAAAAGAAAAAGGCCTGGAAAATATTGGAGATTGAAAGGAGAGATATAACCATCAAAAAGGGTTCTTAGTTGTTGTGAACTTATCAGCAAGGAAAGAAGACGACCATTTGTTTGTGTTGGTAGGTCAATTATTTATTTAAATTACAGGTTTCTTCTTATTGTTACTTATTTATTTGTGGAGCTTCTCTCATTGGTATTTTAAGAAGGAATGTAGCTTTGATAGAGAACTGGATGTTCATGAGGTATCAGTAACTTTCTCATCTCCTCAATGTCTTATGGGTAGTTTAGATTGATTTTGCATGTTTTCTATTTCTAAATATGCAATATACTATAACTTATCAAAAGAAAATTGCAATATATTGGTGTAGATTATGTGGTTTTGATTGCAATGTTAAAATATATTTGTTTTGAAATCTATTTTACTAGAACTTAGAATATGGACCATGGATAAATAAGAAACTTAATTGTCTCTTGAATGCATAATTGTGGGGGGTCATATTATGGTTTTGTTTTAGTCACTCTTTCTCTCACTTGATATTTTGAAGCGCGAAATCACGATGGCCCGTGGTCTATGGGTATTTAGTTAACAATACTCATGCAATCTATTAACTCAAGTTAGGCATCTAAAATTGAGCTTGGAGCTCTTTCATGCAATATAAATCATCTATTATTGAATCAACATCAAAGTCTTGAGCAATTTCCTTCACCATATATGTGACCAAGTAATTTGTAAGAAAATCATCTTCCATCTTGTTATAAAGTTTACTGTTAACAAGTTTCATGGTTAAAAATGCATGCTCTATTGTTTCCATTGAAACCCAAAGTGTTAGCACAAGATGAATCAATCTATCTGCAAGAGGGTAGATTATTGACTTTTTTGTTTTCACCAACATTTGGCACAGAAGTTCATAATATTGCAACTGAAATTTCAAGTGCAATTTTTCTTGCCCAGTAAAGTCCTGTTGATAAAATTTCATTGCAAGCTTGCAAATATCATTAACGTTAAAATACCTATAATCATCACTAGGATCCAAAGCTGAGCATAGAATAAGCAACTCTACCAACTCTCTGAATCTGTTATTCAATTCTAGCAATTGAAAATCAAATCAACCTGTAAATGGTGCTCCATTGTGATTTAATTTCTTTGATGATGGGATTAACCTTGACCGCCATGGTTTCTCTTTTCTTTTCCCTCATCAAATCCTTCATCCAAAACGAGAATAAATAAGAACATGTATTCAAAATTTTCACTCTTGGATCATTCACTAACAAACTGCTCCCTGGGGGAGATAGTACTTGCTAATCTATGTTAAAACATGAACTGATATATAAATTAGAAACTACGAGATATATTCCAATGCCACGTCTTAGAAAAAATGTCTATATTATAGGCAAGTTGTACTAGTACAAAAATTTCAGTTATATTTCACACTACCTGCTATACATCTAGTAGAATATCCAGCTCTCAAAACTTTACAGTCTCGCTTAATTACCCATATCCAACTGGAAATCTAGGTTCGTTCTCACGCTGTCATCTGAACCGTTACTCATAAAATAGGGTGAGCAATGATGCTCAGTAGTATGCATAGTCCAAGAATACAATGAGTTTAGTTTGTAACTCAATAGAACAGTTATGAAATAGCTTGTAAATAAAAAGTTCAGTTGTCGTATCAATTTTCAAATCCTTTTGTAATAAATAATATTATATATATCATAAAATATCTTCAATTTCAACACATGTTGAAAGAGGAATAACATATCACATAAGCCTGCTAAAAAGACACATAAGCTTCACACCACCACCGAACGCATACCTTATACTCTTGCATACCACATTCGCTTGGTAGTTGGCTCTCGTATCATCATAAGCCCAAACAGGGGGCACACCATTATAATTCAACAAGTCTGTCAATTAGACATTTAATTCAAACTTCACATCATGTCTGGAAGCACACCTTATACTCCGACATACCACATTGCCCGATGGCTCTTGTGTTATCATGAGGGCCAGACATGAGGCACACCATTATAATTCAATCCTCAATTCATCATTTTTCTTAAATACATAATCATTTTAACAATTATCTCATTTGAAACACAATACATATAGAATATAGACAAAATAGAGTTTTACATACTCAAAATATTTAAATTGCAGTAATTGGAATCAGTACCTCCTACCAGATTATTTGGGTAATTTAGATAGCATCTTTAATATTTTCTTGAAACTCATGCTAATATGTCAAATTATTTAAAATTTGATGAATTTAACTATTAATGAATGTATACATGACTCCTATTGTCTGGTTTTAATTACCATTGTGTCTCAAATGTCCTAAATGTCTTTCTAGTCTCTGTACGAAACCATCAGACACACTTTTCAATGCCTTTGCATCCTTGGGGTCTCTAAAAATACTAAATAATTTCTTCAAATTTGCAAAACACTTTAAAATTTATATTTGGTATTTTAACTTCAATGGAATTATATTAAGTACTTTTACATAATTTAAAATGATTAATTTCCTTAATTGATCTCATTATTAAACTAAAAGACCTATAATTTCTTAAAATTTTAAAATAATACCCAAAGTGACCAATTGTATTTAACTCCCCTAATCTAAGGTTGGGATTTTATATTATTTTTAAATTCTTAAAAGGGAATTTTAGACACATTTTAACTTCAAAATTTTAAAATAATTTTTCAAAAACTTGAAAGGTCAGACACTCTCTTCCAAAGTGTTCTAGGAGTTAAAAGACACCCTCCATAAATTTTTATATTTTTCATAACTAATTTTGTATTTTTTTTCCTGAGTTTTACACCAATAATTCATTAAAAATATCTAGACATCTTAGATTTGATCGAATAACATATCAAAAACTATCTTTTAATCTAAGGAGTAATTTTAGAATAATATTAAAAAATGAGGTGACACACGCCACCACCCGAGAGTGGGTGTACGTTGGGAACACTATTCATCTTCTTCCCCATATTCTTCTTGGCCAAACCGTACTCTAGCTATTTTCTCCGTCATTTTCTCCATGAAATCTTGAAAACTTTATATATATATATTATGTATCTTGGAAAGGCCTATTCTACGGTGTACTTAAAAGTGAGTTTTGAATATGTTTTGAGCTCCAAAAGAGCTCTGGAAGTTGATCGTTTTACCTAAATTCGCCAGATTTGACACCCAATCTTTAACTGGGTTTGTCTCTCTCGTTTCTTCATCAAATTGGGTGATTCTTGAGTTCTACGTCCCTATGGTTTTAAAATTCAGATTTGATCTCATTTGGACTTCAAAAATTAGCTTCAAAGTCAGCTGCTTGCACATCTCCTCTATAACAGATATGGAACTAAAGTTTTCTCCCCTTTTCTCCTTTAACCAAATGTTCTAAGGAGATAACTAACTAAAATGACCTGTTTACAACATGTCCCAAGCATTCAAACCCTTCCAATAGAACAAAAATACTTAACTTCATCCATGTTTTCATTACAGTCCTTTTTCAGAAAAATTGCTCTTATCTTGGTTTGAAGCAACTTAATTAGAGCCTTAAAATTAATTTAGAACACTTAAAATGCCTCTAATAAATAGTTCATTCACTGGGTTTTGAAAACGATAAGCTAACATGGCTGTTTAGTCATTTTCCAGCCACTTTTGTGTTGAATTTCTTACATGCTTTCATGCATTTGACAGGTTAATATAACACTAAGGCCATACATTAAGAGCTTGGCTGATTTCTTTCTTCTTTTCCTCCTTCTCCACTCAGCCGAACCCTTACATGCTTTCATGCATTTGACAGGTTAATATAGCACTAAGGCCATACATTAAGAGCTTGACTGATTTCTTTCTTCTTTTCCTCCTCCTCCACTCAGCCGAACCCTCACTCTTTCTTTTCTTTTCTTTCTTCTCTATTTCCATTGCATGAACCTGACTTCCCCCTTTCTGTATTCAGCTGCTAATTTCAACTGTCATTCTTGCATTCTTTGCATGCATTTAGTTGCCACACCAAAGGATAGCATGACAAGTGTCATGTTGGAATTGAGAGTTGTACATTTTTTTCTTTTTTAAAAAAAATATTCCTAACTAATTGCAATCTGATCTTAAATCAATCCAACTAGGGATATCTTAAGTAGTTAATCTATATTATTTCACAATTAGTTATGCTAATTCATGACTGAAAAATACTGGTTTTCACATGAATCCACCACGAGAACACAAATTTTTGCCAATAACATGAGAAGCCAAAAGAAGAGAAAAAAATAAAAAGGTGTAAAACAACTCCAATTGCATGGCATAATTCTGAAAATAAGAATGGCGACCTGAAGTGAAGCTCCAGTCCACAACTCGCTCTGGTGCTTCATCCATCGGGGTGTCTTCAAACCTTCATCAGCTTCCAATGCCTCATATTAAAACCCCAATTCTGCAATTGAATCCTTATGTCTTACACCAATGTAGAGCTCTGCATCCTCAAAAACAGATGCCTTCACACAATCTCCAAAATGTACAGCTCTTTTAGAGTCATTCTAAGATAGGGTGGACATTGGGCGAGTCGAACGGGGTCTATACAAAAAAAAAAATTAACGGGCCTAAAATCAAATTCCAAGCCCACTCAGTTAAAAAAATTAGATTTCCAAGCCTGCCCATTTGACATAAAATTTATTTATTATATAATTTTATTTTCTATAAATAATATTGAATAACATAAAACTTAATTATATATACATATATATAATATTAAACATAAAATATATTATTTTATATATATTTCAGGCCGGACTGGACTTCAAAGACAATTCTTAAACCCGCCCATTGAACTAATCGGGCCTAAAAAAATGTTTAAGCCCTATAATTTATGGGCGGGCCTATCGGGCCCATGGCCACCCTATACTAAGGTAAGCAAACTCCTTCCGGTAAGAGAGAAGATATATGATATTATCTTTCCTTGCCAAAGAGGAAAAAAGAAGCCCGAATACCACTGTTCCTATTGTCAAGACCCGCCTACTTTAGCACCCATTGGGTGCCATGTTGCTTATTTGGAAGCCCAACCTAGCACAACAAAATCTAAAAGGTTTTAGGTAATTCTAGGAGTGAGGTTATGTAATTGGATAAATTTTGTGCTAAGTCTTGTTTAATGTAATTTGGGGAATTGGGATGTCTATCACAAGTATTTGGAATGATTTCATTGTTAATTCATGCAAGCTCAGAGATTGTATGAAGTTTCAAAGTATGCTACGGAACTTCGATAAGCCTTGATGGACTTCGAAACAAGTAGTGGGATGTATTGGTGCATATTGGATGGCATACTGACTCTCGTAGGACCCCTCGCGGGACTCTTGCAGCATCTCGTGGGAAGAAATAGTGTGCAAACTCCTCCAGGAGACTTCACGGGACACTTCGCAGGATCTCGCAGCACCTTGTAGGAAGAAATAGTATGCAAATTCTTCTAGGAGACTTCGTGGGACACTTTGTAGGATCTCGGGAGACCTCACGGAAAGATACAGGGAGGGTGCAGTTCATAGAGGACTTTGCGGGACCTCGCGAGATAGTTCGCTGGAAGAACAGTGAGGGTGTAGTTTTAGGATGAACCTCACAAGACACCTCACGGGACACCTCGCGCCCGCGAGCTCCACTTATGCGTGAATTAGGGTTTTGCTCTGCGAATTTCCTGAAGCTCTATAAATACCAACACTTACCCTAAAGTTCTAGATTTGAGCCGCCACAAACAAAAATAGATTAAGAGAAGTTTTCTCCCACCTTTCAAAGGCTTAGAAGCAATTTCTTAGCATCCAATCTTTCAACCTTTGAAAGCATTGATGGCTTAAAGACTTTAGATCTAAAGGATTTCTATGAGAGCTGATCTGTAAAGAAAATTATTCTAAAAGTTTCTACATACCTTGAAGAGGGTCTAAACTAGGTTCTTAGCAACATCAACCTTCATCCTTGATTGGTTGATGTCTTGGAGGAGTCCAAGACGGTGGTGGATTTGAGTTCAGCTCTTGGAGGATTCTAGAGGTGTCGTGGAGTTTGACACTCAATCAAACATTGAAGAATCGTATCAAGGGATAAATACGTGATCGTTAGATTTGATCAATACAAGAGGAGCACACTCGCAAGCACATGGATTCGGCACCTCTGGATTGGGAGTATCTAGGGTTGGGTTGTAAGTTGACTCTTTTATATTCTTTCTTGATAGTGCTTGGTTAGCTGGACTAGGTCCCGTGATTTTTTCCTTCTTTGGGTTTCCACAAAAAATTATGTGTTAATTATGTGCTTGATTACTTTACATATCTTGACATGCTTTGTGATTGCATATAGCCATAGTGCTAACTATTCTATGATTACCTTAATATCTGTTATTTTGGCAAAGCATAGACCAATGCTAGGTTTTTTCACTAAGGCATACAAAAAAGGAAGATTATGGATAGACTTTTAGAATATTCTAGAAACTCCTACACATTGATAATGTGTGAAGTATTCTTGAAAAAAGGGGGAAGCCTATATAAATTCTGGAAGCTTCCACATAAGTGTATATAATGGAGTGTTCTAGAATGAAGGGGAAAGCTTGTAATCTAGAAACTTTCACACAAGTGTACATAGTGTAGGATTCTAGAATTGGGGGGAGCTTCCTAAGGAAGCTTTGTAAATATCTAGATACTTTTAAAGAGAATTCTAGAAGCCTCACTCCCCACCCTTAGATCAAAATGAATCCTAACTATCCATTAAGAAGGTGGATAACTATAAATAAGGGAGGGGAGCTCATTTGTAAACATCAAGCATTCCAAGCAATTAAGTGAAGTTCTCAAGTTCTCCATCAAATAGTGCTCTCTTATTTCTTCCATTGAATTCTTGCTCACTTAACAAGTTTTACATAAGAAGATTATACCATAGGTAAAAGTCTTGTGGAGAAGTCATTTAGTTAAGGAAGCTACTTGGGAAATTGAAGAGAACAAGAAAATTCAATATCCTCATTTGTTTCAGCCAAGTAGCGGCGGGTTGGGGAGAGGGGAGTAGCAGGTGGAGTGGGAAAATGTTGGGGTTAGCTAGGAACAGTTCTGCCCATGTGGTGGTGGGTGGCCATTGTTGGTGGTCGATGGGTTTTGAGGGGCAGTAAGAGATAGAAAGAAAGGAAGAGAGGAAGGGAGAGATTATGATGTACTATATAATAACTGTATTATCATCATAATTACTAGTTGTAATATTAATTAAGTGATTGTTAAGGAATGAATATCCATCCATTTTATTTTTACAATGGGATGTTTTGGGGTCAAAATGGGTAATTTCTGTTAGAAGCACCTCACGGGATGGTCATATAACCATTCTTTGTTTGAAGGTTATAGAAGGGTCACATTGCTAATTGACCAAAAGTGTGAGGGGTGGATTGTTATAATTAAAAATAGAAGGACCAAAAGTGTGAGGGGTGGACTATTATAATTAAAAATATATGGTCACTACGATCATTCGAAGTCCATTATCACACAAGACATAAGAAAACAACTCATAAAATACCTAGTAGCAGCAAATCGTTCACTAGACCGACCTATGATTTTGCATCCTTGGTCCGCGTGGCACGGGAGGTTGCATCTTAGATTGAGGCCGCTAGTTTAGGGCATTTGCACAGGTAAAGACCCAAATTGTAGAAACTGAAACCCAAATACTAAGGTTGACAAAGCAGCCGATGTCGGGTGCAAGCTGATTGGAAGCGAAAGATTTGGCCACTCCGAGTGATGTGGGCCCTGTGTTTGAAACTGGGGTTCAGAACTTAAAAGGCCTTGTATGCAGTTTATAAGACATATGTACTTGGCTGTTGGTCCTCGGCGGACAATTTAGCTGCTAGTTTGCATCAAGTTCCATTGCCCTCACTTCAGATGCACTAGCAAATATAATAGGAGACTAGAATTGCACAGGCTAATGCTGTCGTAGAGAATGCACACGTGGTTCAGAACTTAAAAGAGACGTGTGGCACTGGAGGTAGCATCTGAGATTGAGGCTACTGGTTTGGGGGCATCTGCATGGGTACAAACCCAAAATGTGGAAACTAAGATCCAAATATTGGGATTGACAAAGCATTCGGATCCTCGAAGTTCACTTGAGAATTCACAAATGACCCAATCGGAGGGGCAACCACACTTTGTGAAGTCCAGGCTTGAGAAGTTTATGTCGAAAGTTGATTAGAAATCTAGATCTATTCGGCATTAGCTGATGTGATTGTGGCTGTGGTTGTGGCTGTGATTGTGGTTGCACTAACCTGCACACCCTCTACTTGTGGTGCTTGAGGTTGCACACCCAGTTGTTTAAAGGTACAAACTTGAATTAATTACTCAAGAAAACCACACAAGTATCTTGTATTAAGATGACAGCTTATGCTTTAATGCACTCAGGACAGTTCTCTGCATGCTCCTTTGGAGGCTCCCAACTCATGCTTTGACAAATTGATCAATTGCCCAAGAACAGAATGTATCAAAACTTGCAATCCACTGATCTGCAAATGGAATATATCAAAAGCATAGAATGTATCAAGACTTGCAATCCACTGATCTGCAAATGGAATATCAAGACTTGCAATCCACTGATCTGCAAATGGAATATATCAAAAGCATAGAATGTATCAAGACTTGCAATCCACTGATCTACAAATAGAATATATCGCACCATACAATTACTTCCAAGACTAAAGCTTGGATTCGGGTTGGTTAGTGTTGGTATTTGATTTGGATTGCAGAAGTGTACTCAAGAGTATCAGAGGCAAAATAATATTTATGCTACACATACACAATTTTTTGATACCCAGAATGTTAAGAAAAAGGGACTAGATGAAGGGTCGTTGTTTCAATAATTGGAATTGAATCGTGGTTGCATAAACCTATTACTACTACTGTACTCTGGAGATTTGATATGCTTGGCTTACATCACATGAGTTTTAAATGGAAGGTAATGTTTCTAAATTTTTTTTTGTGCTGATATTCAGCGTATTTTATTGGTCAGGCAGTCAACCTTAGTTTAGTGCTCAGGGTAGAATCTTATATTCTTACAACTGAATCAATCTAAAGTAAAATCTTCACCTTCGGAGCGGGAGAGCTTCGAATCAGCCTTAGCAGAGAGCAATGGCAGAGATATAATAGGAGTCCACCCTCCTCAGATGCCAGCCAGACTTCAGTAAGAACTTTCCTGACTTCAAAAGTTCAAGACCAGAATATCTGTGTACCTCTGCTCTCCAGCTGAAAAACAGGTCTTCAAGATGATCAAATCTGCAGTGGCTACTCCGGCTGTTGATCAGATCCTCAACCTTCTCTTCAGTATTATCAGGAGGCTTGACAAACTTATTGAGAAGTTGGACATAACAAGCATGAACCAGTCTCTCCAAGTAACAATGGATCTATTGGTTTAAACTGTGCCATCTGTTGTCCTTTGAAAGATCTTCTGCTCAAAAGAGTTAGATTAAGCCAAGTATTATCCATCATTTCTTGGAAAGTAGCACATATCCCAAAAGAAAACAAGCCCGCGTTACAGAATTCATACTTGGCATTCCATCAAACAAGACAAGTGCACCTTGTGCAGAAACCATTCACCAACCCGGATATATATTAACAAGGCTATTCAACAAATCACCACAGAAGTTTTCAATAATATTAAGAAAATGAAAAACAGAGACAGGAGGGAGAGAGAAAGAGTGATATAGATACATACATAAATTATCTATGCAGGGAACTAGAACTTTGATTTGGGGGCCGGTGTCAAAATTTGAAGCACAAAATTTCACATTGGGATATAATTATTATATTACAAGTTTTTATTGCATATATTTAGAAATTCAAGGATGAAAAATATATAGGATGCAGGACTAATTTTTTTCACATGAAAGATAAAATCAATTTATATTCAACATTAGCAAAATATTAAAAAAATGACAAATTAATTGTTTTTCATACATTTCAAAAAATTTTTGAATGGAAAAAAGGTACATACATTTTACAATAAAAAAATGCCAAAAGGTTGCAACCTATAAACAAAAAAGAATACAATATAAAAAAGAGCTCAACTGAAAAATTGAGCTGATCTATAAAATCAAGTAGAGGCAAACAGAATATACAAAAAAAATTGTTTTTACACAAAAAAGGAAAAAAATGTGTACTAGACAACTTTTTGTTAGATTGATGAACAATATAAACCCCACTAGTTGTTGATTTTATGATAATTTAAATATACAAAATTGGGTGAGAAATCCTTATTCCTAACCAAAATCCCAATGTTAACTTTTTACAATAGTATAAATGAATGCGTAACAGAATAAAGGTGGAGTCTTCATTCGCTGAGGTCTGCTCCACCTTTCGCTCACCTGACTGCTAACTGATTAGCAACTAATTACCAGCTAATGTAACAATTTAACTGGCTTGGTTGTACAATTACAAGAGTACCCTTCCTAATATCTATCAATTCCTTTATCAGAGAGCCTAATGGTTGCCTTATAAGGTCTCGAACCGGACCGTCCTAGTTCACTTTCAAGTTTCAAAACGTTTTTGCCCATTGCCACATAACTGTCATAGGTACCCCAAGGCGGTGCCACTTGCACTTGAGTGTGGTTAATTAACTCCATCACCACTAAAGAAATTGATAGATTTTTAATACAAATTTTTGTTAAAATTAATTTGATCAAATATTTGCACCCATTGTCTAAAATATCGACACCACAATTAAATTAAAATAAACAAAAAAAGAACGCAAGAGTTTAAAAAAAAAAAAAATGAAATCTCACCTCTCCACAGAGCAAATTTACTATTGAGGACATATGAGAGTAATTCCTCTGTTTAACTTTCAAAGAAATAATATTTTCACTACTTATCGAATGATCCTATGAATGTTTAAAATTTTAATTGTTGAAAAAGTAATATTTTCACTATTTTTAAATTGTGATATACGTTGGATGCGATTTTTGGGTTGAACATATATAATTTAGCATTTCCCAGCTCCTAACTTTTGGCTAGCCAGATTTGCGTATCATCAAGTTGATCAACTCGATGGGTGGGCTTTGGGTACCAACACATGGGGAATTTGATGTTACCTGGCATTTGGAACTATTTTTGGAGTTGGTTGGATAAATGACATCGTGAAAATTTCTTAATTTAATTAAAGAATGAGAAATATGCATTGTAAGAGAAAACTAGGACAACTAATCACTGACTAAATAATTGGAAACTATTTGGGGTCCATGATTTTAGGCTTGTTACTAGAATAGAAAGGGTGAAGTCATGGAGCCACGACTTCCATTGAAACCATAACCTCTGCCTTGCGTTTTCACTTCTCAAGTACAACTTAATTCTACCAACACCTCCCAAGTAAGATTCGTTGTTGGTAATACAGGGTAACGGTCTGTTTGGTATCAATTTTCCGCCTAGCTCTTTTTAAACTTATAAGTAAAAAAGTCAAATTTTTTTGACTTTTTTGCTTTTCTGTTTTTGCTTATCTTTAGTTAAAGTAATGCCAGAAAAGCAAAAAAATTAAAAAAATTTAACTTTTTTGTTTGTAAGCTTAAAAAAAACTTGATAAAAAAACTGTACCAAGCGAATCCTAAAAGATAGAGATGTGCTTGCATGATCAACTTATATAAGGTGTGCTACCTAAGAAGTATAGACGCCTACGCGTATGGTTTTAAATAGCGAAATTGACCAGCATAACGGTTGTGGTCATTGGTCATGGTTGCAATATAAAGATATTGAGAGTATCAACCAATATGTAACATGAATCAGTAACTACAGTCATGATTTTTTTTCGAAAACTTACAAATGTAGCCTATTGATAAGTGTAGATGGTATTTTTTATAAGTCTCGATCCACACCGTGAACTTTCAAGATGACATGAGCCTACAGAAACAAGGAACAGTAACAATGCGTTGACCTTCTTTGAGCCGATGACACTCTAAAAATTAAGTTAAACAAACTCAATCTCAATCAATTGAAATAAAGAAATCTATTCTAGCTCTATTAATGCATACCTTGTTCCTCTATGACTTACTAATCTTCGAAGGTCCTATTCCTTTTAGGAGTTGCTCTTTCAATTCTTCTCCATTTAGGAATCAACTTTCTTCAAGTCAGCCATAGAATTATCGCAATCTTCTAGAGTCCTTTCCTTAGTTGGATTAAAACTCCTTTATCCCTTGGGCCTTTCTTGACCCTCAGGCTCACTCTCTTACATGTCGAGCTTATATTCTTCAGGTCGGGCCCAACCTCAATGTTTGGCTTGGTTTAAGTTTGGCAAATCGAGCTTGTTTTCATACAAGTTGGCCCACTCTTCTTAGTGGGTCTATCTGGTCTTCTCTTAGATGCGGGCCTTTTGGCCCACAATAAGCATGTGACACCTAAACCTATGTTTTGTAAATGATATTAAATTTTAGATTGGTTTTAAGGCTAAAAGTGAAACATTTCATATAGTAAGAGAACTGCCATCTAGAATAACTAAAAATGCTAGTAGAATAGATAATTCACGAAAATAAAGCAAACATATACTAGTATGTGTTGGTACTTAGAAGTTAGTACAAGACAAATTATATGGTAAATGCAATACTAATGAACCAGGGGCTAGAATTACAATTTTCTTGTTTTACAATTTTTTCACAATTTAGGCAACTTGCTTCATTTGTATTTTTCATCCGCTCTGGACCTTGGCCCAAGACAATTACTAACAAAGTACACAAGTCCCACATAGAATTAAATATTAAATCATTAATGTCACGAAGTGCAAAATGGAATAAAATTTTCGAACATTGAATTATTGTAGCAAGACTTTCATCGTGTTGCCAATTATTAAGTTTCACGTTTTACAACATTAATATTGTTGAACTTGCCAATTATTAATTTTCACTTCTTACAACATTAATTTTGTTAAACTTTTGGCAGGTTATTTGTCTATTTATGATTTTTTTGGATAAATGATTCGGATCTTTGTTGCTAATTGGATTTGTTTATACATATTGCAAATGAGAGTTCTTCGGGCGACAACACATCTGCAAGATTCAATACTCAAAGTATTGGCTATCATATTGGCCATGCTAACCGATACGGCAAATACGGCACCCATAACGGTACTGTATCAACTGATATACATATATACAAGAAAAAGTTTACAAGATCATGTGTTTAAAATATAATATTAAATGATTAAGTATGTTAAATGTATTTTTTTAATTCTAATAGCCAAAAACAGGAAAATGTACAAAAAATAATTTACGTCATGACTATTATAAGTCACATTTTTAATATACATTCTTTCTTAGAGTAATTAACTATATTATTTGTAAATTTCAACGTCAAGTTTTATTAAGTCATATTTAGGAATAAAAAGAAAGAAAAAAAATCATATAAGAAAAAAAGCTAATTGTAGGCCACTATTTTATATTCATCCAATCTACCTTAAACTTGAGATCTTATCTATACATATATAGTCTCTATCACGAATAAAATAATATTATGGTACTTTACTTTTAAGAAAACATAAAGAAAAAATAAAGGAGATTAATTAAATGTATATAAGTTGATTAAAATATAGGTAAACCTTTTAATTCTATGCTCAAATAATATACGTTTGTATAACTATTTTTGTAAATAGTTTATGTATTTTACTTATATTTGATTTCCTAGCCCTTTTCCTTTCTCTTGTTTGGGTAATCACGTGATATAATGGTATGAACTTAGACAATATTAGATCAATTAAAATTTTATATGAAACAAAGTGAAATTGGTTTATTTTCTCTATTAATTCTTGTTTTGTGCTTACAAACCTATTTTATTAAACAAATTATAAGGTTTGATTAAATCTACTTCATTAAAAATTTAGAAGTACATATACTTAAATATACTCTAAGACTCAAATTTAATAAAGTTAAAATGCTTTGAAATGAGCATAACTCGTACGAATTTGAATAGATTGCTAGATTTAGTAACTATATTAATTATAAACAATCTATAATAATATATCTATATTTATATTTTAAATATCTTTTTAAATGACTTTTCAAGTTTCCATAATGATAGGGTGACAACTTAAAAAATCTTACCATATTAATTAAAGAACCAATGATTGTATGACATTTGCATTTTTGTGTTTTTAAAATTCAAAAATTTAATAAATATAGGTCAAGACTTTCAAGCTCAAACACGTCACAACCTATTGCTATAATATATAGTATAGAAGTATAGATGAATAAATTAAATTGCTTTGAAATGAGCATAATTCATAAGAATTTGAATAGATGGCTAGATTTAGTTACCATATTGATTGTAAACAATCTATAATGACATATTTGTATTTAGATTTTAGATATTTTCTTAAATGACTTTTCAAATTTCCATAATGATAGGGTAACAATTCAAAAAACCTTACCATAATAATTAAATAACCAATGATTTTATGACATTTGTATTTTTGTACTTTTAAAAATTTAAAAATTTAAGAAAAATAGATCAAGACTTTCAAACTCAAACACCTACTATAATATATAGTATAAATATTTATATTTATACTATATATATATATATGCAAATGTAGTGGGAGGTTCTTAGGCCTTTAAAAATCCAACTCTAAATTCTCAAAAAATCTAAAATACTAGGAAGCCACGTGGTACACCGATCTCCCTCAGCCAATCATGCTCCTCTCTCCATCTCTTATAAAAGAAAACAAAGAAATAAAATATAATAATTAACAAAAAAATCAATTGTAGAAAAAAATAAAAAGAGTTAAATATTGACAAGAAAACAAAAAAATATCTAAAAAGAAAAAAACTAATCTGTGGAAACAAAAAAAAAAAAAAACACTAAAGGAAATAAAATTCAATCAAATATAATTGCCGGCTGGCTCTCCCTCCCTCCCTCCCTCCCTTCTCTAAATAGAGAAGCAAAATTAACCCTAATAACAGCCAAATCTCCCAATCATTCTCTCCACCATGCCCCTCTCTGCTGCTGCTTTCTGCACCATGCCCCTCTGGACTGCAAGCATTCTCTTCGATCCCCACATCTCTCGGTTAAAACTCCATACCAATGTTTTTTCTCTTTTGTTTATTTTATTGGAGATTGATTGTGTTTAATGCATATCAGTGAGTAATGCTCTAGAAAATGTCACCTCCAAACTCTAAATCATAATAAAACTCCATATCAGTGTTCTTCTCTTCCATAGACTCTAGAATTTTTCTGTGTTATTTACTTGTATCAGTGTATATATTCATGTTTTATAGGCGTAGGTTGACATAAAGTATGAGAATTCCTTACACGGCCAATTCGGCCACTTCCTACGTCACGTCGTTGCCACTGCCGTCGCGTCTTTGTCGAGGACTTCTTAGACAGCTACGTTTGGGGTTTTGAGATCCATGTCCTGTGTGGGGTATTGTCCCTCTCCATTTTATAAGAGATTCGAGTTTTATTGCTTCGGCCATAACTGAGATCTTTGCGAAGAGTGAGAGGGCACCAATCTCTCATTGCTTCTCTCTCTTTTACCCCCCCCCCCCCCCCCCCCCCCCTTTTTCTTTGTTTTTCTGTTTTGGGTACAAAAAATTTAAGCAGAGGCATTACATATGGGGCCAAGGCAAGGCGCATATGGAATGTCTCCCACCGCATGGCTATGTACAGTCGAACCCGAAACGCATGTTAAAGCCACCCGATACTCTACTGTTGAACCCAACATACAGTGGTCTCTCTCTTCACCACAAAGACTTTTCAATAGATGGGTTTCTAGAACCGAAGGAGCAAGGTAACAGCGAAAGGTTTTGTGTAGTAAGACCTGAGTTTGTTAAATTCCTTTTGAATTAAATCAAGAATAGTTGGTTGTGCTCATAAAATATAAAGGACGAAGTTGTTTTTACCACTGCAGAAAAATAGATGAAAAGTAAAGAGAAGTGGGAGGATTGCTGCACAATTGTTCATTTAGAATTTTTTATTGAATAGGGCAATCCATGCACGAAAGTTCATATTAAAGACACAACTAAACTCTTTACTAGATAATTTTAGCTAGATGGTAAAAAAAACACAATCAAGTGTTAAGCACCAGCAAATTAATTGCTTTACTACCAACTAATTTATTTTTAGAAGTTATTTTTAGGCAAACAAAATGCAGCCTAAGCTCTAGAGAGAGGAGATGAATTGTGAGTGGGGAATTGTGATAGAGAGAGAGGATGCGAGTGGTCAGTTAGAGAGAGAGATGAGATGAATTGTGCAATAGATTAAAACTTTTGCTATAGATTAAAGTTTCAACCATTCTAATAATTCTCCTCCTTTTGAAGGGGGCTTTTTTTTTTTTTTTTTTTTCAAGCAAGTACTTTAACGGTTCTTTGTACGAACAAATTAATGTATCATTTTCACGTTTGTACGGTGCGTCCAACACTCAGTATTAGTAGCCGAGTGAAGTTGCTCTCACACAATGACAAATATTGGTTAGGATCCTTATTCTCTTATTGTTCTGTTTATCATATCAAGACTAGAATTCTAGCATAAAATACTTATTTACTTAGTTCTATATCTTTAATCAAACAGGAGCATAAAAAAAGAAAAAAGAAAAAACGGAGGATGAGTGGTCGACGAGAGAGAGTGTTTATTGCAATGTAAGGTTACAGGTTTCTCTCTCTCTCTCTCTCTCTCTCTCTCTCTCTCTCTCATTGTTCTTATTATGAGCTGTTTTGGTTGCTAAGAAATAGAAAATGAGAAATCTATATTCATGAATTTAATTTTGTTTGTCACCATATCCATCGAGTAATATTAAATATTCATTTTATTTGTTTTTATAAAATCTTAATCATAAATATGATGAGGATAAATAACTAAGTTTACTTGCATTTGATGCCATCAACCTTGCAGGCCTCTGGTGAAAGGGGTGGTTTTGGTCATAGAGCTGGTGTGGTCAGGTCTTCTTTGCGAAGCTGCTTTATTCATATTTTAAAAGTTTGACTGCTAATGATTCAATATACTAAGTTTTATTGTTTTTTTTATAGTTTGGTTAATTGTAATTGGAAAAAGAAGAAGGAGAAGGAAAACCGACATTTCTACATTTTCTGTAGGAATTCTTTTTATGTAAGTGAGCAATGCAAGGCATTGCCAAAATGTACATGATTCTCACTTCAACATGTAGTTCTCTTATTCATGCGTTTTCATTAGGTCATATAAATATACATAATTAACTTCAATATGATTGTGGTAATTGCAAGATTGTGGGTGTAAATTTTCTTAGTTCCTAATTCTGTGCTCCAGAAAAATATGAAGTGGAATATGCTTTACCATGGAAAATGCATCTACCTTAGTGGGCTGTGACCAATAACTTTTTCAAAAAGTCTAAATTGGAAATGTTAGTCATAAGATATTGAGTTTTGAAACTTTATTGATAGAAAAAAAAATCATCTACGATTAACAAAAAGAGAAATAAAAAGAAAAAAAAGCAACCAAATTAAACTCCTAAATCATGTATATAAGGATCGATCAAAAGAGAAAATATATCAACACATCCCCAATTCCAATTCCATACTTCATCTTTAAGTTCTTAAATATCTTGCTAATCATTAAGATCGTGTGATTCCTAAATTCTCTCTCTAATAAACATACTATTCATATTTCAAACTGTACATCATTTGTTTTTCTCTTCCAAATTTCATAAACTTACAGTACTTGAGTCCATTCCAATTACGTAATAGCTTCCCATGTTATATTCAACTCCTCTATAAAAAAATGCATTCTTTTAATTTCTATGCCAATTTATAATCTCAATTTTGCACTCTTTTTTCTTTATATGCCACCTTATAATAATAATTAGTTCGAGTTATTGCATTAAGTATATATAATTCAGCATATTATATACAAAATCTCTCTAAATTTATATTATGACCATAAAATTTTCAAATCCCGTACATCACACGAGTCAACACTAGTATATATATTTGTTTTCTTAGCACTTATAAATTAGTGTGCATCCATATCGGAGACTAGAAATCCTGGTACATATCAGATGATGTATCATTCTTTTTTTAAAACCAGGCCTATGCAAGTATGGGTATAGTCACAGTACACAACAATTTTTAAAAGATCACGAGGACGGGAACTCGACGATAATATGGCAAACATGTATTTGTATATATTTTAATTATTGGTATATAAATGTAACAGGCATTCACAAACCTACCAAAAATATGGAAAACACTATTTAATTCATAATTTATACGTCATTTAACATAAAAAAAAAAAAAAATGAAACCAAGCTTACCATTTAATAGGTATAAATTCACATTTTTTTTTGTTTTACTATTGAATCTCTAGTTATTTTCTCTAAACTTATATTGTGTTATATGTATATCTAAGCAATGGACACCTGTGACTCTCCAGTATCTAAAGTATGTCTAGTTCTAAAAAATTAAAAAAATTATAGGACACATTTAGAATCGTGTCAAAAACATGTCAGGAAGAATCCAATGAGTATCTATGGCTAACACAGAGACAACACATTCTTAGAAATATTGATGCTTCGTAGCTTGCTACTTTAAAGCTCAAAGTTAATGAATTATAGTAATAAATTCTTGAGCTATCATTCGGTTGAAAGAACCTAAATACGTCTAAGTATTAATTTTTAGCTTTTATATATCAGTTTAAATTCGGTTAATAAGGTTATAGCGAGTGGCAGATCATGCATGCTGTCTTGTTTTTCATAGTGAAACAAGGTATGTATTACATGTATAACGGCGGGTTGCACACATTGTTGACTATTGGCATTGTTTCACTTGAGGGTGGTAAATGGGTGAGTTTGAGCATATTTGAATTGAGTATTTATGGGCTATGGGTTAAAATTAGTTAGCCCAATTATGTTCAATTAATAAACAGATTAAATTTCAGTAGTTGGATAGAGATTGAACCTGTTAACTCAAAAGCAACCTGCTTCTAATATATTAATTTTTTTCTATGTTAGATGAGATTTTTTTCTCCTCTTTTTTAAGATTTATTTTTAATCTTGGACACCATGAGCCCACTAGGTAATTCAAGAGATCTATTTTTTGAGTTGCCCCCCCCCCCCCCCCTCTTTAAGACTTTTAATTTTTTAACTTGAACACAATGAGCACACTAAATTACTTACAAGATCTAACCAGGGTTAACCCATTTGTGACCCGACTGTCCCGACTAATTTTTCTTAAATCAAGATTTATTTTCACCGTGTGTTAAATAAATATAGTGTACGGAAAATACTATTCTCACCAAATACTTGTATAGAAAATTTACTCAGAATGACGAATTTGTATGACATGGCAACCTCTGTGGCAAACAGAAATGCCCTTTATCTTTTCCCTTCCAGTTGCCTTCTCTTCCGTTTAGCCGACTGCACCATTGCACCGCCGCAATAGATTAGCAATTGGTGTGATTCCGTCAGCCAACGTTATCACCCAAATATTCTACCACCAAAATAAGAAAAATGCTAGCATCGATCGGCGACCGTTGCTCAAAAATTTTACCTCCAAAATAAGAAAAACACTAGCATCAGCGGGCAACTGTTGCATAGCCACGGCTAATGTTAGCAACTCTCTCAAAATAAAGCACCCCTCATAGGTTTGTACCAGTGCCTTCTGTTTTTTTTTTCTTTCTAACCTGGACATTTTTCTCACCGTTGTTCGCACTTTGTATTGCAAATCACAATTGGGATTTACCAGTGTCTAGTGGTGAATCGGCTTGGAAATTTTTTGTTTTTTTAACAGTGTTTAGATCTCAAGTAGAGCAGATCAAAAAGCCAACATGATTATGAATACTAGAAGCTTGGGATTTCAAGAGTGTTTTGATACATTTGCTGGTTGTACACCACATTTAATTGGTGTTTCGATATGCAAATATATATACATATATATATATATATATATAAGTATTATATATAGTGCCATTATTGATTCATTTATAAATAAATAAAATTAATTCTGTTTTTTACTTTTTCTATTTAGTGCCCATTGGCCACCCATCTCCAACCCACTTAGAGTAACATATTGGACACCCATTTTCAACCCACTCTAACTCGTTTCCAAACAAGTGCACATATAATTACCCAATTACAACCCATTTAGATATTTGGGTAGGTTTGGACAGTTTCTAGGTGGGCAAATTTGGGCGAGTCCATGAATTTCGGGTTGAAATTGCCACTCACCTATTGTTATGATTGGTTTGGAAAAGTTGTTTGAATTTAGTGTATTGGACGATGTTAGAACCCCATGGCCTAACTCAATCCGTAACCCTAAAAATCGACATACAAGATAGTTACCCCAAAGCTTATATGGAGGAAATGACTCACACCCTCTCTCACACAAAGATGTAAAGCAAAAGAGTGAACCAAGAGGTCTCATTCCTTTCAAAACCCAACTCTGATACTATGTTAAAACTCAAGGGTCTATCCCCAGGATTGGCTTGAGGCCATTTGAGGCCTAAAACAAAATTGTAAATGAGCTTTTTTTTACATTTTTTAGACGAGGCTTCTTTCGAATTTAACTAGTATATTGATTTTAAGTTTTTTTTAATTGTTTTGTTTTCTTATCTAGATGGGCATTTTTATTTAAAAAATTATATAAACTATATAAGATATTAACAGCATGTAAGGTTTAAAGTTTGGAGTCTTCAAAAAGTTTTTATTTTTTAAATATATGTATTATTTCTTAAATCAATATTTTTTGTGAAGTCAAATAGTGTATTTGCTTTTTGACCTTCTTTTTTTAACGAGTCTTTTTTCCTCATATGGATTAGGGTCTTTTTTCTCATATGATTTGGAGCTTTTTTAAAGAATATGTAAAAACTATAGAGAGCTTTGCTATAACATGTAAGTTTTAAAATTTTGGGGCCTTAAAAAAAGTTTTAGTTGTACAATTTATTTATTTTGTGTTAAATCTTTTTTTTTTCTTCACAAGTTCACTAGTACAGTTGATAATGGTCTATTTTCTAACAGGCTTTTTTAAATCGATAAATGATTTTTATTATAGCATGTGAGGCTTTAAAAAATTTGAGGCCAAGAGGCTAAATGAAGGTGATGGCCGTCGTATCCAAACCCTGATACCATGTGAAAATTCATGGGCCTAACTCAATTCTGATAATTAGTTACAAAGGAGAAGATTGCCCAATAGCCTATATAGAAGTGATGGCATTTGTATTTAGGAAATATGAGACTTCATTCATACTGTAAGTACCCCATTTTTGCCCGCTCGGCAATCTCTGACTCGACCAGACTCAGTTTTCAAACATCACAACACATGCAAGCTTAAGACGAGCCTTTCAAACTCCAATCCAGTCAACTAGTCGCTTCCCGGGCTCACAAAGCCCAATGAAGCTATAAACATCATTCCAGGCAGCTTGTCGGGGCCAGCCGGTCTCAAAAACCAACGTCATCCAAATAACTTTTCGAGATTGGGCGATCTTGGGGACCAACACCTTATCAAATTTAAGACAGTTCACTTCTAGCACCTGCTAGCCCGCTAATATAGAATGTCCGTCATTCGGTAGTTCTCCGAGACCAAGCGCTCTCGAAAACCATTACCACTCTCACAGGTAGCTTTCTGGGACCAAGCATTCTCAAGAACCAACACCACCTTACAGGTAGCTCTCTGATTTAGGGACCAACACCGTATAGGTAGTTTTTCGAGTCCGGGAGGTCTCGGGAACCAACACCTAGGTCAACACTAGCACCTACTAGCCCGACTCGGTGAAAAATGACCAAACTTGCCCCTAGGCCTCCAGGCACATTTTGAGAAAGTTCAAAATCCCTCAAAGCGATAAGTCCACCCTTCCAAAATGGTTCTAGACCCTTAGGCGTCCTCCGCACGCCATTCGGTCCAATTTCGATCCCATTCCGACTAACTCTGGTCAAAATGACCATTTTACCCCTGAACGCCTTAGCACTGCACAAACCCCACCGAACGATAAAAGATTCTCCCGAAACTATCCCCGAACGATGGCACGCTTAATATAACACTCCAAGCCATTCCTGACTATTTCCAACCAAATTTGGTCAAAATGACCATTTTGCCCCTGGCAATCCAAACGCACCCCAAAACAACATTGGTCCTAAGATATTGAACGGCGGGTCTTGTCACACACGCCTGTTTAACCTAAGAAGGACCTTACGACGTTAAACACCCATGACTTGATAAAAGTTTCTCGGAACGTCTTGCAGACGCTCCGCCAAAATTGTCTTTTTTCCCGATTCCCTGGTTATAACGCGCCGTCAAATGATTTGAGAAATGTGCAAACCAGAGAATTCCCGAAAGCTCGTTCATAGATTTTTCCATCGATACGGCTCAATCGGAGAGATCGCTTCCCAAAGCTCCTCATCGCGTGGCCTAAAAACTACTACTTTCGGCAACCCCTGGAGCGTCTCACAGACACTCCGCCAAGGTTGATTTTTTCTCCAATTCCATGATTAAAATGCACTGTCCCAGAGAACTTTCCATCAGTACGGTCCGATCAGAAAGGTCACTTCCCGAAGACCCCCATCATGCGACACAAATACAATTACTTTCGAAACCCCACGGAGCGTATCACAGACGCTTCGCAAAGATGTAATTTTATGCATATTTTCTAAGACAATATCTCACACTTCTGAACACCATTTGAACTTTGCGAAAACATGAAAGTTCATGAGAAACCCTAGGAGAACACCGTGGATGCAATTGATTCCTCTGGTACCTTCTCGGTTAGCTCAATTATTGAGGCAAAGTTTAAACGAACACTCCCGGTGACAGAGTGTATGCTACATACGCTCAGATTTTGATCAAGTCGACCAAAGTTCGATCAACTATCAGGATTTAGCCTGTATATTGGGTGCCACGTGACATTCTGGCAATAGAACAGTAGTGGCGTATGTGCTACATGCGCCAGGGTAAATTTTGAGCAGGCACATGTAGCACATGTGCCAGGCCTCTCCCAGGTTGCCTATAAATACAGGCCTTCCCCTTTGCATATTCCAAAATCGAAAATTGATGTGAAGCCCTGCGAAAACTCTTCCAGAACCTTGAATTTCTATATACATCTCACTTATCCAATACTTAGTCTAGATTCCACCTCCCCCTAACCCATTCACTTCACCTATATAGCCCTATACACCATTAAACTCCTCCTTCTAGTCCCTCAAGCCAACTTGAAGCCGTCCAAGTTCAAGTCAAGGCATCCATAGAAGATTATAAGTGTATTGAAGGCAAAATATTGTATTTTTTTTACATTTTTGTATTCTCCCACTCTTCTCTTCTCCCTCCTAGCCTACTTAGGCTATTCTTTATTTTAATCTCCACCTTCAACTCTCCTTTCTTATATGCTTAAAGCTAAGAGGGCTCTTAGTTCATGCCTAGAGCAAAGCTAGTGGGAGCCACCGTATAGGGGGACCTCTCACTAGCCTTGTTTAAGATGGTATGGCCTAGGAGCCCCTTGATTATGTGGTGTAGCCTAAAGTCTTATATGTATTTATGACCCCCTTGCATTTTGCTATCTTGAACATCTCTTGTGTACTTGGCTTTATTTTCATGTTTATAGCCATGTTCTACAACGCTTGCATTATTCTTCTTTCCATGCCATCTTCAAGCTCCATACTCCTTTCAAAGGGTTCTAAGAGTTGGTCCCTTGAAGTTTAGGATGAAACCTTAGAAAATCCCTCCTATTAACCCCTAACTCTCACTTTGCATCATTACATTCCAACTTGCATGAAAATGGTTTTTCAAAATCTCTAATTCCCAATGTTTTTATTCTTTCAAGTTTAGTGGTTGAAATGGCCCATGGAACCCTCTCTTGAGTGGTCTTCCTTTTACATTGGCTATAGGAACCCTACCTTGTTAGAGTGGTTTTCTCTAAAAATGGTTTTCAAATATCTATTCTCTCCATCTTTGCATTAAAAATTGTTTTCCAAAAGTTGTTATCATTATGATGACTCTTGAAGTCCTCACTCTTGCCCAGATAAAGGTTATAATGGCCCTAAGAAACCTTCTTTGGAATGGTTTTCAAGCACTAACCATATAAACTATATTCTTGACTAGAGTCAAATTTTCATAGAAATGGTGTTCAAAAGGGTTGTCTACCAAAGTCTTTTACATAACATGATATGTTTTCTAAAACTCTTTTCAAAAATGCATACAACCACTTTCCAAAACCACCTTCTAATCCAACTCTAGGTCAACTTGACCCTAGTTGTCCAACCTTAAGTTAACTTGACCCTAGTTGTCTAATCCTAGGTTAACTTGATCCTAGTTGTCTAACCCTAGGTTAACTTAACCCTAGTTGTCCAATCCTAGGTTAACTTGACCTTAGTTGTCCAATCCTAGGTTAACTTGACCCTAGTTATCTAACCCTAGGCTAACTAAACCCTAGTTGTCTAACTCTAGGTTAACTTGACCTTAGTTATCAAACCCTAGGTTAACTTGACCCTAGTTGTCCAACTCTAAGTTAACTTGACCCTAGTTATCCAACCCTAGGTTAACTTAACCCTAGGTCACTCTAACACTAGGTTAACCTAACCCAAGTTAGTAAACCTTAGGTCTCCCATAACCTTAGGTCAACCAAACCTAGGTTAGTATACTTCAAACGTTCCAACTCATGGACTCCTTTTAAATGATCTTTCTATTTAAAGCTATTCTTATAACCCCTTTTTTCAAAAACCTCATACTCCCTTAGGATTTCAAAAACCAACTCCATAACCTTTCCAATTACTCCTACCCTCCATCCTTAAAAATGTTTTCAAAAGCTCACAATCCTAAGGTGTTCCTACCCCTTTCTATGGTTAGAGATTCCAAAGGAAAGTGATACATTAAGAACAACCCCCAAGGTTGACCATATTAGAATTCCAAAATCTTTGGTGTTTTCAAAAATCACTTTCAAAAACTTTTTAAAGACCAATTTACTACAACATTCCAAAATCATACCTCTAAGATTTTCAAAATAAGATTTCAAAACTCTCTTGAGTTATTTCAAAAGCACTTCCAAAACTCCCTTGAGTTTTTCTAGATACATCTCAAAACATTTCAAAACCCCTTTTTCAAAAAGTCTCAAAGTTCTACTTCAAAACACTCCAACATCTGATTCTAAATCAAAATTCTCAAGTTCTCTTTTTTAAAAGACCTCAGAGTGTCTTCAAACTTTCCCAAGACCTCAATGTGTCTTCAAAACATTCTAAAGGCCTTAATGGCCTATTTTCCATAGGGCTCTTGCCGAACTACGATGACCTGATTCTCGCCAAATGAGATATGAAGGCAACCTAAAATGGTGCGGTCATAACTTCTACTTCAACTCCAATCCCCTTTTCAAAAACTCTAATCAATTCAAAGTTTCTGTTTCAAACTCCTTCAAAACTTCCATGCTTTCAAACTTCTTCCAAAACTTGCATCACGCATCTTTCATCCAAAAAGTGATGACTAAATCTCGTTTTCAAAATTTTAAAGTGGATATTAAGTAGATAATAGTAACCGGTTATTCTAATAAGTGAACAAAGGGTGATTAGACATGAAAGTACCGAAAGGGCGGGGTACGGTGATGATCTTAGGATATCTTCCCTACACGTAACCAACCCTCGGACCATAGATTTCTGTTTTCAAAAAACCAAAATGGAGTTATTTTCAAAAAGGGCTTAAAATTTTTTAAAGATTGTCAAACAACCTATTTTCTTAAAAACCCTCTCAGGAGAAAGTTTTTCAAAACCTTTTTAAAAAACCCTAAGTTTAATCTTCGGATTAATACTTAGTTTTAATTGACCTAACTCACCTTAATTAAGTTAGGTGGCGACTCCTATCCTTCTAAAAAGCCCTTAACCAAATCAATTATCAATTCAAACCTAGTCGCACTCGTCCTTATAGGAGGATGAGTTCTAATGACAGAGTTCCGTGCTTTTGTCTCCGAGCCGAAAGGACTTGGACCCAAAAATTGGGGCGCGACACACACCTTCCATCACGTGAAATGTGGTGATGTGAAGCAAGAGAGTAAGCCAAGAGATTCTCAGCAATGTGGGACTTCGCTAACAGACAATATGATTGCTGGAAAATGTTGAGCAAGCTAGTATAAGTGTGAGAAGCATTTCAAGTCATGCAATACTTTTTTGTGCATGCTGTTGTAATCTACCTTCCGATTGAATCCAATGTGATTGAACACTTTGCAAATTGAGTAATTATATACATAAACCAATTTTTCAATTCATTTTTTCACCCACAGAACAAAACGCACATTAATCAAACTATTTTCTCACCCACAAAACCCACATTAATGAACTCCATCATTTATTCAGTTTATCTATGAAACCCTCTATTTTCAACTACATAATTTCAAATTTGAAAGGAAAAGGGGAGCATGTGAAATGTTAGAAATTGGCTTGGAAGTGCAACCTATGAAACCTTAGAATTTGAGAAGCATGAACACTTCTAAAAATACATCGTGTCCATGTCATACACCGTGTTGGACATGCTACTTATCGGACGCTCATGAACACGTATCAGACACACGTATATATTTTTTTATTTTATTAGTTCTTTAGAACCGGGTTCTTCGGGGACATGCTTATCCGATATCTATGTCCATTAATTAGACTCACATGGAACACAATATAAGTTTGACGAAAATAACTTGGGATTCACTAATAAAATAAAAACAATGTGATTGTACGCATTATTTGACTTTCAAACTATGGAATACATATTTTTCAATTTTCATTTGTGCTATATATTATTATTTTTTATTATTTTTTGTAAAATATTTATATAGATGACATATAAAAAATATGTAAAATATATAATTTTACCGTTTCATAATGGTGTCATACCTTGCATTTTGAAATTACTGTGCATTTCCCAATCCATGCACGTTGCTCCCCTGCTTCCACTAGCCATATTACCTACCGATGATGCTGCCGTAAGATTCTGAGTACAGTTCCTAGTTATATGTCCTAGCTATCCACACTGACAGCATTTGTCAAACTACAGCACCAGACAATCTATAACAATATGCCCCTTAACCCCACATTAATAACAAACGATTCCTCGGTGCTACTCCCCCAATCTCGAACTAGTAGACCTAACTGGTGGTCTCCATGCTCCTCGGGCCCTAGAACTTCCTATGCTTCTTGTATTACTAAACCGTGCACTGCTCGATAGAGTATTAAATTGTACTCGTCTTTGTTCCACAATTGGAGCAGATTTTGAAGGCCTCTATCGAGATGTTCTAGCTTCAGAATCAAACCTCCCCTTCTTGAACTGTTCATGTCTGCTCGAATATGCTTTCACATCCTGCTCCACAATTTTAGATTTGTTTACTAGTTCCAGATACCTTATGAGTTCAAATGGAGCTACTCGAGACCAAATATGCAAATCTAGGCCCTGTTTGAACTACCGACATTTTGCATCCTCAGTGCGTACTAAGTCGGGTGCAAATTTAGACAAAGCTGTAAAGTGCTCTTCATATTCTACTACTGACATTCTCTCTTTTTTAAATGTGATGAACTCCTACTCTTTTTGATAACAATAGATAAGCGAAAAGTATTTCTCATTAAAGATCCCCATAAACTGTTGCCATGTGATCGGTCCTCTTTGGGTTGAGCAGTCATCATACGCCTTATAGCTTTCCACTAATTCCGCGTCTCACCTTTAACATAAAAGTAGCCAAGCATAATCTTTGTTCATCAGTTACTCCCATCACCTTAAAAATAGCCTCTAACTTTTTGAGACATTCCTTGGCCACTAGTGGATCAGTAGTCCCCATAAATTCTGGCAGATTCAGCTTTATGAACTGTTCATACAAAGTAGTAATCCTTTGTGTCGGTCTTGCCATATAAGATTCCATAAATTGTGCCATAAGATTAGCAAGTCTGTCAGTGGCATCGGGGACACGTGGTTCCCGAGCTCTTTGCTCTGCACCTCTAATTGAAGCTGATGACTCTTTTCCAAGCTCTTGCTATGCCATTCTTTCTGTACCAAATCAGAATAAGTACACCATATATATAGTTAACACACTTCTTAACGACCTAACAAACACCGACAATAACTTACGGTTCACTATACTCTAGACACCAACTCCATACCATAGCTTTAGTATCTAACTAGGCCATGAAACACAGTTCTGGTACAAACCATAGCTCTGATACCAAGCTGTTACACCCCCAACCTAATTAGACATCATTAATGTTACATTAGGCATTGCGTGATTGCATAGGCCACTATGCCTACAAACGACACCTTACCATACACCAAACAATAAGATGTAAATTGACTAAACAGACATATACAAGAATTATGCATCCATGCCGTACTATATAGTAAAAGTAAACCATAGGTTATTTACAGAGTCGTGATATAAAGCATTATATAAAACCAAGCCCTAATGTCTCATACAAAACACGACAAGAAATAGAAGTAAAGCAGCAAAAGCTCGCCCCCAAGACTTGACACCAACATGGACACCAACGCGGCGATGACCAAGACTACAGTGAACCGAACTATATCTTTATCTCACCTGTCAAAAAGGTCTGTGTGGGCATGAGCTAAAAGTCATCGTGCTAAAGAATGAGCACATTCATGTATAAATGATCAATGTTTGTATATATCATGAATACCTCAATGCAATGAATGTATCACCCACATGTGTGTGCAAGTTTAGATAACGTTGGCCTAATGAGTGTGACTCGTTATCAAGGATGCCCGACATTGACACCCTTTTAAATCAACCCCGCATCGGTTAATCTTTAGGTTAGCCCCACATCGACAAAACCTTCCTCCATGAAATGCATTGTCATATGATATGAATGGTATGTAATGTCATCTCATATATAACCTCATCAATATTACACGTTACGGATAATCATCAAGCAATTCATTATAAACAAGACTATTTATTTTTTCACAATCAATACCAACATCCATAACAATACAAACAATATATTCACTTCTATATGAATAAGATTATCTCAATTCTCACCAATCACCATATACACACACCACGACAAAGATTACTCTTTGGATGTCGTTGAAGATTCTTGACTTCCTTTAACTCCTATCACCACAACCATGCTAGTTTAGGAACCTTAATGCATAATTCCGCTATAATACTTGAACATAATGCATACACCCCCAAACAAGTCATAGAATTGATATGATGTATTAGAAATGTCATATGATAACCTCAATTAAGCTTCTAATGTAATATTGTTGACTCAAGGTTGGTCTCCATGATAATTTTGATGATAACTAAACCTTGTGTTATTTTACTAATACATTTACTTAGTGTGTAAATTAATAAAGTTTATAATTTAGACTTAAAATTCAACCTTAAGTCTAATATATGTCAAATTGAATGCACAACAAGCTCAGGATCAAGTAATGAACTCTAAGAGCTATGCAATGAACCAAACAGAGCATTGACACCTATTTCTACTTCAAATAAATGTTTTGCATTTGAAGTGATTGAAAGTGTTCAAATAAGGCTTTCATCAAGTATGCATAGACTCAATGAAGTTGTATTGCACTCAAAGGGATTGAAGCCTTTATAAGAGTGTGCAAAGGTCAGTTAAAGATGATTTGATTATGAAGAGATTGAAAAAGTTCAAAAGAAGACTTTGGTAAGTGTGCAAAAGGTCGATTTAAGATAATGTGATTGGAAGTTGCTTGAGAAGAAGACTCATTTTGATTGCCTGATCTCTACATGGAATCCAAGTGAAGAATTCTTCTGAGATACAAAGAATCAATGAAGACAATATGTATGAAGAGATTTCATCAAGCTTACAAAAAGTCTCATTAAGGTGATTCCAGAGAAGAAAGAAGATGTCACGCCCCATAACCCGGTCTATACGGATTTAGAGTACATGACCGACCAATAGCAAGGCTACTTGAGGCCACATTACATAAACTGGTTGATCACCTGTGCATAATCATTTAAAATGATGCATAACTGCAGAAAATATAATTTTTGATAGCTTGAAAACATAATCTGTGTCATACATGGTAGAGCTGTTCCTAATCCCAAACATAACATATATAAGGACCAAATCAAGGTCCACTAAAGTTATAGCATTATATCATTACAATACATTGGGTACAACCCTCAAACATTACACAAATCATAGGCCCGTGGGCCGTAGCTCAAAATCCACATATGGCCTCGCTCTAGGGTCTCTCGGATTGGCTTCTTGAAAATCATTCGAAAAAACGTAAGCTAATGCTTAGTGAATAACAATGATGCATGAGCGTGAAAATATTATGGACTATCAGTTATATCTAATGTATAAAACAATAGGTAAACATTTATGTATATAGAGCATGAACTTAAAATGTGTAAGTATAGGCTTGAAATCATAGATAACATAAGCATCATATTGAAGCATTCTATCGCTTTAAAACATGGTATCATAAAAGAGAGATGCGACGTATCTTTGCTTGTAATAAAGCATAACATAACTTGTTATAAACATTTGAACATATCATCGTTCTCGTTCTAAAATATAAGTGTGCTACAACTCGACATCAAAGCTATGCTCCACATCAGTAATCTTCAAGGTCACAAATAGGGCTCTTTAGGCCGTGGGACGTCTCCCGGACATTGCGATAGTTTATTTCACATCCCCTATCGTAGGACCATCATTGCTAGTTTAGGATCTTGCCACGAAAGACCTCGAGTTGGCACCATACATTGAAAAAGGTCTTGCATCTTTTTCTTATAAGCATTTTACTCCATGAGTTTCAATTCATAACACAATATAACTTGCATGCCTTTAAAAGTATGACATCTATAATTGAATATAACATTGATGCATTGAAAACATAAATAAAACAACGTATGATATGGTTTTAAACTTAAAACAGTTGGAAAGTAGTAGAATTACTCATGACATAATGTTACTCACCTCTCTCCGATTGAATGGGCGATAAACAAGGTGTTCCTACACAAAATGCACGTAGAAGTAAAGGGACATCAATACAAGACTCTAAGGCAAAGCAATAACACATAAGTCGAGACTAAGCACACAAACCCCTCGACCTTGACTCAACAAAGCCCCGATGTAAAATAAGAACATAAGGTTGAGGTTTGAACATGAAAGCCGGAACGTCGACTTCTTCATCGAGTCCCAACTACCTCTCAAAGATGAGTTCACACCCAAGGCTAGTTCCATTTGAAAATAGACTTAAAGGCCTTTATGTTGATAGGTCATGGGCCAAAAACACGTTTCGGGTGAAGAAGTTATGCCTCACGAAAGGTGGATTAAAGATTTTGGAAAACAATGTTGTTGGCATAGATTTTAGGTCAACTTCAAACTTCCATAACTCTCAATCTATAATAAATTAGATAACAAACTTTATATGGGTACAAAGATCTATGAGTCTACTTTCTAATGCTTCAAACGGTGCATCAATCCGAGTTTTCTAGAGAAAGTTATGCCCATTTTACTAAACAGTGTCGAAACCAGTAGACCATTCCAATGCCCAACTGGGCCGTTGGAACGCTAGGCCAAAATACCCAGCCGTTAGAACGCCCAAAATGGTCGTTCCAACGATAGGCAAAATGGAAAAACATCTTCTCTGACCGTTCCAACGCCCGGAAGGGTCGTTGGAACGCTAGGCAAAAATGAAAAACATATTCTCCGACCGTTCCAACGCTCGGAATGGCCGTTGGAACGCTAGGCAAAATGGAAAAACTCCCTCTTCAGACCGTTCCAACGCCCGGAAGGGCCGTTGGAACGCTAGGCCAAAATACCCAGCTGTTGGAACGCCCAAAATGGTCGTTCCAACGATAGGCAAAATGGAAAAATCTGCATTTGGGTCGTTCGAACGGCCTTGTTGGGCGTTCGAACGACCCCGCCTGCGCAATAACAATTTTTCAACCCAAAACTCACCCAAAATCCCTCCAACCACAACCAAACCTTCTCAATACTCTTAGAGCTCAAAGATTAGCTCACAAGGATGGCAATAACTCAAAATGAGGGAGAAAGAACAATCAAAACAAAGGGATCTAAAGAAGAAATCAAAACCCTAACATTTGATATATTTGGGGATTTTTCAAACCACCACTCCTAATCTTCAACAATGAACTTCAAGCTTTCAAAATCATGTAAATGGGACCTAAGGAATCCCCCAAACTCAAAGACAACACTCCTAGATGCATATATACAAATACCCAACAAAATTATACAAGATAGATACATATACATATATAATTGTAAAGAGAGAAATGGAGCCTTACCTTCTTCAAGCTTGGTAAAGTCTTCAATGGCTTCAATCTCTTCCTCCAAGCCCTTCTTCCCTCCCCTTTCCTTCTTCTTCTTCTTCTTCTTCTTCTCGGCAGGTGGGTGTGTGTGTGTTTTGTGTGTGTGTGTATTGTGTTATGAGAAGACACACATGGGAAATAATCCCATGTGTCTCACACTTCCAACACAAGCTACAACATAAGCCCTTATTGGTCAACTTTGACCCAAAAGAAGAAATAATTAACATTAAATATTGCATAAACTAGAAATTCTCATTAATATAATTAAACAGAGGTTTGGGATATCACAGAAGAATTGCTCGCAAGGAGAAGAAATTGACAATGAAAGTAATACTTCGGCAATGAAAGCAATAGCTCGGCAACGAAAGAAAGAGCTCGGCAATGAAAGAGAAAGATCGGCAAAAGAACTCAGTATTGATAGAGTGAAGCCCTAACAGTTTGGAAATCAAGTGATTGATTCAATCCAAGTTGAATAGAAGTTAACTTTGATAAGTTAAAAGAGTTTTGATTGATCATCATACCCCAAAGAGAAGACTCCTTGAAGATCTTATAATATGGCTGAAGATGAACTTGGTCATTAAGAGACAGAATGAAGATTTCTGGGCAATGAGCCAACTCATTGAAATGAAGACAGAAGCAAAAACATGAAGACAGAATAAGCAATGAGCCGACTCATAGAGATGAAGAGTCGACTCATGAAGACATAAGCAAAAGCTTGAAAATCAAATATCAATGAGCCGACCCTTGAATATAAAGAATCGACTCATGAAGACTAAAGCAAGATTTCTGTGCAATAATCCGATTTATAAAAATGAAGAGCTGACTCATGAAGACAAAAGCAAAATGACTTGAAGACAAAATGATCAATGAGCGAACTCATTGAAATAAAGAGTCAACCCTTGGAGACAGTGGACAACATTTGAAAAATGCAGACCAGAAGAGTCGACCTATGAAGTCTAACCCCTGGGATATAACGGATAGTTTTTCTAACGTTATAACGAACTGGAAGTGCATTAAATGAACCCCAATAACCTCCAATGGATGAAATCATTACAGGGGTTTATATACAAGCTTCCAACTGCATTTATACAAAGAGAGACACAAGAAACAATCATCCACTGACTGATCGAACTAAATATTCTGAACATTCTCTTTGTCTTCACTGTGTTAGCTTTGATTGTTTAATCCACTCTTGTTAGAGAGTTTGTACATCATTTATATAGCTTTATACACTTGTAAGTGAGAGTTTGAAAGTTCTCTTATGTAAGAAAAACTCTTATAAGTTTGAGTGGATCTTGGACAAAACCACTTGGTGGCTAAAAAACTCAAGAAGAAGTTTTTGTGTAAAGAGTGAGCTGAGCACTTGGTCAATCAACATTCATTTGTAATTAGAGATCACATAGTGAAGGAAGACTTTAGGGGGATCTTGAGGTGAGAACGTAGATCATGGTTTGTGGTTGAACCTCAGTAATTATTTGTGTTCTTTCTATTGCTCTGTTTTTCATTCCTACTTTAATTACATTGCAATATATATAGATTGATAAATTTTAGATTGATTAAATTAATTTTAATTGCTTTAAATCTTTAAAAAAATCCAATTCACCCCCTCTTGGGTTGCCTTTTGGGCTAACAACTACAATAGCTGAAAAGTACAAAAATCCACTAAGTTCTCTAATCAATCAAAACTGATACAGACCTCATAAAATGGACATAATTTTGTGATATTATACCAAAATATTTCAAAACTTGGAAAATATAAAATAGACATGTCATAGAGTATTCCTATCAAATTTTACATTTATTGAGCAAGTTTAAGTATTTATTTGGTATTTTATAAGACAAGGCAGTGCTGCAAAAACAAGAATCCAGCAGCATATGGTTTATTTTTTAGAGGTTCTTAATATAAGTAAACGACGTCAAAATGATCTGAATTTTGATAAATATTATCATCCACATATCTAATAGATTAAAAAAAAATTTCCTAATTTTTTGACTACTCTAACTTGGTCTAATGTTCTGTCAAACTAGAGGTCGTAGATCTGGGCATCAGAATTCTGTAAAAACAGTCCAACTTAAAAAATTCACCATAATTCGAAATTATAATATTTTTAAGTGAAACTAAAGCCTAAATTACCATCATAACTCTAAGTTAAAGTGTTCAATAATTAAACCACAAATAAGATTTTTAGTTAGGTCAAAATATCTCCAAACAATAGCCCTATCATAGAGATGACTCTGGTTATGACAACCATGGATGATTCTAAGTTTTTACCATGAAAGCCCTCACCTCTTACTCCCATTTACATGGCATATAAGACATAAATATACAAAAACTCATGAATACACTATCACACAACCATGAACATGAGATGTCTCACCTTAGGAATGAACACGCAAGTTTTTCCCTTCAATCTCTTCCTCCTTTTCTTCTTTATCTCCTTTTTTCTCTCTTCTTCCTTTTCTCTCTCTCTATCTTTTCTCCATTCGAATGATGAGGAGTTAACAAGCTCCTCACCTAACTTTCCTCTCCTAACTTCTAGTCAATCTAGCTAACTTTCCCATCAAAGAGTCTATCAACTAACTCACCAATGACACACCAACTAACTCACCAATGATGAAATGATACATATCGCACTCACATGCACCCACATAATTTTACGTACCAATTAACCATGCAATAAATATAATTAAATTAAATAAACTAATTCAACTAATTTTAATATATACTTAAACTAATTATGAAATTATGTGATTAGGGTCTCACACTTGAAAAATAACTTTATAAATAAAAATATTTATACAGAAAAATAACTTAAACAATAGTAAAATAAAAGACTGAAACTAAAATAAAAGACTATAAAAACTGCCAACGAACTAACTAAAAATCTACTTCTAAAGAATGAAACAAACTGAATGGAGCTCCCTGATTTTCGCCAAGCAAGGTCCTGAAGCTCCCTTTAACTCTCTTCTTTCCTCCCTTGGCTAGTCAATTTATAGGTATTGAGAAAGTAATTTTTTTTATTATTTTTTTCACTAACATTATTTAATTTTTCCACTCACATTATTTTATGCTATTTTTTCACTCACATTATTATATACATATATATACATAATACATCAAATTAATACTCGAAAAAATGTTTGTGTGCTCGCCGACTTTATTTTGCTTGATTTTAGTTTTAATTCTGCACAAGATACAAAAACATAAAAGAAAACTAATATTATATGAAAATGATACTAATATGTAAATAATTACTAATAATAACTTACAATTAGAGATTCCGATTTATACTTTTTAGAGGATAATCAGTGTATTTTGCCCATCTCAAAAGAAAAAGAAAAAAAAAAAACACGTTTAGTTCAAAATTAAAGCCACTTGCCATCTTTAGTTGTCATGTTAAAAGTTGAGTTGTCCTTCAAGTATAGCTTTTCTTTCTATTTCATTTATCTCAAAGATTACTTCGGTAAGGGAAGTACTTCCAAAATCCCAAATCACTAGGCTATTTAAAAAGAAAAATCAAATAATAAATAAAATATTTGCTATTGAAAAAATTACATGCATTATTAAGTTTTTGGTATACTTTTTTTTTAAAAATAAACAAGTACAATTTTAATATACTACAAATTTAAAAAATTACAAATTATGTGCATATATAGCAAACAATTTGTACTAGATAAAATATTCACTGTACTATTTGAAAAAAATATCACTAATTTTTAAGCTTTTAGGGCTAGCATGGTTTAAATTCACTATGTGTTATTAAGTATCTAGAACGTATTCAAGAAAATAAAAAAGAATAATGTTAGTTAATTACACATTTATTTTGAAATATACAAAGCTCATGCTTAGCATCTTTTTTGGTATAAATTCACTGTGTTATTAATTTTTTAGTATATATTTAAAAAAATAAAAAATAAAAAAGTTAATTAATTACACATTTATTTTAAGATATACAAAGCCTGTGCATACTATCTTTTACGGACTTTTGTTTGACATCTTTCTTTAACTCTTACATATTTTTTTAATATTTTGTATTAAATCTTGGCCCAAAATAATATTAGCAGTGGTAATTTTATAGTTAAATAGCATTTTTTTCTAACTTTTGTTTAACTGTAGAGGTCATTTTTGTATCTTTATTAATATTTGTTTAATAGATATAAAATATTGCCAATAAATTTTAAATTTTTATTATTTAGCCGTGCATAGTACGGGTTCACTGCTAGTATATATATAAATAATGTTATTCAAACAAAAAAAAATTATACCGAATTTATCACTAAAATGATATAATTGGATAAGAGTCATTCACTTAAAAACATAACACTCATTATGGTGACTCTTATTTATAAAAATACCACTATCATATTATTTTTATAAATTTTTTTTTGTATAATTTTTTAAAAAAAATATCATTTTTTTCTATCTATCTATCAATCTATTTAATAAATAAAATGCTATTATTTCAGAATTTTTATACAAAATTCTATACTAGAATAATATGATGATAGTAATTTTATAATAAATAAATATCTTGATGAATTTTTTATTTTAAAGTGATAAGTCATAATAATATAATTATAAATTTTATATAAATATTTTGATCGTATAATATTACCCATTTAATAAAGGAGCTAAGTGTTTTCATCATGTGTGTGAGATAGATTTCGATAGAACAATTGTGATTTAATTTTGAAACTTTTGATTCAGTTCAACGGCCACCTTTTCACATCGGCCCAGTTCAACGACTCTTAAGAGTTTTAAGAGTTGGTAAGGGTAATAAACGCTCTTTTTATATTTTTATATTTATACTAACAGATTTTTCAAATTATTATTTCATCTAACGGTTAAAATCAATCTTGTGACTTTACTCTACGGCTCAGATTATTTTTCTTCTGGTGTGTTCAAGCGCCTTCCCAATAATGTCTCTTTCTGATGGTGTAAAAGCCTGGGCAGCATCAATTAGTACAGACAACGAGGACAAAATTTCTCTCTATTCTTGAATGAGATGTGATATATGACATGGCCTCTCTCTCTCTCCTACCATACACGACAACCTCATTCCCCTCTCTAAGGTTGCAACACCAGTACCCTGGCCGACCTGCTCTCCCTTACTAAACTAAGCTTTATCTCTCTTATCTCTCTCTAAATCAATGTCGGAAGAAAGACCACTCTCTTTCCGAAGAGACAACCAGCGCACTACCAACCACCGATGGCATCGCGGGATCACCACCATGAATCCCTATGCTGCTATCTCCATCACCGAACAAATCCATTTCGGCCACCATGGCTAAAATTTTGCAAACATTGTCTTCTTCCTCACCTTCATCCGAACTGTCATGGCTGCAACCCAAGCTCTCTCTCTCTCTGTCTCTCTCTCATCCACGGTCATGGGGAAGACCCACCGACCGAATCACCACCTCCAACACCATCTCCGGTGGTGGAAACACCCAAAACCGAGAGACCCACCAACGGCTCGAGCCACTCTTTCTCTCTACATGAAGGCTTTAAGCAGATGGGTTCTCTAATTAATGGCAGGTTGGAACTCACCTGTTCTTGATCTTAGGGCTTACAACTCTTTCTTTTTTGGTCTCATACGCTATACTCTTCTTAGTGATTTCTAATAGTAAGTGTAATTTTGCAGTGAAAATGTAGAGAAACAAGTCATTGATGAAAGAAGAGATTGTGGCTTACCGAAAATCCAAATCAGCTACTTTAAAGTTCAATTTTCTTTTATTCCTCCATTTTGGACCTATTCTTTTTTATAGCCATCAAAGTTACAACTACATCAGATTTGAGATTAAAGAAGGCTAACTGAAATAAGTTTTCTCTTCTACATCAAGCAAACATTTAACATTTTATATTGTTTACTTATCATGGTTTTTGAGTAGATATATTTGGCTACACATTTTTGCTGTAGTGAATGCATTCTTCATTTTTTCAATCTCTTGCATGTTGGAATTGATTTCCCAACTACTGAATGGAATAGTAATATGAGAGACTAAGCTTTGTTACAACGAGTGTGTCTTAGAGATTTTGAAAAAAAAAGGGGAAAAAAAATTAAATCATCCAAAACCTGAGTGTGCTTCTGGGAAACATGTCCCATCTACCCAAAAGAGGGGGAAAAAAACACCAAATTAACAAGAACAAAACCTCAGCATGCTTTTTTTAGTGATTTTCCCTTGATCGCATGCATCACTAATTTTAAGGAGTGATTTATAATGTTCTAGACTTACATGTAGTGGTGGAATTGGTTTAGCTTTGCTGGCCCTGTGGATTTAATACACTATATATTGTATGATACTTATTCAAAACTTTACAAGGGTGTAGGAAAATTTACAAAGGTGTAGGAAAATTTAAAAATTTTTGGGGGAACAAATACGCAATATTGTATTTTAAATGTCTAAAAATTTAAAGGGCATAAGGGCAGTTTCAAAACTTTGCAGCCCCGCCCGCCCCCACTTTTGCCATTGGCTGGCCCAATTAGTATTTTTAGATAAATTATAGACCTTGACTTCCTTCTTGAGTGGGTATATTGATTTTCCATTATACTTTTTTAAATAAGGGTGTAGAGTGCATTTAATTAAGTTTTTAAAATTATTTTATTTTTTATTTGGACACTTTTATGATAGTCTATATTTAATGAATTTAAAATTTTATTTATAATTTGCTGTGTTGACTGTATTTTATTTTTGTTTATTTTATTTGTGTAAAACAATTACGAGGAAATTATATGATGGATGTGAACATGTTTGTGTATGTGAATAGAATTGTTGGGATGAATATCTTCATCTGATACTAACGCAACAACTTCGAAAAATTGATTTAGGAAGCAAAACGGAGTTATAGAATTTTTATACTACACAGATTCACTGCACTATAGTTTTTTGTTGGGAGTTATTTTAATTGGGGAGTACCATAGCCCAAATTATGCCTACTCTATAAAGCAAGCTAGAGCAGGTTTTAAAAAATGTGCCTGAGATATGCACCAAAATCAGAAAAAACATGGAGTATGACAGTGGATAAAAGTAGAGCATTAAATGCTTCAGTGCTAAACCTTTCAAAAACCAGAAGACTAGAGTCTTGCAAGCTGTGTAAAACACACTTCTCTCTCTAATGCCCACTGTACAATGTGGTGGTAGTCACAGGAGATACATTTTCAAAATTTGAAATTGTGTTACTGGGATAATATTTCTATCCAAAATTTGAAATCAGAGTTATGCTTCTGATATCTCTCTTTCCTTACTCTATTAATCTCACCACCGCAGCTCAAAGCTTGTTGTTGCCTCTGTTCATCTTACCAGATGGTTGTGGATGAAAAGAACAAACAAACGATCAGTCAAGCTAATCAAAGAGGCCCAAGATGAGTTCAAGCTAGCCGGAGGCGTTGATTTCGAGTTAGGGGGGCTTGAGACTGGCCAAGGTGCTGTTGCAGTTGATTGAATGGGCCAATCCGGATGGGGAAGGGCCAGTTCTATTGTGCTTCTTTCCTCCTCTTCTATCAACGGTCCGATCTGAGGTTTTGGGTGAGCCGATGGCATCAGTGCACGTTAGTAACAATGACCCTTTGCCTCACCTTATCACTTACCACACCATCGTTTGTCTCCTCTTTCTCTCTCTCTCTCTCTGATCTGCTTCATTCTCTTGATTATCCATTTCTTTGTTCATTTTTTTTTTTTGGTTTCCCCACTTTTGTCTGCAGCAAAAAAGAAAGAAAAGGCCTTATTTTATCACTTCTTAGACACCCAAAAACAAAATTTGAGTGAACATTAAATTAATTTGCATGTACATATGTATGTAGTTCTGTACATATGCCTTCATATAGTATTTGTAGCTTGGTTTTCATGTTTCAGCAGTTTGCTAACTTTGAATTTGTTGTGAAATATGTGCTTTCTTGGTAGGCGGAGGCAGCCATTGATGAGGTTTATGCACAAGTATTTCTAATTCCTTATACTCAGGTAGCCATTGAGATTTATTTTTCTTGCTTTCAATTATTTAAAAATGCAAACTTCAAATAATGTATGAAAGCAAATGATCCATGAACTAAATTATTTCTAAACAAAAGGACATTGAGAATGCTAACATGATTAACTCTAGGGTACTTCAAATTGATGCTATTTCACATTATTCATGAACTAAATTAATTTTGTTTTGATTTTTATAGCAACAATAGACCCAGAGATGGATGAATCCACTACTGAACCACTGCAGACAGAATGCTTAAGCATGCAGGTATAATCTCTCTCTCTCGTTTGATAGTGTGTAGAGGGTAGCAATTTGAGTCATTTTCTTATATGAGACTTGAGAGAAATGGTTTGCTAAGGTGACATGTGATCCACTATCACTTAAGAGTCAAGAGAAATGGTTCGTTAGATGGATCTTGCTTGAATGACTGATTAGGAAATTTTGGATGAATAAGTAATTTTTCTTTTGATAATTGGGCTGATGAGAGGTGGGTGATTTGGTGGGGTTGAGTGAAGAAATGGTATTTACTGGTGGGGTTGAGTTTTTAGCCTTTTTATATTGGGTATTTAGTGCTACTTTCTCCATAGTTAAAAAAATGAAGACGGTGGGTGGACATTTAATACTAGTTTCTCCATAGTTAAACAAAACATCTCTCCATATCTCTCCATTGTTATATCTTCCATATATTTCCTCATTCCAATGACGCTTAAATAACACAGCTCCTTTTAGATAGAGAAAGAAACATACTTTTTTAAGATATTGGGAGATCGTAGCTAGCGGTTGCCTTGAAGAAGAGTGTAATCCTTTTAGAGGGAGAAAGCAAAGATGTGATCTCAATGCCATAGATTTCAAGAGACCTCTTCGTGTTATTGGTTTGACAACTCCAAAATATAAGTTCAACTATTGTGGCAAGGTTTGTTGGTGTCTATTGTGTAAGTAATAAGTAGAGTTCAATTTAATATAAAACATTTATTTTTTGTAAAATTGTTAATCTGATCAGATCAAACTTGGATCGAATCATATATGACACATGTGATCCGATTAATAGTTAGATTCTTCGGATCCGGACCCTTCGATTATTGGATCGGATTTGAAGTTATCGGACCAGATTTTTTGAATTGAATCCGGATTATATCCGATCCATTGACAGGTCTAGTACTGTAGTCCTGACTAGAGAGACTGTTGGTTGTGACCAATATGTATAGGTATATTCATATATGTATAGATAAGTATGTTTTGTGGATGTGCAAAACAAAGGGGATTGGATGAGAGAGAAACAGAGAAATAATAAAGAGAGAAGAGAAGGGAAAGAAAATGGAAACCAGTAGCACATCCGATTTGCAGAAAGCAAATATGGTAAACAATGGCCTATGTAAAGAGAGGAAGGGAAGTAGAGAGATACAATTGCTATATTTTTTGTTGGGCTCTATGTTAATGAAAGACTATGTTAATGAAAGAGCTTGGTTTTCAGCCTTATTGACCTCAAAAATGATGCACAATAGCTTTAGATAGGTACACTCATTATAGACTC